>SSNS01000595.1:271814-289697 GCA_006937985.1 Aphyosemion australe
CCATCCCTGCTCTTTGATTGGCTGAGAGAGTTCAAGCTTCTTCTTGGTTAACAGAAATACACCCCCAGACATGTTATACATCAAATTGATCGGCTTGGTCTCAGGAAACCAGCCGTCTCCCAGCCCTGCTCTCTGATTGGCCGAGAGAGTTCAACCTTCGTCCAAGTTAACAGAAATACGCACCCAGACATGTTATACACCAAATCGATCAGCTTGGACTCAGGAAACCAGCCGTCCACCGTCCCTGGTCTTTGATTTCTGCTCTTTCTAACAGTTTATTTTTTTTTATCTCATTCTGCTAACTTTGACAATTGAACTCATTTTCAACTTCACTTCAGTTCTAATGCATGTTCATCATTTTCAGCTGCTAAATTCAGTTCAGCTAATTGTGAAAATGTAACTATTAAACTATTCCTACTCAAATACCAGCCGTTTAAACATTTCAGCTGTCCAGGTTTTTAAACTGTGTACTGAGATTTCAGTTTTCTGCTGTTTAGATTTATTTTCTCTTTTCTCCACTTACTTATTTGGCTTTAATACACTTGTTAGTGATTTTTTGCTCCTAAATCTTTCAATCTTTTCAGCTCATTTTTACAATTACGTAAAATTTTCGCAGCAGAAAACTGCTTATTTCAGTTCAGCTACTCAGCTATCAGTTTCAAAATTCAGCATATTCTGCTAACTTCACAATTCAACTAATTGTGAAATTTTAACTACTTATACTCAAATATGAGCTGTTTAAAATTTTAGCTACTCAGCTTTTTTAACTATGTTTAGAGATTTCAGTTTTCTGCTGTTTAGGATTTTTTTTCTCTATTCTCTACTTACTTTTTGGGCTTTTTAAAACTTTTTAGCAATTTTTGCTCCTAAAACGTCAAATACATTCAGCACATTTTGACAATTAAGCTTAGTTTTAGCTTCAATTCAGCAGTTTCAGCTATCGTATTCAGCAATAAAGCATTCAAACGCATTTCTGCAAGAAATGCAATTTATCTAGTTATTCTTCCGACTTCCGTACGTTTTTTGGACCTTTTCAACTCCTTCACACTTTCAGCGATTTCAACAAATGTGGTATCAAAACTTTCAGCTCGTTCAGGTCTTTCCAGCTATGACTTTTGGTATTGATATTTTCAACAGTTTCCGAAATATTCAGCTTTTTCTATGATTTTTTTCCCATAGGAATGAATGGGAAGCCCTTAAAATTCTCAAAACTTTTGTCCAAACCATTCATCTCTTTGAGAGTTAACTACTTCGGCATACTTTAACCTAGAAACTTCATTTAAAGTTTAAACAAGTCACAAGACTTTCATCTATTTGCCGATGACTCTGTGTCTTGATATCTTTTACAGTTTTTCTAAAATCACAGTTTAAGTTTTAGGTACAGTTTGGGATCTTTCAGGAAACGTCACCACAAAATGACTGGGAAAGATAGGAGCTCAGAAGTGACTTTGTGCCGCTTCAGGATTTGTCCTGGGTGAACAGTAAATCTCATGAAATTGAGACTTGCACTGAATGATAGCTGACAGATATACCTACGTTTTGAGCTATAATTTATCAATCTACTCAAAGTATTGTGGCTGTAAGCCAGTTTTTGGTGCTTATGAAAACAGTTGAGGAAACACAAGTCCACTCTAGCAGTGAGCAGCAGAAGGAGGGGCAGACTGCTTCATTTCAAGTTAAAGAATGGTCCAAAAGTGGCTCTATATGTTTGAGTACACACATGATTTTTGTATAAAACAGTAGGTATTTTGTCAGCTTTCAGGTGATGTCTTTGTTTTTGCTGTAACTCTAACGGTTCTTCTGCTACAATCGCTAACGAGCCGAGGAGTCCTGTCTTCTAACTCAGTCACAAGAAAGGCTGCATGAAAGAGCCCAACTTCTCTTTACATAAAGACATCCACCTGTGCTTTTTCAGCCAGAGTGTTAGCTCAGTGGGATAGTAGGAGGGTTCCCATGCGAAAGACCCGAGTTCAAATCCCACCTGTGGCAATTTCATGATTCTGATCTATGATTTCTGATCTTTAAACAATGTCAAATAACTTACATCCAACTTTTAAAGCCAAACTACACCTAATTATTCTCATTTTGTACGTCAGCCTAAATGCTCTTCTTCATTCAATCTTACATAAGGACATCCACTTGTACTTTTCAGCCAGAGTGTGAGCTCAGTGGCATAGTTGGAGGGATTTCATGCAGGAGATCCGGGTTCAAATCCCACCTGTGGCAAATTCATCGTTCTTCTCTTTAAACTATTTCAAACATTTCAACTTACATGCAACTTTTCTAGCTGAACTACACCTAATTATTCTCATTTTATACTTCAGCCTAAATGCTCTTCTTCATTCAATTATTTATGCAATATTTTTGGATCATTTAAACAATTAAGACAATTAAGAAAACAAGCTTCTTCCAAGTTAACAGAAATACGCACTCAGACATGTTATACACCAAATCGATCAGCTTGGACTCAGGAAACCAGCCGTCCACCATCCCTGGTCTTTGATTGGCTGAGAAAGTTTTGAAACCTTAAAGTTCAATTTCTGCTCTTTCTAACAGTTTATTTTTTATCTCATTTTGCTAACTTTGACAATTGAACTCATTTTCAACTTCACTTCAGTTCTAATGCATGTTCATCATTTTCAGCTGCTAAATTCACAGTTCAGCTAATTGTGAAAATGTAACTATTAAACTATTCCTACTCAAATACCAGCTGTTTAAACATTTCAGCTGTCCAGTTTTTTAAACTGTGTACTGAGATTTCAGTTTTCTGCTGTTTAGATTTATTTTCTCTTTTCTCCACTTACTTATTTGGCTTTAATACACTTGTTAGTGATTTTTTGCTCCTAAATCTTTCAATCTTTTCAGCTCATTTTTACAATTACGTTACATTTTCGCAGCAGAAAACTGCTTATTTCAGTTCAGCTACTCAGCTATCAGTTTCAAAATTCAGCATATCCTGCTAACTTCACAATTCAACTAATTGTGAAAATTTAACTACTTATACTCAAATATGAGCTGTTTAAACATTTTAGCTACTCAGTTTTTTAAACTATGTTAAGAGATTTCAGATTTCTGCTGTTTATGATTTTTTTCTCTATTCTCTACTTACTTTTTGGGCTTTTTAAAACTTTTTAGCAATTTTTGCTCCTAAAACTTCAAAAACATTCAGCACATTTTGACAATTAAGCTTAGTTTTAGCTTCAATTCAGCAGTTTCAGCTATTGTATTCAGCAATAAAGCATTCAAACGCATTTCTGCAGGAAATGCAATTTATCTAGTTGGATATGTACTCCAGACATCCATCATTCAATTCATCCAAGTAAGAATGAACATTCCAGATATCTGAAATGTAATTCTTCCTAGGACACATGACGTCACATTTCCTATTCATGTGTATTGTGTTTATAGTGCCTCCTATCTACAATGACATTCTTCTTGTCTGGAATGAACATTGTGGATAGAAACTGAAATCTTCCAAGGAGAAACTTGTTGATGACAGTTTCAGGCTCTAAAACAGCATTATGGAGGGAGGAAGGACTTAAAGGACATCAACACAGAGAGCAAGAAGTTATTTGTTCCTGGGAAGATTGTAGTTCTGCCTATCTGGAATTTAAATAGCATCAGTATAAATGTATGTTCAGATAACCAAAATAAAATGACAGACAGCAGGAATAGAGTTTTAATTGTACCGATCTGAAATAAGAGTTTTACTAGTAAAACCTGAATTAGAGCTATTTAGGAAGAATCCAGTTTCTCCCATCAACAATGTTCATTCTTAGGAAGAATTTCATTGTAGACAGGAGGCGCTATGAACCCAATACACATGAATGGGAAATGTGACGTCATTTGTCCTAGGAAGAATTCCATTTCAGATCTCTGAAATATTCATTCTGGATATCAGGAATGTTGTTATGGATATCTGGAGTGTTCATTTCTACTAGGAACAATAGAATTATAGATATCTGGAACACACGTCTAGTTTGACTAATAAATGTTAAAACGGCCAACTTAGGTTTAGGGATTCTGAGAAATCTCAAACTTAATTCCTACTAGTGTAGTTGTTATTATGAATATCCTTCATTATAATTTCTACTAGGAACAAATAACTGTTGATATCTGCATTTGCAATTTTGACTAGTAAGAATACAGTTAGTACTAGGATATATTATATTATTGCTATAAAATAGGAACTAATGAGGGGTCCGATGGTTGATTAAATGTTAAAACGGCTTGCCGTAACATAATGATTCATGTAACGTTTCCAAAAACAGACTCAGGATTTCAACAGTATTAATGTTTAAAGTTCCAACAACAAATCCTGATCCTCTCATCCATCTCAGGTGTCCCACAGCGTCCACCTGCTGCTGTGTTTCTGTTGCTTAGCAACCACTTCATCAATGCATTCCTAAAACTCAGCAGCAATGTTCAAGATAAATGAAGTTGATCATAATAAAATGATCAGATAGTAGCTGAAAACATCTTCTAACAGAACTCTTTGTTCTAATAATGGCAGCATCACAGCTGATCATTAATTAAAGAACTGAAACATCTACAGCGCCTCCTGCTGGGCTCCTGATGAAGTTACCTGAAGTCTGTTTAGTCCTTGAACTCTGTTATTGTGGAGCTGATATGAATGTATGAGGATATTGTTGAATGCTGCATCAGGTCACATCATCTCAATATTTGACCCCCCAACATGTCCAGAAACTATTTAAGGGTTAAACACAGAAAACCTCCAACAGCTGCAGTGAACTGACCTCAGAACCTCCAGTCTACAGTTTGGACTCTCCAGTCCAGAACTCAGAACCTTCACTCCACAATCAGACAGGTGGTTCCAGCTCAGGTTCAGTTCTGTCAGATGGGACGGGTTGGACTTCAGAGCTGAGGACACAACTTCACAGTGAGTCTCTGAGAGTCCAAAATCAGAACCAGCAGCTCTGTGATGAGAGAAAAGTTCAAGTCAGTTGTAATAAAATCAGAGAATCTGTCTGATAAACAGCCTGAAATCAGATGATGACTAAACAGTGATGTCATCATCTGATGAACATCTGCTCTTCACATCTGTGCTTCCTCTGGTCCATCTGACTGTCTGACATGAGCCAGTGAATCTGTTCAGTCTCTTTCACACCTGCAGACTTTTAATGAGAATCTGAGTTTAGCTTTAATCTGCAGATGAAGGAGGGAACATGGCGTTCCATTTCTGCTTCCATCATGTCCACAGTCTGTCAGTAGGATCTGATCCAGAGTCAGAATCAACACGTCTGCTGTAGAAAAACACTTGGACTCTTTTCTAGTTTCCATCTGAGCTCAGAACCTTTAGACTGAGTTCAGCTCAGTGAACAGGTCCAGTTGGAAAGATGATCTCTTTGCTTCCTGTTCCTGTCAGCTCCAACTGTTCACGTGCACACGCAGGAACATGCTGCTGATGTCCAGCTTTCAAGGTTCACAACATCAGAGATCCAGCAGGACTGGGTGGACTGGGATTCAGAGCTCTAATGTGGAACAGTGAGGTGTGTGTGGACACACTTCACCAGAAAGCAGTGATGGATTTGTTGTTGGTTCTTGAAAAAGGAACCAAATCAACCAAGTTCAACCTCAACAAAGCTTTGCTGCAGAAAGAGGCAGCAGAGAGTGTTGATCTGTCCAGAATCAGACTCTAAACCTTCTGATTCACTTTGACGTCTTTTTCATTCACTAAAGTGATTTTTCTGTTGAAACTGAGCAGCTCTAATAACTACTACTGACTGATGATGCTCACCAACACATCTGGACTCACCTGAACTTTCTGCAGTTCCTCACAGCTGGAATCAGTCTCAGTCGTCCCCCTGGTGATGTGTTGTAGTTCTGCAGGTCCAACTCATCCAGAACCTCCTCTGACATCAGCAGCATGTAGGCCAGAGCTGAACACTGGAAGTTTGAGAGTTCCTCTGATCTGTTCTCTGACTTCAGGAACTTTTGGACCTCCTGATAAACTGAGAGGTCCTTCATCTCCATCAGACAGTGGAAGATGTTGATGCTTCTGTCTGGAGAGACTTTATCACTGTTCATCTCCTTCAGGTTGTTGATGGTTCTCTGGATGGTTCCTGGACTGATCTGTGTCTGACCCAGCAGACCTCCTAAGAGTCTCTGGTTGGACTCCACAGAGAGGCCATGAAGGAAGCGGACAAACAGGTCCAGGTGGCCGTTTTCACTGCTGAGGGATTTCTCCATGACTCTCTTCAGGAAGTCCTCCAGAGATGAGTCTCTGTAGTCTCCTCCCAGGAAGTTCTTCATCACCTCCATGCTCCTGCTGGTGAAACAGTGGAACATGTAGACTGCAGCCAGAAACTCCTGAATGCTCAGATGAACAAAGCAGTAGACTGGTTTCTGGAAGATCACACACTCTCTTTTGAAGATCTCTGTACAAACTCCTGAGAACACTGAGGCCTCTGAGACATCAAGACCACACTGCTCCAGGTCTTCTTGGTAGAACATGATGTTTCCTTCCTCCAGATGTTCAAACGCCAGCCTCCCCAGCTTCAGAAGAAGCTCCCTGTCAGCCTCCATCAGCTCCTGTGGACTGGTCTCAGGTCTTTCATGGTACTTGTTCTTCTTCCTCTTTGTCTGAACCAGCAGGAAGTGTGAGTACATGTCAGTCATGGTCTTGGGCAGCTCTCCTCTCTGCTCTGTAGTCAACATGTTCTCCAGAACTGTAGCAGTGATCCAGCAGAAGACTGGGATTCCACACATGATGTGGAGGCTCCTGGAGGTCTTGATGTGGGAGATGATTCTGCTGGACAGCTCTTCATCACTGAACCTCCTCCTGAAGTAGTCCTCCTTCTGGGCGTCAGTGAAGCCTCGTACTTCTGTTAGCCTGTGGACACATGAAGGAGGGATCTGATTGGCTGCTGCAGGTCTGGAAGTGATCCAGACCAGAGCCGAGGGAAGCAGGTTCCCCTTGATGAGGCTTGTCAGCAGCACCTGGACTGATGACCTCTGTGTGACCTCAGAAACCAGCTGACTGCTGCTGAAGTCCAGTGAAAGTCTGCTTTCATCCAGACCATCAAAGATGAAGAGAAGTTTCCAGACAGCCAGCTTCTCTGCTGGGAGCTTCTGGAATGTTGGATAGAAAACACGGAGCAGCGTGAGAAGACTGTGCTGCTCATCTCTGATCAAGTTCAGCTCCCTGAAGGAAAGCAGAAGCACCACATGGACATCTTGGTTCTCCAAGCCCTCGGCCCAGTCCAGAGTGAACTTCAGCACTGAGAAGGTTTTTCCAGCTCCAGCGACGCCGTTGGTCAGAACCACTCTGATGGCTCCATGTTGCTCAGGTGAGGCTTTAAAGATGTCCTGGCACCTGATTGGAGCATCATGGAGCCTCTTGGTCTTGGAAGTGGTCTCCAGCTGCTCCACCTCATGTTGGGTATGAACCTCTTCACTCTGTCCCTCTGTGATGTAGAGCTCAGTGTAGATCCTGTTCAGGAGGGTTCTACTTCCTGGTTCATCACTTCCTTCAGTCACACGTTCACATCTCCTCCTCAGACTGAGCTGATGTTCTTCTAAAACCTCCTGCAGACCAACATCTGCTGAGAAATGTGACACAGAGCAGATCTGAATGCTGCAGCAGAACCTCCAACATTTTATTGGTAGTTCAATCTGAATCATCTTCAGAATGATCTGAAATCTTCATTCTGAACCAAACAACAACGTGTTTTAAACCAACAGGTTACCAGAAACGTCTCACCTGGTCCTGAGCTGCTCTGATTGGCTGTCTGCAGTCCACTTCTGGTTCTGGGTCTTTTCCCACACTGGGGACAGGAGGAGAGTCCTGATGGAGCAGACTGGTCCCAGTATGAGGTGATGCACCGTCTGCAGAACCAGTGTCCACAGCTGGTAGAGACTGGATCCTTCAGGACGTCCTGACACCAAGAACAGCAGGACAGCTGGTCCTCCTCACCAACAGCACTCCTCTTCCTCCCTCTGTGAAGACATTTCTTCATCATGACTGATAAACAACTGGACTCTTCCTGATGTTCTGGAAGCTTCTTGTTGGCAGCAAACAGCCTGTATGAACTGATTCGGCAAGCGATTTGTGTATGCTGCCATCTTGTGGTGCCACCATTGCTGCAGTGACACACGTCAATGATTCATTTATTATTCTGTTATTGTAAATCGACCCTCTGTGACAGCAGGATGAATATCTGGATTGATCATGTTAGACAGTTGCCTCCAGTAACTGATGGTGTATTAAATTAATACAGACATTAATTTATGAATAATTCATTTGTTTGAGCGATAAACAGGAAACATTAATAAGGAAATAACAGACTGAATTTTACCCTGATTTTAAAACTTTGGCTGAAGTAGCGCTTGTTATTCCAGCACCTGCTTCAAATTCAGTCACCAGTGTGGTGCAGCAGAGTGCTGATTCAGCCTCTAGAACAATAATAAAACAGCCATGAGTCTGTCTGAGGCCGTCTAGAACCTCTTAGACATTTAATTACAGACGGACAAGCAGGTGACCAGTTCAGGTTTACGTGGAATAGAAGGAATGTGCGTTCAGCAGCAGCAGATGAAATCTTCCTAATTTAAGTGAAATTGTTAAAATGCATTGTTTAAATGTTACTGGGTGTTACAGACCTGGCCGTCTAGGTAACCAGGGTAACAATGAAGGACACATGCTCGGGTGCAAAAATAAGTGAAACCATTTATTTACAAAGGGAACTGAACAATGAAAACCGGTGGCAAAACCATAACAACTGGACTGGGGGTCTCTGCTGACCAAAACACGTATGTGTGGAGACCTGAACAACTTCCCCAAAAGGTCTCTGGTCACTTAGCCTTAGCGCCAAAAATGTATTCCCCCTTAAGAATCAGTCTTCTCCTAAAAGGGGAATAAAAGCAGAGACAAGTTGTTATTTTAACACAAAAACAAATCAAACAAAGTTCCAAACCAAAACGCCACCGGGGAGACAACAGTCCAGAGAACCTCTGTCCTGCTGCCCCCCTGAACTGAAGACAGGCTGGCTTTTTGTAGCTGAGCCAGCCTGATTGCAACCAGGGACAGCTGGTTGAGACAATCAGTGGGAGAGGAACCAGGTGTGGCGTGCCATCTCTCACACACACACACACACACTGGAAGGGAGGAAGCCAGAGGAGAAAATAAAATATAACCACAAACAGCCAAGGGCTGTGACACTTCCCCCCTTAAGAGAAATTAAAGCCATAGGCCTTAATTTAAACAAAAAAAACCCTCCCCACACAAACAAAACAGTCCCAAACAAACAAAACAAACTGCTCCTTCCAAAGTCCGGGGTGGTGCGACGTGTAGGGAGGGAGGCAACCCACGGTGAAGCGGACCAACACAGTTCTTTATAGAGCCTCCATCCTCCTCCACGAGTCCCCTGCAGGGCACTTCCTTGTCCGCGACAAGGTAGGAGGCGGTGTCGTCAGGGTGACGCGTCTCCATCGTAGGACACATCTCCTCACGTCCAGAAGGAGGCAACAAGCGGGGCCACTCACCCGCAGACGATCCATCGCGTCGAGTCTTCGTCCCTCCAGCCGAAGAGTCACCTCCCACGCGCACACACCCACAAGCACAAACAGAGTAAAAGTGGACGGAAAGGAGCAGCTGAAAAAAAATAAACCATAGAATTAAACAAGCACACCGAACACATGTCCATCGTGGCTTGGGATCATAAGATCCCGGACGAGCCCCCACTTGTTACAAACCAGACCGTCCAGGTGGTCTCGGTAACAATAATGGAGGCATGTCAGATGGAAAAATCATGATATGATGTTTTATTAACAAAAGGAACCAAATGTAAACACAAATTAAACTGGCGGTTAACCGAAACAACAAGAACTCAAAGAACAGCTTATAGTCAAACACCTCTCAGAGCTTCAGCTTTAACTGATTTCCCCTCTGTACTGGGACGCCACCCCCAAAGTGAAAAGCCCCTTTTCGGACTCCACGTAACCTTTCTACAGGCACCGGCTAAGTCAGGGAAACCATACAGTCTGCACTAGTCAGACACGAATACCAAATTCACCCCTTAAGGGTTACCACACAAATAAGCTAAAACCTTAAACTCTGAGAGAAGCTGTTAAAATCCAAGACACAGAATATAAAACACCGCCAGGGAGCGGCAGGACAGGAAGGAGGCTGTCCTGTTGACTCCCTGGCGGTGTTTTATATTCTGTGTCTTGGATTTTAACAGCTTCTCTCAGAGTTTAAGGTTTTAGCTTATTTGTGTGGTAACCCTTAAGGGGTGAATTTGGTATTCGTGTCTGACTAGTGCAGACTGTATGGTTTCCCTGACTTAGCCGGTGCCTGTAGAAAGGTTACGTGGAGTCCGAAAAGGGGCTTTTCACTTTGGGGGTGGCGTCCCAGTACAGAGGGGAAATCAGTTAAAGCTGAAGCTCTGAGAGGTGTTTGACTATAAGCTGTTCTTTGAGTTCTTGTTGTTTCGGTTAACCGCCAGTTTAATTTGTGTTTACATTTGGTTCCTTTTGTTAATAAAACATCATATCATGATTTTTCCATCTGACATGCCTCCATTATTGTTACCGAGACCACCTGGACGGTCTGGTTTGTAACACTGGGTCAGTCAGGTCAGCTTCCAGCCATTATTGTCCGCTTATCCAGGGTTGGGTCACGGGGGCAGAGAGGCCCAGACTTCCCTCTCCCCAGCTACTTGGGCCAGCTCCTCCGGGGGAATCCCAAGGCGTTCCCTGTTCAGCCGAGAGACATAGTCCCTCCAGCGTGTCCTGAGTCTTCCTTTAGGTCTCCTCCCGGAAAACCTCACCAGGGAGGCATCCAGGAGGCATCCTAACCAGATGCTCGAGCCACCTCAACTGGCTCCTCTCGATGTGGAGGAGCAGCAGATCTACTCCGAGCCCCTCCTGGATGACGGGGCTTCTCACCCTATCTCTGAGGGAGAGCCCAGACACCCTGCAGAGAAAACTCATTTTGACCGCTTGTATCCGTGATCTCGTTCTTTCGGTCACTACCCAAAGCTGTGCAAAGATTGTTGTCTTTCACTGCCACCTGCTTTCCTCTACTTGCAATTCAACACAACTAAACAGAAGTTATTCTCTACTTTAGTTCAGACACTGATATTTTACGTGCTGATGTCAGTTTAAAAGTCCAAACTCTCACAGTCGAGCTGCATTTGCAATCAGTCACTAACGTTAGACGATACTAACTGTTATCAAAAGCATCTGCTGGCACCAAGGCACATTACACATCTGGTCCATAATGACATAAATGATGAGTTATGTGTTTCTGACTCTAAATTATTTTGATTTATCAAATCTTTGTAACTGTTTTTGTCAATTTTATTGCTGAAATGGATTTACATTTTGTAAAGCTAAATGTGTTTAAATGCAAAATCCATTCATCCTACTGGTGGACCTGAAGTTAAATATTCTAACAAACTAGGGTAAAACACCAGTAAATATCGTACATCCCAAGCTTTGGAGACGTGTTGTTTTCTACAATTGTACTTTATATTTGTACATTTAACCAGATTGCTTAAATGTTTATTCATCTCCATCTTTCTCTCTCGTACTTTCTCCACAAAATATTTTATGTTCAATAAATCACATGACTAGGCTAATATCTCTCACTAGCACCACAATCCTATTGAACCTTATTTCTACCTCTCAGAGATAAGTAGTACTTATCGATCACTAGCTACCTTTTTAGTCTGGCTTGTATGTAGCATTACTATGATAAATTCATGGTTACCACTTAAATCATTCTTTTTATTCATTTAGCCATGTTGAATTAATTTTTTACGTTAACTTTGTTCAACTGAACATGAAAGTCTCCAGTTCTCATGGCTCTTCTCTGTGGTCTGTGTATGGAGCTAAAACAGCATGAAAAGTTGGGGCTCTGCTCTCTGAGCTCATTCAGTGTTTTGATAAAGCTGAATTCATGACGTTTTTCTCATTCACAAGTCTTTGTTTCTGTCATTGTTCTATGCCAACTACAGGGATCACACTCCTGAGCCTCCCTGGTAAAGTCTATTCAGGGTTAGGGTTCAGATCCAGGAGGAGCAGTGTGGTTGTTGTTCTGGCCGCGGAACGCTGGATCAGCTCGGAGTAGATCTGCTGCTCCTCCACATTGAGAGGAGCCAGTTGAGGTGGCTCAGTCATCTGGTTAGGATGCCTCCTGGACGCCTCCCTGGTGAGGTTTTCCAGGCACGTCCAACTGGGAGGAGACCCAAAGGAAGACCCAGGACACGCTGGACGGACTATGTCTCTCAGCTGGTAGAAATGGCTGGGGAGAGGGAAGTCTGGCCCTCTCTGCTTAGGCTACTGCACCCGCGACCCGACCCTGGATAAGCGGATGATGATGGATGGACGGCGACCTCTGGCCTCCTCAGAGTGCGTCCAAATGCAGCAGTGATTCATTCTATTTCCTACTCAAACTCATAAAAGGCAGTTATGTTCAGATTATTTACATACAATACCACAACGGTGGACACTGCAGGGAAACAAAGACGAGGCTTCTTTTTAACACTATAACTGTGTTTAATCTGGGCCGTTATCGTACACTCTGTGACGGTCTGCGCCACCCCGGAAGAAAAAAGGAGAGAGACAGTGAGCGACGTGTGATGAGGGCAGCATGGCAGTATGTACGAGTCGCAACGGAACGTGTGGATTACTTTTCTTTTTCTTTTTTGGACGTCCTCCCAGCCTTCCTAGACAAAATAAACAACTTCCACTTCTTGTTGCTTATTTTCAAAAACCCGCTTCAAGCACAGCGTCTACAGCTGCCTGACTGGGAACTGTCACTGCAGTAATGGCAGCGGCTCAACTTCCAGTTACTTTGCTGAATCGGTCTATAGAGCTCCAGATTTAGGACTTTTGACATGAAACATTAAATGTGTTCAAACTTTTAGAGCAACTTTCATCCTGCTGTGATTCTGGAGAAACGTCTTCAAACTAAACAATCAAATCTCTCATTTAATCACAACTGAACAAACTGACAGGAAATCAAAGTGAAAACTGTGTTTCTGATGCTCTGATAACAGCTGCATTTTCACCTGCTCAACTTGGTTTAAACACTTTAGAACTCCACTAATTCATCACTTCTACCAGAAATCAGCACAAATCCTGGTTTTCTGTCTGAGGAGTCAAATGAATCAGTTAGAAACTGTTTTCTCACTTTGGGTCTGAAGGTCCAGATTCACTGAAGTCTGGAGGATGAAACATGGAGATGTCACTCTTTATAGACAGACAGCTGGGTCCTGGAGGTTCTGCTCTCCATCTGTGGTTCTGACCTCTGAAACACAAACATGTTGGAACTCAGATCACATCAATCAGTGAGAAAATCTCTGATGAAACCATTTCAGAAGCTCTGAACACACAAACTGCTGCAGAGAATCAGAAGGTTTCATGTTTGGAACTGAGGTCAGATGAAAGCTTCTCTAGATGATGGACATCAGAGAGGAGAAACCTAAAGAAGTTCAATCAGCTTCATCAACACTTTTCTTACTTTGTGTCTGAAGGTCCAGGTCCACTGAGGTCTGGAGGTCTGGACTGGGAGGAGCTGCTCTTCATAGGTGGACAGCTGGATCCTGGAGGTTCTGCTCTGTTCTCCTCTTCCTCCACAGAAACGTCCATCTTCCTCTTCAGTCAGTCTGAGAGGAACCAGTTAGACTGACTGGGATTCACCAGGAAAGAATCAGGACTAAATAGTCAGATGGAGAGTTTCACTCAGACAGGTCACCAAGTCAAGAGTTTTCTAGAGAACCAACAGGAAGTGAGACGGTGAGACGTGATGCAGCAGTTTGTTGTGAAGGTGAATAAAGCAACAATCCACAGAGAGAAAACCACTCAGAGACTCTGACAGGAGAACAAGAACAATGTTCACTTCTAACTCACCTGATTCACACACTTTAGTTTGCTTTCTGCTCTTCTGTCCACATTAAATCCAGTCTGAACCGGTTTGGGTTTCTTCTTCCTGATCTGATGAGAACTGGTTCACCTGGTCTATGAGGCTCCGCCTCTTTCCATTTACAGGAACCCAGGTGAGTTTACCTGTGCAGGTGGGAGTGAACCTCACATGTATTTAAAGCTGTGATGAAGTATTTCTTGTTTGTTTTGTTTCTAAAGCAGCAGGTTGAAAATGTTAAAGAACAAGTTGTTCTTCAGTCTGACGTTGGGACCTCCAGGAGAAGCTGCTGCTAGAAATCAGCAGCCGACACTAAAACACCTGTGACCAAGAGAAGACGACCACGACTCCCCCATCATGTGACCTAATCTCCCAGTAAAGATATGATTGAAATACTGAATTCTGTAGATAAAAGGCTTTTGGGATGTGTGACGTCTCCATTTGGAGAAATGTTTCTTGATTTTAAAACTCTGGCTGAAGTAGCACTCGTTGTTCCAGTCTCCACTGTGGCAGCGGAGCATGGATTCAGTTCAATGGTAAAGTTAAAATGTTTCTAGGACCTTCTGGTCAGCTTGTTCAGAATAAATAGTCATTTATAATTAAAATGTATTGAATGTTTATTTATTATTAGGGCCTAGATTTTAGAAATGAAAGTGACAAAAAAACTATCATGACTTTTTTTTTAACCCTGTTGGTCAAAATGACAGACATCAAAATGTCCAACGGGACCTCTGGTTTACGCATCTGGTGGCAGTGAGAACTCTGACAACCAGCTTCTGATAAAGTTAAATAAACGTTTATGCAATCTTGAAAAAAGGAGTTAATTTCTCACACACAAAAAAAACTTCATTAGAGTAAGTGACCATGTTGATTCAGTGACTGATCCATGATTACAATGTCTTAAATAATGCTGCTGAAAAGAAAAACTGTTTAAAACAAAACAGTTTCTGTTAAATGTAAGTTTAGTGCAGAGAGTAGCAAAGCAGAAATAAGTATCTAGCTGCTCCCGCGATTCAATTCAATTCAGTTTATTTATATAGCGCCAAATCACGACAAGAGTCGTCTCAAGGCACTTCACAAAGTAAACATTTCAATACAGTTCAGTTCATAAGCCAATCAGTAAAAAAGTTTCCTATATAAGGGACCCAGCAGATTGCATCAAGACACTGACTAGTGTCATTGTGTTGATACGATACCTTTGTTTGGGTACATTGATGCTATCCTGTGATAAAGGTTTGTCTTTTCCCCTCTAAGTTGGACTGTGGCCGTAATATTTTTTGTGATTTTTGGTGAAACTGTAAATGTTATAAATTTCAAAAGCTCCTCTTTTACACACCGCAGTGGCAACACATTTGCCTAGCACATCACCACTTGTATGCTGATCATAATACACCTTTTAGTTTTAATAAAAAATAAAGTTTTATGATTTAGGGAACATTTTTATTAGTTACACATTGTATTAGTTCCTCCACTAGGGCTGGGTAAAAAAATCCATTTAATCGATTTTGGATCGATTCATAAGGGCTAAGATCGATTTTTCCCCATGAACCAGAAGGCCCGCTGGCTCGTTTTGCCATAAAGACTACAAATCCCATGGTGCTTTGCGGCGTTAGCGCGCCAGTCGAAGTGCGTGCCCACGTGACACTGGACCCACTGGCTGCAGACCCGGAGATCACAGATTCAGGCCAACTGCTCAGGCTTCTATTGTTTTTGAGACAGCTCCGGCTGACGTCACCCCTCCTCCGTGTGTGAATCAGTGACAGAAATGCTTGCTTCTCTCAGAACTGGTAGGTTGACATAACCATCATAATTAAAAATGCTTTTAACTGCTCAAGTAGTTATATGCTTTGTGTGGGTTAGCTTGAAATTATAATCTAGCCTATTTATAAAGAATGGACCTGGAGTGAATGCTGGAGGTTGTTGCCTTTTTGACTGGGCCACCGTAGCTGCAATACTTACTCTGAACTGCATGGCGCTAAAGAGTCGCATTTTTTACCATGATTTCTATGGATATTGCACACTGGACCTTTAAAAAAGATTTAACCGACTTTAACACTATGTAACCCATGGTTATTTTACTAACAAACTTGTTTCATTTATTTATTTATTTTCTCCACAATGTAAGTTTTCTACAATTATCATTTTTTTAATTTATTTTTCCAAGATGTTTTTTGTCCTAAAATGTGAGTTCCTTTTGAGTATGTCTTTTCCTATGTTCCTTGAACGCACCACAGTGTTAACGGAAAATCCCAAGTTTTGAATACGCAGCAGCGTAGCTTACGGAAAGTCCCTATTCAGAGCTGGTAGTCCTTTGACGGTGTCAGCTGCACGGAGCGAGGTAAAACTTTCTGTATAGCTTCCGGAGTTTATTAAGTAAAACAGCGTGATGAGACATGCTTTTGAGTGTTAAATTTGTTTTGTGGATGTGCACAGTTACGTTGGAAGGTTCAGTCCTGTAACCTGTTGCGATAAGGAGTGTGAACATATTTTTTTTTGAAGAATATCCTGGTGAGTCTTGAATTTCGTTATGAGAAATGTAATTTATATTGTTTTGAATCGTAAAACCAGTCAGGATATGCTATTTCTGTGGGAAATGTAACAGCTAAGCTGTGGAAGGTAAGCTAGCGTGCCCACGTGTGTTAATAGGGCAACATGCTAGCATGTAAAGTTATGCTAGCAGCGCACCATGTGCGAACTATCGTGAACTTGCTCTGAGTTCATAAGGTGAATTTAGCTTCTCATGGTTATTGGATTTGCACAGGTTTATTCATATGAGTAGAAACTTTATAGATATGATAATGGAAAAACCGATAACATAAAATTGACTGTTTATTTTATTTTTTTTTTTTTTCAATTTTCTATTGGATGAATGTGGTGAAAAGAAATCAATTGGGTGGATATATATTTGTTTAATTGCAAATGAAGTAATTATTCTGCACATGTGTGTGCAGACTGGTTTTTTTTCTGGTAGAATCTGCCACCAAGGATTGGGCTAGACATCTACAAGCGTGGTTCCAACTCAGATGCCTACAGAGGATACTCCAATTCCAAGGGACACGATTTCTGTTGAGGGTGGTAGGACATAAGGATTCCCCCAATCGTTTTATTGAATTTTTTTGTTCCTTGAGATCTCAGGACACTTTTAGTTGCTACTTTTTTACTTTTCCGGGTCAGGCCTGAACCCATATAAACAAACTGATGCATCAGGGAACTGTGGAGAATAATTTCAAAGTGACATCAAACATTGAGGTTTGAAAATGTGCAACTGAACTGGACACTTGGAAGGGAATGAGATTGAACACTTATTTTTGGGTTTTTGAACATCTAATACGCACTCATACTTTTTTTTTCTTTTTTTTTTGTTCTTACTGAATGTTAATGCCTGTGTTTGTATAGTAATTTTGAATGGTTAATAGTTGAATACACTTAACCAAATTCACGTTGAGTGTTGTCTGTGGTTTTTGTGGGTTGGAGGTTTTCTCCGAGTGAGTCACTATTACCAATCTCCTTACGATCCTATTTTAGACCCAAATTGAGTAGAGTGAGAAATAGTCCTTACTACTCAGTAGAGAATTGTTACAACTAGAAAGGCTACAGATAGAAGAATAGAATAAAAATCCCTTTGTTGTCCCTCAGTGGGGAAGATTTGGTGTCACAGCAGCAAAGACATTCATTACAGGAGCAAAAAGGAGAGTAAATCCACCAGAGGGCAGAAAACATGTTTACGATTCAATAAAGCAGCTTATTAAGGAGAAAACTCATCTTATTAAAATTATTCAAAAGAAAGAGCTCTTATAAACTTATAAATATGTGTATAGATATGATGTTAAAGGGTTAAATTGACATGTTTAATGTTAAAATGTTGGCGACACACAATAGCTTTTTAATAACATTAAACATTACAATTAGGTAACTAGAATAGTACATGTGGGAAATCAGTACTTTATTGTTTTTATCATGGATCAAAGTAAACAACACAAGTGAGGGGGGGGGGGGGG
>SSNS01000595.1:289744-301162 GCA_006937985.1 Aphyosemion australe
TGACACTACAAGTTTTTTAATATTTGATCAGAGCCGTCTCTGCTCTGCTCTGGACCAAAGACTGTTTATGTAATCTGGGCGAGTTGCAGAAAGTCCCTGCGCGCTGTTCGCAGATCTGAATGTACCGTCAGCAGAGGACGGCTTGCTGTGGAAAAAATAGTTTGTAGCTTTTTGACCTTTTTACGTTACCACGATCCCGAAGACGTGGCTTGTGTCTTAAAGGAAACGTCGAATCTTTGAACAGCTTTCTAAATTTACTGAAGTGTACGACAGAACGTTTAAGAACCAAACTTTTTACTTTTACTTAGGTAAAGAAGTACACTCTGTACTTTTCCCGGGTTAGTTTACACAAGTTTCTGTACTTCTACATAAGTAAAGACCGGCTGAAAGTTTCCCATCTCTGGTGAACAAACAGGAAGTGAGACGGTGAGACGTGACGCAGTTTGTTGTGAAGGTGAATAAAGCAACAATCCACAGAGAGAAAACCACTCAGAGACTCTGACAGGAGAACAAGAACAATGTTCACTTCTAACTCACCTGATTCACACACTTTAGTTTGCTTTCTGCTATTCTGTCCACATTAAATCCAGTCTGAACCGGTTTGGGTTTCTTCTTCCTGATCTGATGAGAACTGGTTCACCTGGTCTATGAGGCTCCGCCTCTTTCCATTTACAGGAAACCAGGTGAGTTTACCTGTGCAGGTGGGAGTGAACCTCACATGTATTTAAAGCTGTGATGAAGTATTTCCTGTTTGTTTTGTTTCTAAAGCAGCAGGTTGAAGACGTTAAAGAACAAGTTGTTCTTCAGTCTGATCTTGGGACCTCCAGGAGAAGCTGCTGCTAGAGCTGAGTGCTCTCCCTGGTGTGGAGATGTTCAGAAGATTGGTTCAACATGACATGATGGTCCAGATGAGTTGTGATCAATGCATTCAAGACTTTCTCCTGATCTTTTACAGGGAGATGTGGCTTCACTCTGGTCACAAGTCTAAGATGAAACAAGCTGCTTTGATCATTCTGACTGATCTGTTTATCCAGCTTACAATGATTTTTCATTTGTTTTAAACATCTGAATTATTTCAAGTGATTTTACTGATTATGTTTAAATTGGTGCCTATTTTATAAAATTCTTTGTGTTTTTTATTCACTAAAGGTCCTAAATAAATAAATAAATAATCTTTACCTACTTACTGTGTTTCTTACATGTTTACAAAACTTAATATTTGTTTATTTGTAAATATTCCAAGGCTTTGATATATTTTATTAAAAGTTTGAACATGTTCATAAACAAAGTTTATTCTTTTATTTATATTTTTATAACTTTCTTCATCTAAAGGGAAAACATGTTTGTTGTAGATTTGGTAAATGTCCACCAGAGGGCGACAAATATCCTTAAAACTCAAAGGTCAAAGATCAACAAGACATAAGTTAGTTTATGGGTTCATTTTGTATCATTATAGGTAAATTATCACATATTCAGTATTTTAATGTAACTTTGTATTAATAAATCATGATAATATATTAAAGGCTTTTATTGTGTAGGAGTTGGGAGTTTTGGAGCCATTCTGTCTCTTTTCTTATTATCTTTCATTTGTTTTATGATATTTTGTAGTTTTGATCATTTCATGACTTTGTGATTTGTTTAGTTGATCTTTGTGATTTTTCTGTCTGTGATCAGTGCTATAAATAAACTTTACCTCCTCATTTCTGTCTCCTGCTGTTTGTCCTTTTAAACACTTTGAGAGCAGAAATGAACTCTATCCAAAGTCAGATGATGACTTCATTTATTCTCTCAAGGTTTTAGCTCCAGCAGCTACATGATGAGAAACAATAAAACTACAAACTAAAAGGACTTCTGATCTCATCAAAAGTCATCAATGAAACCATTTTTAAAAGCTCCAATCAAGCTGCCTTTTCTTTAGTTGTTTCAAACTGCACCTGATGTCTGTCTGCGGCCAGGGAACCAAACAAGGCAGGTAAAGGAGATTACAGGATTTTTACAGGTGTGAAACTGAGTTAAAAGCTGAGTCCCAGAACGTTGATGAAACAGGGCAAGTCAAGAACATGTGTAAGGTTGGCCGGGCCAAGGTTACATCTTAAACAGTTAGGATCAGTACCAGGGAAGATCCCAGCCAGCCTGCTTCTAGACCAGTGCACCCTATGTACCACCTTACACTGGAGGATGCAGCGTCTAGCACAGACTGATGAAGAATGAGTACGTTTTAAAATAAACCACCATTGATCGCTGCTGATATCTACCCCAAGTTGTTGAGAGCAAGTAGTGAGAAGGTGGTCTGCTGTTACAGTAAAACTGCATCAATAGGTCAGAAATGATTGAGACAGCACCTTTCTTGGAAGGCTTGATAGTCATTACTGTATGGATCAGGGTTTCTTCAGGTGCATTGGGAGAACCTGGTAGAGGCCTATTAATAAAGTCCTTGTCTGCAGATATCTGAAACGTGTGAGCTGGGTAGGTTGAACTTAAAGATAGTTGAGCAAACGAGGCCAGGGCAGCATCCATGAAAAAGTCTTTCACTGATAGCGGTCCGTGGCTCTCCCATAGTGCAGATGTTTAGTCTGTGAGTGATGGAGGGAATAAAGGGTTCAGCTGAAGCGGTGAGTGTACGGGTATACCCTGGATCTTAGCATGGTTCCTGAGCTGGGACCAGATTTTACAGCAGCTCTTCACTAGAACATTCTCTGAGTAAGATGAAGAGGGTCGGTTTAGAGGAGAGCATAAAGAGAGAATAGAGAAGCAGAATTACTGGGAGCTTCCTCCATTGATAACCAGTTTGGCTTGTTTTCACTGGTGCTGCACAAGAATAACATTGTACGATGTTAACGGACCAATAATAATACAGAGCGTTTGGTAAAGCAGGCCTCCGTGTTCCTGACTTTTATGTAGAAAGTTTTTAGGAATTCTGGGAGGTTTTTTGTTCCATAGCGGTTTGATTGTGTTGAGGTTTACTTCAGAACCCCCAACACCTTCTTCTCCTCAGGAGGACAAAAGGGTCACATTTCTATAGAACTATAGATAGGATCATTTCTCTAGATCTGGATTTCCAGCTAAATGAATCTTTTCACAATAAAACATTGAACCAGAAAGCTGAAAACAAAGAACATTTAACAGCTTTTCTGGTTTTAACATCAACTGATCATCAGTTCACAGAAAATGGAGGAAAAAAGTCTCAGTTCATTCCTGAAAAAGCTCCTATGGAGCTGCACTGATTTACTTCTTTATAGTTTAGATTTTTCTACATGTTGTTGTTCAAGTTTTACATTTAAATTATTGATCATTTAAAGTTTTTCCCTACAGATAAAAACACAGAAGCAGCAGATGTTGCTCTAAAATACAGAAAAATAAAAACATTCATCATCATGATCCAGTCAGAGTCTCTTTCTACACAAACTGCTGCTTCAGCCTCTGAGGATCATCAGGACTCAGCTCATCTTCTCTCCTGGTCAAAGATCATCATGACTCCCACCTGTAGAGAGAAGAAGAGAGGAGGTGACTTCCTGTTTCCAGACTCTCTCCATCAGCTGTCAGTCAGTGATGCAGCACATCCTCCATCAGCAGCAGCAGCTTCCTTTCAGCTCTCATGTTAACGTGTTGGAGTGAAGCTCACACACCTGCAGAGACTTTAAGCATCAAGTGTGTTTCCTCTGCAGGTGTGACTCCAGTCCACAGTGGAAACAAACAGCTGAGAGTCCTGAAGGCTTCATTACTGCACAAACACTGTAGTGATGATTTACTGCTGTTACATGTCAGCTGCTGCTCCATTTAAACACACACACTCTGTGTGTTGATGAACATCTCATCTGCTTCTGACACATCAGCTGACTCCTAAACATGGAGGCTGTCCCTGAAGACATCTGGATCAGACTAATGACAGAAGCACAGCTGGACAGATGTGCTGAGTGGACTTCAGCAGAGGTTCTGCTCTGTAGAAAGACCACATGGTTCCTAAATGGAAGCCTGCTTTCTGAAATCAGAGCCAGTGATTTACAGGCTGCAGTCAGACTGATCTCAGAGCTGTGACAAAGATCAAAGTGATCAGCTGTTTCCTGTTGAAATGAGAGAAGCAACAGTCTGAGATCAGATCTGATGGAGACACTTTGATGAATGAGGACCACTGTCTCTATACATGTTGAAGGCTGTCAGCTGGAATCCAGCTTGATCTCCTGGAGACATCAACACAACAAGCTTCTGGCTCTTCTGATTGGCTGATTGGTGTCCAATCATCAAGCCTGTCACCATTCTCCTCTCACAGCTGGACTGAGGAAAGCAGCCACTGGGAAGCTGCAGCTTTACTGGAAACACTGGATCTTTGTTTTGACCCTAACTGGGTTTAGTCCAACACCCCACCCCACCCATCCTGTTCGGCTGTATAGCAACCAGAATTCATGACTGAGTGCCAAAAACAAGCCTTACAATTTTTCAGGTGGAGCATTATGGATTCAGATATAATGCCCCGCCTGATATCAGGTTAGGTTATGTGTTAAAAACACCCAAGCCCATACTTGTGAGAGCACCATGTGAGCACCTGTGTTGTGTACACGCGTTTGTGTATGTAAGGTTTCTCTAGAGGAATGTCCAATAGTGAGTGTGAGAGGCCACTGACCTGCCCCCAAAGACCCGTGGAGGATGGAGGAGATCCAAGCCCAGAGATCCCGAGGTCTCTTCCACAGCGTGAGGACCCCAGAGAGACCACCACCGGAGCAGCCCCAACCCCTCTGCCGATGGGCGCAGAGGCTCTCCCCAGGGGGGCCAACCAGCAGCCGTGCCAGAGGCCCAGGAGATAACAATGGTAAGCCCCCAGGCCCGCCTAAAGCCACCCACTCGAGGACAGATCGAGCTCAGAACCCAGCGGCCCGGGAGCCAAGGGCGCCCAACCCTGGCGGAGACCCGACGTAGCCCAGGGCCCAGGTCCCACCAAGCAGCCACCAGGAGCGAGCCGACAGATGCCAAAAACTGCAAATACGCAGACAGACTGAGGTACCACTCCCCAGCAGGAAATGCGGCACGGGGGAGGGTAGGCCAAGATGTTATAGCACCTCAAGATGCCCCAGGAGTGGGGAGGAGTCAAAGACTACCTGACAGATAAGTAGTCACACACAACCAGTCACACACTCCCACCCTCTTGCTCACATAAAAACACATTCAACCTAGACACACAAGAATGCACGTAATACACTCACTCACACTCCCCATACACACCCTACACACTCTGGTCTGATACAGCTGCACACAGGGCACAACCACTACCGGACTCAGAGATGGTCCTGTTCTAACTGGGGTGATGAACATGATGAACAGGCAACCCCACCCAACGCAGAAAGTGACCCACCACCCCACACCACAACCAGACGGCCAGCTCCCACTCCTAGCCTCCAGCCCCGGGCAGCGAACCAAGAACAGGGGTGTGAGAAGATCCCTTAGTCTCCCTCCGCCTGATCTAATGTGGTGTTGATGCATGTTGATAGAGTACATTTTGTGGTTGGGGGGATGGGGCAGCACAGACATCATTCGGCCTACACCAGTTGGTGTCAGCACACAACCCTGAATCCCCCCTAGAACCTTCAGTGTCTAGGTGCAGCTTAAAATTGGAAGTGGGCACTAACACCCGAGGAGAGGCTGAGTGATGTGATGGAGCAGGAGGAGGGAAATGTCTGAGGATGGGGAGGAAAGACTGGGGGGCCTAAGCATAGAGACCCCAGCCCATCTAGCTATGGCCCACTGCAGCAGCGTCAGAGAACTCCACGGAGCCTGAGGTTGCCAACTTAGCCCCACCCTAGCAGAATATTTACTCCCACCCTTGCATTTGATCAACATCCAGACTACATAAGACATTAGACACCCAGGCAGAGAGGGATCCTCCCCCTCCCTGAGATACCCCTCCCCCGCAATGAAATAGAAGTGTTCCTGCCAGTTGAGGAGGTACCAAGGTCCACCTGAGGCCCCTGAGCTAGGGCCAGGCACGGCCGCATGCACCCGCCCATACCCCAGCAGCATGCAAGCCAGGGCCCAGTCTCCCCAGGCCCAGCCCAGACCCCCATCTGGGGACGATTGCCCCCAGACCCCAAGCCACCAGGCCCTCACCCAGACCCACCCAAGAGCGATATGGCTATCAGGCAGTGACCTGTGGCCACTGTCAAGACCCCCCAAGACCCCACACACGGCCGCCAGAAGGACATCCCCTAAGGCAAGGGTCGGCAACCCAAAATGTTCAAAGAGCCATATTGGAACAAAAAAAAAAAAAAAAATCTGTCTGGAGCTGTAAAAAATGAAAAGCCTTATATAAGCCTTATATGAAGGCAACACAAGTTGTAAGTGTATATTAGCTATATTAGCCTACTATCAAAATGACAGAGTAGGCTACAAATACATCATGAGCATTCATGATTAAATGTTTATTTCCCTGCAGCGCAGCCTGGAGTGAATGACACACCACGTGACTCTGCTGTATTTGGTGCTTTAAGTTTGACTTCCATTACAATATTAATCAGTGGTATTAATTTGATCATTTCTTCTTGCGGCCCATCACAGCTCACATACCTGCATAACAGCGCTGTCTGTTTGATATCGATCACATCACACGACTCATCACAGGATGGAGCTGAATTGTCTTTGATTTGCTGATTGGTGATGTCACCTACCATTTTAATTGTCCTTTCTTTCACCGTCTTTGTGGAGAGAGGAATGTCTTTAACTTTATGGACTATCTCGGTTTTGTTTTTGATGTCTGAAAATAGGTGCTCTGATGTCTGGGTAGTCGGCTGCAAATTTAGCATGCCTTCCCTGGAAATGTCTTTTCAAATTATGGGCTTGACACACGGGAGGCGACAAATGACCACGATCAGCGAAACTCATTGCTATCGCTTTTATAACCTGACACACGGAAGGCAACATGCAGCAGCGACATGCGGCAGCGGCAAAAGCCAACGACGCCTCTGTGCCCAGGTCGAATAGCGAGTCTTCCGTTGTATTGATTGGCTGTCAGATTGGAGGGAATTTTGGGTTATTAAAGCAGTTCAGAGTTGAAAAAGCGGTAGATATTAAGTAGGGATGCAACGGTCCACTTACCCCACGGTCCGGTCCGTACCTCGGTTTTTGGGTCACGGTTTCAGTCCTCTTTGGTATGTTCATACTGTGTGTTTTTTCGTAATTCTTTTACTTTTTGTTCTTTATAAAACACAGATAGATCTTTCTATTGTGCTGACGTTTCGATCTTCATCTGAAGATCGCAGCGACGATCGAAACGTCAGCACAATAAGGTAAAGAAAGCTCTATCTGTGGTTTCGGTCCACTTTGAAGTGTAGAAAAGCTTAAGAAAATCTGAAATTTCCAAACTTTATTTTATTCACACAATAATATAACTTTTCAGATGCATTACTTGTAGTCCAGTGTATAATAATATGTTTAGAGACCAACAGAAACGTCACTTTTAAAACGCCTTTTCAATGAGGTGTCAGTGAGAGGCTAGGGCGACCGAAGCGGGACCGAGAGGGAAATGTAATTTGGAATTGTAGGATGTCCAAGGAAGGTCCTGACTCGGGAGTGTGTTGTGTGAGGGGTTGTGGCGTCAAATAAAGTGACCCTCTGAGTTCACGGCTATCATCTTTCCTTGTGTTTGCGCAACTTTACATCACCTCCAGTCTCTTCAGGGACGCTCAGTTGTAAACATCCAACAAATAAACTAAACAACGTAAACACGCCGACAGCGTGGCTAATTTTTCTTGTGCTTATCTGAGCTGATGCTGTTGTTTGTTGAAAGGCATTAGCAAGAGGCTGCCGTTCTTTCCCTGGCATTAGCTGCTCGAATGTTCTGCTTACAGAAAGCGATACATTGGGGTGGGGGCGTCGAAGGTGCTTGGCCATGTTTATAGTGTTTACCGCTGCATATGGGAGATGGGTCAAACAATGCTTGCAGATAGTCTCATTACTGTTCACCGTTTTCTCTCCTCGTCTTTATATTCAACAGCAAACCAGAAATGTTCTCACACGGAAGGTTTGTATGAAGAAGGCGCGTCTTGAATTGTTTGCCTCCCATTGCATGTCGCCATTGCTACGTTTCTCTCCCGCTTGTTTTGCTCAAACTTTCAGCTCAGCTCTCAGTGGGGCGGGTCAAACCTGTGACTGGATATTTACTCGCGGGTAGGGAGGGTGTCTGCTGTAAGCAGCTTCAGACGAGACTAGTGCAGGCACACGGAATGAAATTAATCTGCCTGGACAGACAAACGCACCCTGGTGCCGTGTAAAGCATGAAATACAGGACCAGCGCGCAAATAATGGCAAAACCGAAGTCCCGCGGTACACGAGGGTAGATTGTCCCGTGCAGGGAGGACCAAACGGTCCGGGATTTTTCCTAATATGAAGTCTCACAAGGATTTGCTAGAGTTAAGTGAAGTCTTGTAAAGCTCTCGGACATCAGACACGGCAAGTATTAACTTTTCCTCCATGTTTGCCTGGAGATGTACTGAGAAGCATCCTGTCCCCTCATTGGTCAGTCAATGAAACCTCCGCTGATTGGTCCTTGTCCAAGCAACAGCGATGAAAAGTTGAAGTTTTTCCAGGTAATCCTTCCGCGTCGACAATGAAAGCAAATAATTGGGTCCATTCTTCCTTGAATCCTCTGTTCTCATCATCTATCTTTCTCTTTTTCCCTTTGGGATCCACGGCCCTGACACACCTGCCTGTTTGTTTACATCCATCTGCCTGGCACGGCGCCACGCTGAAACGTGTGTCGCTGGCTATGAAGCAAATTTCCATTGACAGAAATGTTGAAATTTTACATTTATTATTCACATTTTTACAGCATTGGAAAACGTTAAGAATGTTTGTCCTACAGAAACCATATTAAAACAAAAAAGATTTACCCCCATCCATTTTCATACATTTGTGAAGAAGCTCCAGGGAGCCACTAGGGGTCGATAAAAGAGCCGCATGCGGCTCTAGAGCCGCGGGTTGCCGACCCCTGCCCTAAGGTCACCCAAGCACCCCCTGAATGGGGCAACAGCCCCCCAGCACCAGACCCCCCAACAAACTCACTCCTAGGGAACCCTAGGATGCTCAAAACTCAGATCCTCCCCCACTCAACCACAACGTCCTTCAGGACAAAACCAATGACCCTCCATCATCGCTATGTGATGGAACTGATCAAAGGAGTCCAGAGAGATTGATTTGATGTGGAGGCAGAGGCTGTTTCAAGTGTAATATGGTCTAACAAAAGATTTCTATACTGGTTAGTGCAAAGATTATTTTTATTTTTCCAGTTTTTGAGGATAACTTGATACATATTGCAGTCAGAACCACGTGAGCCAAGTTAGTTTCCATGGGGAAGTCATCCAGGTATTGTTGAATCGCACTCGAGACCTCTCCGGTTCAGAACCAAAAATTACTGGAGACTGGCTCTCCGTCTTTAAGGGTCCGAAAATCCCCAGGCCTTATGAGTCTTACCCAGTCCAGGACCTGCTAAGGATTCTATTTAAGCTGGTGTTGAGGAGACTCGCCTAGGTTCTGTCTGCATTCGTCCGGCTGAGTTTTACCCTGCTTCCTCCGTAAAGTGACCCCGTGAGTAGCCCTTAAGCAGCAGGTATTACTTATACGGCCACGCCCGTTTAACTGCCGATCTCCTCGTGATTCTAGCACTTGACAAAAGACCTAGGATAGTTTCTGTAACTTGGAAAAAACAGTTACAAAGGTATTATTTCAACAAGCTTGGTTAAGACAACCAATAAAAACCTCCAAAATTGTTTTGACACACAGATCCTAATTCTTTACCACCACTCACAAAATGAATGTCAACTAAAATACTTTATCTAGTTTTGTAAATTTATTTTGCATAGCATTTGGCAGGGGAAGCAACCAGCATAAAATTTCATATGATTGGTTAATATTCAACTCAATGATCAACAGCAATAATAGATCAAGATTAATACAATGAATTTAGCCAACTTAGTCATTGTTACTTACAACCAGGTTAAAGTGCTGAAAGCTGTGGTTCATAATTCTTTCTTTTTTGGTAGACGAGGAGGAAAAAAAAGCCACAATGTCTTGATCAGGGAGCTCAAATCATTTTAACAGTATCCCAGCAAGCAAAGTGAGGGGGAAGTTGGGATAACAAATTTCAGACACTTTGACAGGTCTTCACATACTCTGCACTAGAATCCCTGAACCGGTGGGAAAGACCACAGTGCATGGATATAATTATCCGGTGTGTTGTCCGTGCAGTGTGTACAGATGTCAGACGGCACAAACCCCATTCTGAACATCTGATGACCTGTATAATGTGCAGACTTTTGTATTGAATTCATTGTAAATTGGGGTTCCTGGTCATTTTAAAGGTTTTTAATTAGAAGTTCTGGTCAAAGCTGTCTGATAGATCCACTTCCCATTTTGCTATATGAACTACTATTGAATCGTCTATTCTGGACAGTGTCTGAGAGAGACTTATTAAATTACAAATTATATACAGATGAACATTTAAGAAAGCTAGATATCCCAGTAGATGCTTGCATCTGCTGGAATGACAGGTGTCAGAATCCTGATCATGAAATGAAACTGTGCATGATGTATAATGAAATTGTGAGCTTATTATATGAAGCTAGTAAAATGGTAGGGAACACAAAACCTTTAAAACATCGAATTAGACCTGGCTGGAGCCAACATGTTGCTCAATGCCATAGAGAGGCTAAAGAAGCATTTAAAGGATGGGTCTCTGCTGGGAAACAGAAGGATGGACCTGAATTTGAACGAAAAAAGTTGGCTAATGCCAAATACAAGTATGCCATTCGCTATATTAAATCACATGAAAACGCTATGCGGGCAAACTCTTTTGCTAGAAAACTTCAGAGCAATAAGGTCAAGGGGTTTTGGCAGGATGTTAAGAAAATGAATAATGGTAGAATGACCTTGCCTGCTAATATAGATGGAGTAACTGGATCAGATAATATTGCAGAGATGTGGAGGAAACATTACTCTGATCTGTTTAATTGTGTAAAGAGTGATCGGTTTGAAATTGAGGATACTAGGTCTGATGAATCCTGTATTAGACCTAGTGAGATATATGCAGCCATTGAGAAGTTGTCCTCTAATAAATCGGTAGGTCCTGACAAGATCGCTGCAGAGCATCTAAAGTACTCCAGTCAAAGAGTGTTGGTGCTGCTCTCCTTGTGCTTCAGTGGATTTTTGAGACATAGTTTTTTGCCTGATGACTTAATGGCTGTCCTATTGGTGCCAGTAATTAAGGACAAAAATGGCAGAAGTAATAGGTCAGAAAATTATCGACCTATAGCTCTAGCTAATGTTTTGTCTAAAGTGCTTGAACATGTTCTTTTGGGCAAACTGATGCCATTTGCTAGAACTACAGACTCTCAATTTGGGTTTAAAGCGGGGCATAGCACTGATCTCTGCATTTATGCG
>SSNS01000596.1:0-54027 GCA_006937985.1 Aphyosemion australe
TACTTGGTTACTATCTTAATTATTTTAAGTATTTAGTATTAATTTACATAAACCCACTCTACCTCCAATAACACAACCATCATACTCATTTTCCCCAAGTGTCACATTCTAACCATGCCCGGTACTTCTGACATCACCAAGACATTAACAGAGTAAATTCCATCCACACACCCCAACGGATAAAGAGTCCAGGTTAACGTAAGTCCAAGAGCTTACCGATAGCCCGTTAAGATCAAAGTCCTCCTCCTCACAGTGGAGCCGTTTGCATTCGATTTGCCCTCCTCTCAGTCTGCCACGCTCCGACCAAAAGATTGCTTCAGAGATTTGGCTGTATTTCATCTCCCCTGAACGCGAGCTCTTGATTGCTCTAATTCCGCTCACCTGGCAGGGCGCGTGCCAGAGTGCACGCAGGATCTATCCGCGGTCACGTGCTGGCACTGCGCAGCAGAGCCAGCAAGCAGGAAAAGGATGAGAGAAGTACACAGAGGCGACCACACCTCTGTGGTCAGCGTAACATTATGAATGCGCCATGGCGGTATCACGTTGCGGGAATTTTGCGGCATTCGTGCCGCCACGCTTGATAGTAATATTGCGGTAATATTGCGGCTTCGCCGGTCTTATAAACGCACATTAAGCGTTGGTGCAACAGAGGGAGGTGTCATGGCCATGTGATGAATTAATGCCGAGCTCCGGCCGGGAACTATAATGAAAATGAAAGTAAACACGCACTTAAGTTTCACTTTTGTAAACAGAATCAGCTGAGATGATCATTTGGAGCGTTGCGGTGCTCCGGGAGCTTTTCTCCGTTACATCTGCAGCTCAGATCATCTGACAGCTCACAGGGATGGTGGAGGACACACCTGCGCAGCTTCGATCGCAATAAAAAGCAAGTTATGTCCAAGATACACGGAAGTCCGCGACAGTGCAGAGACCGCCCCCATACCCCCTTTATGCCGCCATCGCGTAATCTTTTATAAAACGGACATGATTGCGCAACATTATTGCCACGGTCTGAGCTCTTATAAACAACCTAACGCTCCCTGATGCCACATCGACGTTGCGGCAAATTGGCGGCATTGTTTTATAAAAGAGGCTAGAATGATCAGTGGTGTCTGGAACCTCCAGGAGAGACTTCAGCACATAAATGTGCTGGAGCTGCGTGCTGCTCGGCTAGCTCTCGAGCATTTTCTGCCTGCTCTCTAGTAGGGAAACATGTCTTTGTCCGGTCGGACAAGACATCTGCAGTCTTCCACATAAATCATCAGGGGGGTACCAGGTCCACTCACTCACTGATGGAAGCTCAGAAGCTCCTCTTGTGGGCTTTGCCACGCCTTCGGAGTGTCAGGGCAGCCCATCTGCCTGGCGTGCAGAACTGTGCTGCGGATCTACTCTCCTGACAGAAACCTCCACCGGGAGAGTGGAAACTTAACCCGGTCGTTGTCGAAATGATCTGGCAGAGGTATGGTGCAGCCGAGGTGGACCTCTTCACCTCAAGCGCGACGACGCAGTGCCTGTGGTTTTCTCCGTCGGAACCGGAAAGTCTATTGGGGCAGGATACTCTGGCGCATCCATGGCCGAACAGCCTCCTGTATGCCTTCCCTTCTCTTCCACTACTGATGTTGACGCTTCACAGGATTGAGAAGAGCAATCACAGGGTGCTGCTGGTTGCTCCATTTTGGCCAGGGAGAATCTGGTTCCCCATGATTCACAAGCTCCTCCTCAGAGGAAAGACCTGCTCTCACAACTAAGGGAGTATTTGGCACCCTCATCCAGAACGCCTCCGTATTCACTTGTGGCCGTTGAAGGGCCGGACTCCTTGTTGAACTCTTGTGACCAGGCCGTTGGTCAGCCTGTCCTTAATGCTCATGCTTCGTCTACCAGGATGTTATATGACAACAGGTGGAAACTGTCAAGTTGGTGTGAGAGTAAAGAAGTTGATCCGGAATGCTGCCCGGTATCGATTTTGCTCAACTACTTGCAGGAGCTATTGGAGAGAGGTCATTCTGTCTCCACTATTAAAGTACACTGCTCACAAAAATTAAAGGAACACTTTAAAGAAACACATTAGATACATCAGATCTCAATATGAAGTTGGATATGTATACAAATGACGACAGGGCAATGTCTTAGGAACAAAAGGATGCCAAGTCTTTTAATGGAAATAAAAGTTTTCAGCCTACAGAGGGCTCAATTGTGTAGAGACCAGTGGCAGCTGGTGAATTTTTTTTTTGGGTGGGGCATATTTTTTTATTTTTTTATGTTAGTTCTTGTGAATAGTTTTTATCTTGAGAGGCGCTATACAAACGATCGTTATTTTCTTTATTTGTAGGTCAGTTTTTCAGATGCGCTAACCACATATCACCACTAGGGAACGCCAAATTACCATTCTTATGCGTCACACAACTTGAAATCGACGGACTTTGTTGCTAAGTTAGCAACAAAGTTGTTCCAAAAACATGCTTCATATTGACCAATATATGCAAACCTCACACACACTAAACAGGAAGAGGCTCTTTTAAACAATGGAATCCACGTTTTCTACCTCAACACCACCCAATGACTGCAAATGAAAAGCAAAACAAAGCTATTTTCATGAAGTCAAAAGCTAAATTCTGTCTTACCTTGCTGGTCAAAATAACCCATCTTATAGTAAAAAGTCCACTTGGTTCGTAGAATCCAATGATAAAAAGATGAAACTACTAGTTTTCTCCATAGTCAACGTTAGCAGCAGCCCCACAACAACAAAGGACGGTGAACTAGCCTGTGGAGAAATTTCCGGTTCTGTCTGGGCTGGGTGAGCTGACCAATCAGCATCCTCCTCCTGATCTGAGCAGACTCCCCCGTTTGCTTGGGATGGCAACCATATGCGCCCAACAGCTCTCCTATTCCTTGTCGTTGGGGGTCCAGCGCGCATGCGCCAGTTAGCCCGTTTTAAGTCAATGGTAAAGATTGCTGCGACCGCCAGAGGACACGTGACAGGAAGTAGTGTTGTCAAAAGAACCGGTTCTTCGGTACCAACCCGGTACTACAAAAATGTAAACGTCACGGTACCAAGATTTCGTTAGTACCGGTAGTACCGAGGACCCGTCTAAACCCGGATCCTTGATGCGCATGATTCGCGCATTTACTGGGCGCGTGCAGTCGCTTCTAAAGCAACACCGCAGAACGCAGAGTGACGGCGAGCGGTGGACCAGCTGATGTGGTAAATAAAGTTCATTCACGGAGAACCCCCGCCCCGACGGAGACCCCCCCGCCCCGCTGTCACGGAGACCGACAGGAGAGACGCTTCGCTCCAGCAGCACCTCCCGGTCTCATGCTTTCTTGTATTTTTAATTCCAAAACTTGACAGGATGTCCAGACAGACCCCTGAATTCCTCTGTCAGCGCTTGTCATCAGGAACGTCCTGACACAACGCACCTCCGCTGATCAGTGACGTAGGAGGTTAATTTAATGCGACATGACCGTTCAGACTAGACGCTTTCAAAAAATTCGCATATGTGTCAGAATCAGTACTACATAGAGTGTGGTGTGAATACACCATCGTCTTTATTAACTATTTAAATCTCATACGTTTAATTAGGGTAACAAACAAACAAACAAACAGGATGACATAAAGGCGTTGACTGCTCACAGACCTGAGTTTTTCTTTTTTTAATGATTGTAATGTGTATCCAAAAGATGAACAACAATGTATGGCTCAGTCAGTGTTTATGTCCTTATCAGTTTGTCAATAAAGCTGTTCTAACTAGATGTTCTTGTCTGGATAACTAGGTTTACAAAAATATATGAACAAAAACACATTTTGATTAAATAAAAGTGCATTAAAAACATATTATGATAGTAGTACAATAGTAACTCAGTTCATTTTCCTTATAGACAGCACTGATTCACAAAAGATATCATCTCAAAGCATTTTACAGGAAAATTAATGTTTTTATTGATAAATTTAGTCTAAATTAAATTTTTGTTTGGTACCGAAATTGGTACCGAGAACCGTGGATTTTCACTGGTACCGGTACCGAATACTGAAATTTTGGTACCGTGACAACACTAACAGGAAGTACGTCGACGTTTCGGCCGTGTTAAAAGTATTAACTTTATTAAACTACAATTAAATGCAGATTACACACAGCTCTTACAGCCCATAAGGTGTATAGATCGTTTAGTTTAAATTTTATGTTTTTGTGATTCCTCTCTTCTTCTTCCTCTTCCTGTGAGACTGGTGGGATGGCGCCCTAGCACCCCCTATGGACGAGCCGCCACTGGTAGACACCCTAAAATCAGAGTGAAATGAAGATGTGGTAGGCTAGTCCATCATTTCAAAAACTTAATTTCTGCAACTCAAAATGCTTTTCAGTATCTTGTGTGGCCCCCACGAGCTTGTGTGCATGCTTGACGTCGGGGCATGCTCCTAATGAGACAACGGATGGTGTCTTGTGGCATTTCCTCCCAGATCTGTGTGAGGGCATCCCTGAGCTCTTGTACAGTCTGAGGAGCAACCTGGCGCCGCCTAATGGACCGAAACATAATGTCCCACAGATGTTCTATTGGGTTTAAGTCAGGGGATCGTGAAGGCCATTCAGTTGTTTCAATTCCTTCATCCTCCAGGTACTGCCTGCATACTCTTGCCACATGAGGCCGGGCATTGTCGTGCATTAGGAGAAAACCAGGACCTACTGCATCAGCGTAGGGTCTGACAAAGGGTTCAAGGATTTCATCTGGATACCTTATGGCAGTCAGAGCACCATTTCCTAGGCAGTAGAGGTCTGTGCGTCCCTCCATGGATATGCCTCCCCAGACCATCACTGACCCACCACCAAACCTGTCATGTTGAACGACGTTGCAGGCAGCATAACGTTCTCCTTGTCTTCTCCAGACTCTTTCACGTCTATCACAGGTGCTCAGGGTGAACCTGCTCTCGTCTGTAAAAAGTACAGGGCGCCAGTGGCGGACTTGCCAATTCTGGTGTTCTTGAGCAAATGCCAGTCGAGCTCTACGGTGCTGGGCAGTGAGCACAGGGCCCACTACAGGACGTCGGGCCCTCAGGCCATCTTCATGAAGTCTGTTCCTGATTGTTTGGGTAGAGACATTCACACCAGTGGCCCTCTGGAGGTCATTCTGTAGGGCACGAGCAGTGCTCAGCCTGTTCCGCCTTGCACAAAGGAGCAGGTATCGGTCCTGCTGATGGGTTGTGGACCTTCTACGGCCCTGTCCAGCTCTCCGAGAATAACCGCCAGTCTCCTGAAATCTCCTCCATGTTCTGGAGATTGTGCTGGGAGACACATTAAACCTTCTTGCTGCAGCACGTGTGGATGTGCCATCCTGGAGAAGTTGGACAACCTGTGCAACTTCTGTAGGGTTAAGGAATCGCCTCATGCTGCCAGTAGAGATAATTACTCAAGCCAAAACTAGCACGAGTGGAAAACCAGCCAAAAAAGATCAAGAGGGAGAAACTTGAAATGACCTCCACATGTTAAACCAGTCCTGTTTTGAGGGTTTTGTAATTGTTGCCACTTTAGTGCACCTGTCGTTAAGTCCATGAACACCAATACAGCTGAAAGTGATTAACAATGCCCTCAGCTGCTTAATCAACCAGAAAATTATCAGACAGGTTTAATTGATTTCATGCCAGGCCCAATAAAAACAGTGTTCCTTTAATTTTTGTGAGCGGTGTATATGTCGCTGCGATTTCTGCCTGACATGTCTTTGTGGATAGTCGAGCTGTGGGGTCACATTCCTTAGTGTGTCATTTTTTGAAAGGAGCTTTGCACCTGCGTCCTCCGAGGCTTGCACGAGTGCTTTCTTTGGACCATAATGCATCTGAACGATAAATGAGCACTGAAGTTTCCAGAAAAAACAACAACGATGGGGGATCTATTTTTCTTTTTTTACATAACTAATGCTTTCGTTTATTTATAGCTTGTTTTTCACCCCTCTCTAGACAACAACAACAACAACAACACTAATAGAAATGTGATCCAATTGATTTCTTTGCTTCTTTTTTCCTGGTAAAAATCAAACTGTCTTCATAGGCCCCGCCTTTTATGACGACAACACGAGGGGGAACCGGGAGTTTGCACATTACCATAAAAGGAAAATACTCTCGCATGCGCAGTAGCGTGAGTTTTGTTTGAACTGCCCTACAAGCTGTAAAGTCGCCAGTCATTTAATTTTAACTGCATATTTGATCAGGTTCTTTTCGAGGATTTATTCATGAATGCACTGTAGGAACAATGTTAGGTCATCATTACCAGAATGTCGATAAGACGCAGCAACTGGTCAACTATGTGGAGGATTACCTGGAATGTGTGGAGTCGCTGCCTCTGGACATACAAAGAAATGTTTCTGTGCTCCGAGAAATTGATGCGAAGTACCAAGGTATTGTGTTACCGTGTTTTACTCTAACTGTGTGTGTGAGAGCTAGTCAGAGAGGGAGGGTTGGTTTGGTGAAATGGAGTAAGCGCGAACCTTGTGTTCCATTTTGAGAGGAGCTTGTAGTCCCTGTCCCTTCCTGATAAACAGTAATGTTATTGTGTGAGGAGTGAACAAACACACATGACCAACCAGGTGCTGCATAGACGAGTCCAAACTACACCAGTTAAAATAATCCCTACGCTCCGTCCCTTAACCCACACTCAATGAAATAACCACAACATTTAAGGGTCTTTTTTGAGCTTACGCGTGTTTACAATGTGAAATATCTAGAAAAATATTTGAAAAAGCTTTGTGTAACGGCAAAGTCTGCAAAAAATGAAGAGTGTGTAACCTAAAAGGCTGGTTGACCCTGCAGCTGAGCACGGTGGTGGGGTTAGCCTGCTGCATACAGCAGCTGAACCAGAAACTAAACTCAGGCATTAAACAGAGTAAAACGTTGCTTGGGTGTCGAAACTAGTAACAATACGGAAATCCTAGATGTACATAACGTAGATGTTTGTTTATTTCTGGATGAACCGCTGTCTCTGGGGAATGTTTACACTCTGATGTAAGGGGAGATCCTACATTGAGGGGAGTGCCTGTCCTGGTTGTTTGTTAGGCTTACTATAAAACCTCTTGCTCCTAATGTTGCTACGAGCCTCGTTATTGTTGACCAGTTAACCCTAACCCTAGTCTCAGAACTGCAGACCTGAGATAACGAGAACACACACTACAGGAACCGGTCCAACCCTCTTTAGTAAATGCTCCTTAAACAGATTACACATCTAAACATCTAGCCCGATCTGAACAGGGGCTCTCCAGTGCTCTAGGCCTGCAGCAGATGTGTCTTTCTGTTTTTGCTCCTTCCAGTGTGAGCTGCCTTTAGAGATGATTCCTCTACTAAAAGCAGCCTAAGTCACGCCCATCTACTTCCGGTCCATGGGCCCCCTACTGTCAAAAAAATGAATGGGAGTCTATGGGCCGATCAAAGTGATCCAGTTTGATATGAGCCATGGATTTAACACATGATGTCCGTGAACCAGACCAGACAGAGGTTTGAGGCTTTTGGTTTGAGCTGCTTGGGAACAAACTTGTTTCTAGAATTTAACTTGGACTCCAGCACTAATGTGAGGAACCTTTAGTGTTGTTCTGGACCAGGATCTGGCCTTTCAATTATGTTAGTGGGACTGCCTTCTTCCATTTATGTAATACTACTAGACTTAGGAACAAAGACTTAATTATTTCAATTATCAGGCTGTTTAAAGCAGGGATGGGGATTCTGCTATCCAGTGTGTTTTAGTTGTTTTCCTGCTTCAACACACCTGATTTTAATCAGCAGGTGATTAACAGGCCTCTGCAGAGCTTTGTGTGCTGCTGAACAGGTGAGTCAACGTTTTCATCAGGAGTGTTGGAGCAGGGAAACAACTAAAACATACTGGATAGCAGCTCTAGAGGACCAGGATTCCCCATCCCTGTTCCAAAGGGTTTCTTATGGGGCATTTCCCCTCAATTGGCTTGGCTCCAATTGACTCTGCTCTACACGGTCAACAAGTCGACCTGCGCTGACTAGGTACTAAAGGAAAAGTTAAAGTTAAAGTCCCAAGTATTCATCACACAATGGTGAAATTACTTCTCCGCATTTGACCCATCTCCATGGTGGGGAGAGGTGAGCTGCAGCTGTGGTCGCGCTCGGGAACTATTTGGTGGTTTAACCCCCCAATCCAACCCTTTAGTGCTGAGTGTCAAGCGAGGAGGCATTGGGTCCCATTTTTTCAAAGTCTTTGGTATGACCCGACCGGGAATCGAACCCTGATCTCCCAGTCCCGGGGCAGACACTCTACCACTAGGCCACCGGAGCTGGTGCTTAAAAGGCCTATTAGAAGCCTCCACTTGATCCAGAACGTTGCTGCCAGAGTTCTGATAAGTTGGGAGAGAAAATATGTCTCCCATTTTTTAGCCTTTTTAGACTTTAGCCTAGCACTCTAATCTCCACCTGGAGGGCACTTGACTTTGGAAGGGGTGGAAGTGCACAAGAAAGCAAAAGCATGCTTGCAAGACAAAACTGAGAAATTGGACCTGAGAGAGTGGTTTCCATTTTTTAAGGAAGAAATGTATGAGGTGCCATTTGTAAAGTCAAACGGTCATAACTTAACATCAATATTTTGGGTCTATCATAAGAGAAAAAAATGGGAGTTCATTTTTCAAAGTAATTTTTTCACCATGTTATTCATACATTTCTAAATGTTAAAGTTCCCAACTAAATATTTTGTTAACAAGCTAAATATTTATTTAATATTTATTTTACAAACTAAATAGTTAGGTCAGACCTAACTATTTAGTTTGTAAAATAAATATTTAATGTGGCGCAAAAGATTTAGTTTACAAACTAAATCTTTAGCTCCACATTAAATATTCATTTTCCAAAATATTTACATCCCAGCTAAATATTTATTTTGGGGCTAAACCTAAATACTAATTTTGCAAACTAAATGTTTAGTTTCAAAATAAATATTTAGCTGGAATCTAAATAACCCAAAATACTGTTGTTAAATTGTGACGCTTTGACAAATGGCACCCCATAGGAATGGGTCTTTGTTTGTCATAAACCTGATAGGTTTTAGACCAGGGGTAGGGAACCCTGGTCCTGGAGAGCTGCCATCCAGCACGTTTTAGAGGTTTCCTTGCTTCAACCCAATTTATAATATAATAATCACCTGCTGATTAAGATCAGGTGTGTTGAAGCAGGGAAACCTCTAAAACATCCTGGATAGCGGCTCTCCTGGACCAGGGTTCCCTACCCCTGTTTTAGACTATTTAAGATCCAAGTTAAGCCTGTTTGTGGGCTTGAACATGATTATGATTTTCCTGCAGTGCCACTAAAATGTGGAATATGTAGAATACATGTATGTTGCTGCCACTTGGGACCAAATTTAAACAATGAACTTTAGCTAAATGTGGTGAAAAACAATGCAAATAGCATTTGTGAGGAAATTTCCAAAATGTCTCTAAAATTAAAACGATTCACTTTCCTTACACTTATGGTTGAGCTGGGAATTTTTAAAATCCCAAGTTTGTACAACAAAATAACAAACCTCATTATGTATGCCACAACCTTGCCACATATCAAATCTGTTTGTTGGTCTCATTATAAAAAGTATCAATATATTAATTCTTCTGGTCATATAAAGTTTTTTTTGTCGTACTAACTGGTTTTACAGTTGACACCTGTACTTTTGCTTTTATGTGATATAGTTTCATATTCTGTAACAAATGGGAGCTCGTTTGACTTACAGTATAGATGTTGGACTCCAACATGAACAGAAAAATAATGAAACAACAGACTTTAATAAGAGAGGAAATCAAATTCAGCCACTGCAGGTACTCTGGATAGTTTAGGTAAAAGGAAGCAATGATGAGAATTTATCAAACAACATTAGTAAATCTGTGATGAAGATTTTAGACTGACGTTTTGTATTGTCCTAACACACATGCACTAATGTGTTTCCTGTATGTTGCAGAGGTGCTGAAGGAGGTGGATGAAGTGTTTGAGAAGTATAAAGATGAACAAGATGCAGCTCAAAGAAAGCGACTGGAGGTCCAGCTGCAGAGAGCCCTTATCGTCAGCCAGGAGTTGGGCGATGAGAAGATCCACGTGGTGACCCAAATGACAGAACTGGTGGAAAACCGTTCCCGTCAAATGGACTCTCACTCCCTCTGCCTCCAGGAGCCCAGTGAAGCTGAGCGAGTCACCATGGAGCGCCGCTCCAGCATCCAGGAGTCTCCAGCTACTGAACGTACCTCCACCCGTCGCCCTCGCCGCCAGCGAAACAGTGAGAGTCGCGACTCCACCCATCCATCTGCCAATGGATCGCTGGTGGATGACCCAGTGGATGAACTGTCTCTGCCTCCACCTCGAGAAAAGAAGTCAAAGTCTTCAAAGAAGAAGAAGCGCAAGGCCAAACAGGAGCGAGACACCTCTCCTGTTGACTTTGCCATTGACCCCAATGAGCCCACCTACTGTCTGTGTGAGCAGGTGTCCTATGGTGAGATGATTGGCTGTGACAATGACCAGTGCCCCATCGAGTGGTTCCACTTCTCCTGTGTGGGACTCACCTACAAACCCAAGGGAAAGTGGTACTGTCCCAAATGTAGAGGAGACAATGAAAAGACAATGGACAAAAGCTTGGACAAGAACAAAAAAGACCGCCGGTCCAGGTAGTGACTCACCTGAAAGCATGAAGGTTGGGACCATCAGGTGCTGTTGAGAAAACGTCTTCTGTCCATTAAAGAGTGAATGTTGCGTAACAGCAGTTAACGATGATCCTGGACCAAGACGTTGATGTTTCTGTGGGCTGCTGTAGTCCAGTAGGAGCTGCTGACCACCTGATGCTGTTAGGGACTTCTTTCTGCCAATGCTCTTAATTACAGTTCTGTTAAAAACATCTAGTTGAGATGGAGGTTACCACCTTGGCCAAACATTGTTTGTTTTTGTCTTAACCTACAGGAGCCTCAATAATTTGAATTAGTGTCTGACCATCTTCATACAGTGAAGGTTTGTGGCGTCATGAGTATCTTCATTTAAGACTCCTATTTCATTTAGAAGACGAGGTGTGGTCATTTAGTTTTTGCTGTAGCTACATTTCTTTATTTTCATTAAATCAGTCAGTGATCACTTTGTTTTGGTGTGAAATGTGTCCTTTTGAATCGTTTCTCATTGTTTTCTCAGGAACGGAGAAAGTTAGTTTTATAAATGAAACTTGGAAATAATAAAGTGCAGGAATGAGTGTTTTCTGTTAAAACCTCAAAAACCTGCTTGTACTTTTCAGCAGCAGCGGTGTACACGTCTAATGCCTAAAAATGGCCTTTTATAGTCATTTGCACAAAACCCACCTGAAAATTAGCTTATGAGTTTGAAGCTGTGCTGAAGCTTTAACAAAATAACTGTCTCTGCTTGAACATTCACATCAACACATGGTCCCGTCACACACTATAAAAAAAGTCCTCAAAACAGTTCATTTAAAAACCTGGCCTTGCCTGGTGTAATCTTCAGTTGTGGATTAGAAACAGCAAATGCATACAACACTTTAAGCCTATTTGCTAATTGTGCTAGCAGCGTGCAGCTTGGTCCCACACTAAGGCTTGCGCTAGCACGGTTTTAGCATCTCTCCCGGCCCGGCTGTCAGGTGTTTGGGATTTATCGTGTTCTACTTGTGACCCAACAGATGGTTCTTCCTGCAAGATATGAAGGATTTCTCAGTATATAACCGACTTAAGACACTGACCAGATTCAAAGTGTGAAAGATCTTTAAATAAAACAAGACACACCTTAAAAAGGACTGAATTTTCTTTACTAATGTAACCTTGTTTAGGGCTTTGCAGGGGCTGGTAACATTCCAGAAGTCAACAGGTAAAATGCACAGTACTACAACCACACACACTGTATTTACATGCTTGTGTGGACCTCTTGACTTCCATTTATTTTAGTGACTCCACTAACCCTAACCTATACTCTAACCATAACCATTGCAGTTCTATATATAACCCTAAACTAAAAGGTAATTCACACCATACCTTTAAAAGCAAGTATTGGGGTGCTTTGCATTGTATGGACCATCAAAATGTCCGTACAATGTGGACATGTCCACACGTTACAGGTCAAGTCAAAATTTGTCCTCTTAAACATATAAAGACAAGTACACACATGCACACACACACAAAACCAGAACTTCTGGTCTAGGTCACGTGAGCAGCAGCTTCAGTGGGATGTCCAGCCCATCCTATCAAAATTTTAACTTCAACTCAACTACGATCATTTAGTGTGTGTGTGTGTGTGTGTGTGAGAGACACCTAAAGATTTTTACCTGTAAGGACACATTTTTTACTCATGAGGTTTAATAAAGTTTTCTCTCTTTACAGATAAATGACGTTGGACAAACCAGCAGATATTTTTATTATATAAACATTTTCAAATGTAGCCTAAAGAGAAAAGTTAACATAAAACAAACTGATAAAACAGTTTTTCTGTGGTAACAAGTGTTTGCTTTGACAAAGTCACATACTTTAAAATAAGAGTCATGAGCCAACAGCTCCTCAGTGACAACATGGCAGTGACAGCAGGTACGTCGGTGGTAAACTCCACCCAGGTGTGGGACATAGAGGTGGATCTGAGCACGTTCTGTGCTCCAACACCACAAACAGATTACAGTAATGGTTGTAACCACTAGCTGTGTGTACATAGCCACAGCTACCCAGCCTGCTCTGGTTTAAACGTGAAGGCATCTGTAGTGGAGCTTCACCATTCTCCAGTCTAGTCTTCATCCTTTCCTCCTGTCTGACTTAGCTAGAGGAGACACACACAGAAAACACTGAGGAAGTGTGTTCAAACTATAAGAGCATCAGGAAATAGAAACATCGAACTAACTGGTTTATACTTACATGCTAGAGTTAGGTCAGGAGCAGTTGCCATGTGGGACACAAAGAAAAAGGAAAAGTGAACAACCCAGCAGAGAGAATCTATGCCACCATCTTGTGGAGAAAGGTGAGACTGCATCTACCTTGATCACATCCACCCAGTTCCAGCCTCTGGGCAGTTCACCTTTATGGTCTGAAATCATGAACATTATGTTAGACGATGACTGATTAAAGCAGACAAATAAAACCAACAAACAGGTCAGTGATGTGAGCCTGCTGCAGGCCCAAAAGGAAACCTGAAAAGATGTTTCAATAGTCCAAATCTCAGCTCTCATAAACCCCTAAAAGGTATTTTTCCTTTCTTTTGGGGGAAGAGAATGATCAAAGGGGAGGTCTGTTTTGTCTGTTGTCTATTTTAGGAGCTTCTTAGCTAAACAGCTTCAGACATCAGACCAAACCGCCTCAGATGAAAAATCTCCAGATAAAAAAACCACCAGGACGATTTTAATCTGACAACTTTTGTTGCATGAACTGGTTCAACATTAAATCTCTGATTCGACTTCTATAAGACAAGTCTGAATTAAAACAGATGATGATCTACCTGTTCTGTTAACCATCCTTCTCTTCTGTGCTTTGGTCAGCTGCTCCTTCTTCTCCTTCCTCTTGGCTGTCGAGGGAGCAGTTACCTCACTGCTCGCCGTCACCATCTGATGCAAACATTCAGCTGTTATTGTCCACAAAGCTCATGACTGAGTTCAAGGAAAACTGTAACATGCAATGTTGAAAGTTTACCTGAATTTGAAAAGTAGAAAATACTATAAATACACTTAAGGACAAAACCTCCTAACAGAATGAAGAAGACACAAATACTAGTGTACTGACCACAGAGGTCACTATAGGCCTGTGGTTCTCCATCAGCACCTCCTGGTGCTCCTTTGCCCACTCAAACAGAGTATACATCATAGCAGTGCCCAAGTTAGCTTCCACCTGCTGCTCCAGCTTTGACAGGATCAGCTCCTTCGTCTCCGCAGAGCTGTTCTCAAACCAGCACAGCAGAAATGTCAACTCATGCAGAACAATAACGATGAAGCTCAAAAACCACTTTACCTTAGAGCTTCTCAAAAATAAAAAACAACTAGCAAATATTGCATAGTGGATCATTTTGTTAAGTTCTAGCATTACATACGAGTGTAATCGGTTTATGACAAATGTATGGGTGTATTCTTTAACTGTACACAATTAAAGTGCATGTGGCCAAGAGATAAGGAACTCCAGACTGAGCAGGGTTGTGTTTGTTTGGTTTCCAGAGCAATGTAAAGTTACCTGATCTGACTTCAGCTGTAAATTAGGTGAGTCTGTGTTTCATGTGTTTATGATTGTAAACTTTTATTGACTAAGAATTTACAAAATACAGTTAATGCAATTTCTACAACTTTTCCTATACAGACGGGTGACAACCCTAAACCACTCTGCTCACTGGAGGAAGTAACTTGTCTGTTCTTGCTCGGCACTGTAATAAACTCAAGGCTAAACTAAACAGACTAATAAAACTACTGATTTGACAAACTTACATCCTGTTGTTAAAAAAAGCATCTAGGGAGATCTGTGGGGCTGTCTCTGGGTATGTCTCCGGCCATGCAATGTCCAGGATGAAGGCTTTAATGTCTTCAAGGTCACCAACCTGTCAAATAAAATGTAAGTTGAAGAAAACTACATTTGTTAAAGGTCTGCAACAAGCTAGTAGCAGCTGTGGGATGGTACTTACCCTAAACTGGAAGGAAACTGGACTCATTTCCTTAAAACATTCATCCCCTTCATAAATGGAGCGAAGGGCTTCTAGCTCCATCTGCAATGGATGAGAAGTTGTGTCAAAGAGAGAGGTTAAATTAAAGAGGTCAAATTGAGTTATTCTGCACAACAAACTGACATTTAAAAGCATGGTTTGTTTCTGTGAAACCTTTATTTGATTTGTGAAAGTTTGACCCATGTAGTGCTTTATTTGAATCTGGACCAGATAAGAACAGTAGACCCACAAGACTAAGGTGATCTACACAGGACAACTTTAAAAACACGCGTGATTTGTGAAAAGATGTTTTAGAACTAGAACAGTTCTGTAATGAGGCTCAGATACAAAAATACAGAAGAAAAAGGTCAAATTCTTCATCACAAATCACCATTATTATATCAAAGAGTCTTCTTGTAGTAACTTTGAACAAGCTGCTGGTCAAGATGGAAACATTTTAGTCAGCTAACGTCTTCCTCATCTGAGAGAAATGTTCCGATAGCTCTGTTCGGTTCCCGTAGTTTAGATTAAAGCTGTTGCATTAGTCTGTTAGCTGCCTGAAACAGCCATGCTAGCAGCTAGCCGCTAGCCCACAGTAGCATCCTTTTACCTCCTGATCTTCGTTAGCAGTCATCTTCTCCCTTCGGCTCCAATCTCATAGGCGCTATGTGAGGAGATGTGGACCAAAAACAATACAGTTAATAATCAGCGTGTGTCATTACAAGATTAATAAACCGTCACAACTTGTAGCCGGTCAAACATTCAGAGGTTCCACCATGACAGTCCGCACATGCGCAGACAGCTCCCTGCTTTCATTTTTTCTGAACAAAGCTTTATTTAGTTAAACGCAGAAACAACGCATGGATTCCGTTATAAACACTTGCATAAAAACTGATTCTAAGGTATTTACACCTCCTATCAAAACACAGTTAAGAAAGAAACCACCAAATAACTTAATTCACTTTACAAAACAATCATTCTAATTGCATTTGAACCTACTTATTAAACAGTGAGTTCAGTTGATTATACCTGTTAGTTAAAGCAGGGCTGCCAACTCTCACGTGTCAGACACACATTCACACCACACCAACTATGGAAGCCCCCATACACCCATACTATATGGCAAGCCATTTTAACATTTATTAAGCAGGCTGGAAATGTATTCCAGATATCTATAACTATTGTTCCTAGTAAAAATCGAAATTCCAGATATCCATAATAGCATTCTTACTATCTAGAATGAACATCTCAGATATCTGAAATGTAATTCTTCCTAGGACAAATGACATCACATTTCTCATTCATGTGTATTGGGTTTGCACCTATCCATAAATACATTCCTCCCATCAAGAACGGGCATTGTGGATAGAAGAAACTGAATTCTTACTGGGAGAAACACACATAATCACTTTTAATAATCACTAACCCTAAATATCTGCTGATCTGAAGCAGTTTTGTTCACCTGAACTCACAGAATAGCACCAGCAAGACCCTCATGCAAGTTATTTTTCAAGGCTTAGCTGCAGTTTATTTCATACAATTGTTCTGTTCTGTTACTTTATACAACTCCTCGCATCACAACAGGAGCACAGAACAGGTGGAATGGCTTATTCATGATAGCTACAACCTTTATGGTCTCACCAGGTCTGAGTTTTACTTTACAAGTTAACTGATGATTGCTGATACTTCATTTTCTAAGAGGGAGAGACATTTTTCCTCAAAAGGAGAAGTCGAAGTTGGGCAACATCAAGCCGACAACAGAATTGAAATGAACCTTCCAGATTTGTTCTGATTGAAACATCGATGAGGTTACAGCTTTTATGAAGGGTTTGATCTTTCCTGGAAATTTCAACAAAGCACATTAAGCATGGAAAATCTGAAAAAATCTATTAATAAAAAGAATTGAAATGACAGGTTGAAGCTCTTAAAATGATTTTAATGATTATTCTGTCAAAATTACAGATGTCTGTAAAAATGAAATGACAAAAAAAATGACATTCTCCTTGGAACAATACTTTAATTTGAAACCATTAAACATGGTAAGGACGGGTAAAATTAGCCTACATTTTCTCAGTCTTTATTAAAATGTTTTAAATGACTTCATGATGTTACTTTAGATCCGACTGTGGGAACTTGATGGATTGTAACCATAAAGTAAGTGGAGTCTAGCACACGCTACACAAACGCTGCATGAAAACTACCAACACTTTCCCTGAGAGAACACCCTTTTGCTACTAGCTATGAGCCAGTGGTGGACAATCTTTCCTGTTTGGAACCCCGCTTGGATCCATCTGCCAGTTCAGCGAGGACCTGCACTGTTTGGGCTAACGTACTCAGACCCTCGTCCTCCATGATGAGCTGGGCGGAACACACAGATTCCTACAGGGGAGGAAAAGAGAAACATAAGTCGGGGTCTTCTCATGGATGGAATATTTTAGTGTGGGTAGTTTATCAGGTCTAGGGTGCTTAGGGATGAGATGCTACTCTATACTATTTTATACCTGACTTTCTTTATTTGCCAGCAATCTAAGACAAATGTAGGTCTTCCATCATCATTCTGGATAAAGCCAGACTCAAGATAACGTTCATATTTCTAATTGCAGCTGGTTTAGCTTGATGAATTGGACAGAATCAAACATATTTCTCTTGTGTTAATCAGCCAGGATATGCAGACACAGTTGAGTCAGCTACTGTAAATGTTTATAGGACCTCTGGGGGAGTTTGAGATCAACTGCTTTTAAGGACAAAAAGGCCTTTTTTGATCATCTTCACACCAATCAGCTTTTTGTGTCCATCCATCCGGTGTTGTGACTTCTCACACAAGTTTTCTTCTTTGTTTCTGGTAAAATTTCATTTATGAAGGTATAGTGACAGGGATATTCAGGTGTACAAATGGGATGTTGATGTTCCAAGAAGTAGAGGTAAAGAAGATGGAAGGACTTGGGTCCAATGGAGCATGTTGAAAAGAGGTGAGGAGGTGTGTGCAAAGCAGGTTAGAATGGGTGGAGAGAAGAGTCAGGTGTGATCAAAGGCATTCAGCAAGAATGAAAGGCACACAGGATGGTAGTGAGACCAGTTATGTTGAATGGTTAGAGATGCTGACTATGAGCAAAAGACAGGAGGCAGAACTGAGATGTCAGGAGAGGTCCTGTTGGATGTTAGCCACCAGGCAGGAGGCCGAGACAAAAACCAAAAGACAAGAAAGCTCTCTTTGTAGAGAAGGTGCAGGAAAGTGTGGATGGACTAACTAAATTATGGTTAGTTACTACCCTATTTAGATGAATTGGACAGGGAAACTATTCCTTTTAAAGCTTGATGTCCTGTATGAAAACAATCACCACCTGTCAAACATTAGTAGCCTGCAGCCCTGACGTAAATCCCCTTCTGCTCTGGAACAGGCAGCTAGTAAAAAACATGCTCACTCACCTGTTGTCAAACAGAAAAATAATTTGAGAGGAAATCTTTCTGTGCCTGTATGAGAAAGTCTTTGTAGCACACAAACATCTGTAAGGAATCATGGACTTTAGGAAGACACGACATCGTCAACTTTTATGAAGCGCTTGACTCTAAAATTCCTCAATCTTTGCCGTGGTGTGTGTGTGTGTGTGCTTGAAGCAGGCAAGACCCAGCAGCAGCTTACTGTTGAGTATCAACGTCCAGGCTGAACCTGCTGACCTGACTTCACCTGCTCAGCCAGCAGGAAGTTGTGACGGTAAACCTGCTGTTTGAAGAGGGTGTTTTAGGGTGAATGCAGAGGATTTACTCCCCGGTGTCTGCTCGACATCCCAGGGTCATGAGATCAGGAAATAAAAGGATCTCATTGATCTGCGTGATTCTAGGTTATGGGAATGAGTTTTATATGGATGTAAACAATAACTAGTCCCACTTTCATGAGATAAATCATAATTCTTTCCCTGAGCTGCTGTAGGTGGAGGCTTGGGGCTCACCTGAATAAGTCGCTGCAGAGATGTCAGATATACAAATCTGCTGATAAAGCAAAAGCACAACAGCAAGCTAGCACACAAAAAGCACATATAAAATTTTATTTTTTTAATAATTTCTTTACAGCAAAATGGGAAAGAAGAAATTTATATAAAGATCAAAAATATTCTTAATAACAGATTTATATAAATATAGTGATTATATTCTAATATAGCTGTCTAAACCAGTTTCACCAAGAAATGTATACAGACCAACAACAAACAAGCCCTAACAACAACGTTTCAGAGGAAGAGGCATTACTAGTGAACCTTTAGATGGAGCCGTTTGCACTTTATCAAGGTTATTTTATCATATTTCTAATTCTAACTGAACTTAGTGCTGCTGCTGTGATCATCTCTAAACGTGTCTGATCCTAAAGATACAATAAAAACATTAAAAAGTACGTAACAATTGAGTAAAAGCTTAGAGACGAAACGTTTTCACAAACCCTTTCAGTCACAGATGCTTCTGTTAACAAAGTTGTTGACATGTTCAGTTATTTCAGCTCTTTACTGATTAGTTGATGCTTTTTAACTTTCTGATGCCATCAGGCGTGCTCTCACTAAACACCACAGCCACGCAGCTCCAGGTGGGGTTTGTTTTTGTGTCAAACTGAACTTTTAGCAGCAATAATGACGATAGCAGCAGCCGGACTCTAAGAACAATCATGTTTACATGGTACTAAGTCACGTTCGCTTTGACCATTAGCCAGGGTGGGAAGCTGGAGCCCATTTCCAGCAGTCACTGGGCTACTTAAAAAAAATGTCGACAATTTAAATAATAAAAAAGGATTGTTTGTTTTTCTGCTTAAAGATGCTGAAAATGTACATTTAAAACTTAAATAAATATATGCTGAAATGGCACAGCTCCAAGTGAAACTGACCCTTGACCTGTTGAGCTCTTAATGACATCTTATTGTGTACATTTTGATTTTATAACTCACAAGTGGAAACTACTGGAAACCCAATTAGTGAAGCCCCAGTTTCACTGCACACAAAATCTGAAATAAATAGATAGCATTAACTTAACTTGCTGTTTACATGCCTACAGGTGAAGTCAGATGGGCTGAACAGACTTCAGCTAACCTCCTGGAGGAGTTTGTACCTTTAGTTAGAAGGCTGGAGCAGCAACATCGCCCCCTGCTGCTGCCAGGTAGTAAAACACATGGTCAGTGTTCAGTACAGGGCAAAGGCTCTTTCACTTTACATACATTCATCTATATTTAAGTAACTAACATCAAAACTGAGAATCACATTCATACTTCAGTTTCCGTTTCACAGGATGAGAAAACACGGGTCAGAGTTCCTCTGGTGGTAAAAACCCTCTGCTTGGTTGAGTTTAAACATGGTGGGATGAAATAAAGAAGAGTGAATTTTAAAACGAATCCAAACAGCTTTGATGCTTAACAGAAGTTTGAACAAACATTCAGATCAACGCCAAACCTCATAATCAGATCAAATGTCTCCTAAGAGTCTTGAGTTTCTCTGTAAAGCCCTGAGGGATCTGGGTTGATGTTCTGGTGATCCGCGCAGGGCGAGGAACACCTAGAGCATGGTTTGGTTCTGTGTCCTTCTGCCTGAACACCTTTTGTTTTAAACCCTTTTTTGGGATTTACATTAGATTCTACTACTACAATGTAATGATGACCATGAATGTTTTTATACCTTCTTTAGAAAGTGTGTTACAGAGGTGTCACAATGACCCGTCTGAAGACAAGCCGATGATTTGAGACTTGCAGCCTTTCTAGGTCAGATTTGAGTTTGGTTAAAGGGCGTTATGAAATGTGTGTGACATTACTTGCATAAGTGTAATTAGTGTTATGTGAACAGGATACCAGAACAAGGTCAGCTGATTCATTAGAACGGTTCAGATATTGCTGTTCAACCAACAGCTGTAGTTCATTAAGTACAAAGTGCATTTTCACCAAACACCATTACCAACACCCATTAACCTGAAGTGAGTGTGTGTGTGTGAGAAAGAGACGGTGTGTGATTGTGAGAGTGAGAGAGTTTGTGTGTGTGTGTGTGTGTGAGAAAGAGACGGTGTGTGTTTGTGAGAGTGTGTGTGAGAGTTTGTATATGTGTGAGTGAGTGTGTGTGAGAGAGATAGTGTGTGTGTGAGCATGAGAGTGTGTGACAGAGATAGTGTGTGTGTGAGCATGAGAGTGTGTGACAGAGAGACAGTGTATGTGTGAGAGCGATAGTGTGAGTGTGTGAGAGAGCATGAGAGTGTGTGTGTGTGTTAGAGTGTGTGTGAGAGTTTGTATGTGTGTGACTGAGTGTGTGTGTCAGAGAGAGATAGTGTGTGTGTGTGTGTGTGTGAGTGTGTGTGAGAGAGAGAGTGTGTTTGTGAATATGATGGTGTAATTCTGTTTTGACCAGAAATGAAACGGTCCAACCTGGTAAACTAAACTATGATAAAAATCAGCTGATCTAATCTACAATAATAATAATAATTAGCTGCAGAAATGTTCTAGTTTTCCCTAAAAAAACAAAACCAAGAGTAAAAGTCACTTTTGTCACCAACGTTCGGCACCTGCTGCCATTCCAGCCTAGCCCGACAAGTGAAGATGATGTAATCCACCTGTCGTGATTCCTGCCTAAATGGATGCTTTATGACAAACACTGTAAACAGCCTTCCTCGTTTCCAATGGAAATATAAATAAAGTGCAGCAGGAAAGTGTCAAAAAATTAGCATTTATCAGTTTTAAGACTTGTGAGCTGAATTCATGAAAACAAGAATTCTAGCTGCTCTCTAAAAGAAAGAAGATGTCTGTGAATAAAGGTTCAGCTGTTTGGGTTTGTTGGACATGTGGTTCATCTTCTCTACGCATCCATGTCTCATCCCACGTGACACAAAGGAACTCTGCTTTAAACTACTTCAGCTTTTACAAACACGCCGTCCTTCACAGAGTCTAGGCTGAGCGAGGTGTAAGGCTGTTTATTCACGTTCAGACGAGGGTCACCTGTGTTGTGTTCTTATGCTTCGTTTGACCCAACATCCAGGGAGAGTGCAGGATACCAGTTAGACCAGTGTTTAAACACACAAACACTTTACATGACAGCTGAAGGAGCAGCTGTGGCACTTTGTGTGTGTTTAGTTGCTTTTTGCTTTGTTGAAGTCTTTGCAGCTGCTTTAAGTGAGCAGGTAGGCGTAGACGACGTAGAGAAGCATCATGGTGGCACAGTAAAAGAGCAGGAAGTCTTTGGACAGCAGCGAGGTGGGAGAGGAGGATGGCGCTAAAGATGCAGACGAGGAATGGTGATGGGGGTGGTGCTCTGCCACCTCCATGGCCATTAGGGCCTTCACACAGCGTAGCACAGCGGGCAGCTTACAAAGAAGCACATCAGCGCACACACACACCTTAGTCTGGAGACACGCACGTGCGTGCGTGCGTACGCACACACACACGCATGCACACACACACACACACACACGCACACAGAGAGAGAGAAGGAAAATACAAATAATGTTAAAAGTGGGACAAAATAAGGACAAAACAACAAGTAGCAGACTGAAGTAAAGCAGTTAGGCCTGGACTGAGGTGCAGTTTCAAGAAAACTTTCTCCAAATCAAAAACAAACCTGTACCATCAGTCCAACCCTGACAGCCAGGTGATGCTGCTGTAAGTGTGTGAGACACCTTCATCTTTGTGTCTGTCACAGTAAACACACAAGAACACGACTGAAAATGTGTCTGTACCTCAGGAACTCCCAGCTTACGACAAGCAGTGATGAAGTTTTCAACATTGAGTCGAGACTTTGCTGCACTCAGCTTTGGCTGAAAGAGAGCACACACACACACACACACACACACACACACACACACACACACGTAAATGCTGAACCTTCACCTGTTCACTTATTACTGTCCACTATGTTATTTATTTCAGCTGTAATGAGAAAACGTCAGTAGGTGTTAACCTCTGAGCAGTAAACTGAAAACTCCTTTCAGACGGTTGTTGTTGTTGTTAAAACGAGTTGGATTAATGTTTGGTTGCACATGCTTCAGAGAAGTTGGGTTCTCTATGTTTATTCATAAATACTTCATTCTTTTGCTTCCATCCAAAGTGACTTACAAATGACTACAGGAACGTAACCTATTATATAATAAATGCGTACAAGCTTACATAGCTTTGAGAAGAGAGAAGTGTCTTCGAGAATCAAGAAGTAAGTCCTGATTCAGCTCACTAGGCTTTTCATGTTTTGGATGACTGAGAATCTGTACCATGTAGTTCCCAACACTCACCACTGCAGGCGAGGGAATATGGATGATGGAGACGGAGCGTGGTCGAATGTGATTGACCAGCTGGCAGAGGACGGTGCCGTTGGACAGAGCCTCTCCAAGATCCTCTGGTAGAGTTATCTTCAACGTTGACTCCAAAGTCTGAGGTGTGAGACAACGTTATGCATGATGGTTTCTCATAACAAGATTATCAAGGTCTTTACACATTTACACAGCAACATTACAGAAGTGACTGTTTACCTTGCGTAGTTGTAAAATGTCTGATCTCTCTTCTTTTGGAGAACGTAAAGTGGTGCTAGACTCACTCCTGCCAGATTCCCCCAGAGTGAAGATGCTTCCTAACAAACATACACAAGGTGCTGGTGAAGGTTCTCAGCCATGGTCATGGTCATGTGAGGCAACTGGACTTTGTTGGCTCTTTGAAGGCGTTTCACTTTTCATCTCAGGAGCTTCGTCAACTCTAGCTGTAATATGCTGAGAGATCATCTTCAACCCATCACTAGCCAAACTTGCACTTGAATCACCCTCCTCCCTGAGGAGTCCATCTTCTATTGTGTTGGACTGTGCAGTGTTTGGGTCGGATGTAGGACGGTGTGAATTACACTGAAATCAGGTTCAGAGCTGTAGTGTAGGTTTTTGAAAGGTGAAACCGGAGACCTCTCCCTCTGTTCTTATTTAGGTTTTTCCATTTGACCTAGATGGCTTCCCTTACTCCTCTGGTTTAAGAGACTTCTCAGGGAGGAGGGTGATTCAAATGCAAGTTCAGTTAAGAAACAACAGCTCACTGCAGTATTTAAGATAAACTCCGTAAAAAAGTACCTACTCAGTAAGACTACAATCGATTTGATTCGGTTGGACGTTATTTACATCAGTACCAGGTTGCTGCGGGCTTTTTAGTACTAGCATTGATGTGGTTCCAAGAGTACCAAACCAGGCCGAAAACACAATGCCAGTCACTGATTGGCTAGGGGATGGAGTCACTCGTTGCTCCAGAGTTTTCTGCCTGCTGCCTCGCTGGCGTTTCTGGGTTCAGTCTGACAAAAAGCCAGTGACTGAGCAGAACTTTCAACATCACAACCATGTCTGCTATTGTTGTGTTTTTGCATGACATACAAATCACCTGGCGCTCATGGGTGGCCCACCCAGTCTCCCGCTATAATGAGCTCAGCCTTGTGTAGAGTCGAGTTGAATCAAGTCCAGCTGTAATGAGTAGGTACTAATGGAACTGCAGCAAAAGCTACTTTGATCAAAAGGGAAATGTCTTCAAAGAACTTCTCAAAGAATTCTAGTTGCCTTCATTTAAACCTAAGAAACACAAACTAGGCTGATCTGAATGAGGCAGCAGTAGGTGAGGTGTGACCATATATGGTGTTGTCTGTGTACCTGTGGGTTTAACATTGCTGCGGGAAGAAGTGCGAAACAGGAAGCTGTTGGGTCTCTGAGACTGGCCAGGAGGAGAGGATGTCTTTGGGGAGGACGGCACATCTGATGTAAACATTCAGGTCACGTGTTAGTAGGTAGAAGAAGAAGAAACAATTTTTATATAGCACCACTCAAAAAAAATCACAAGGCGCTTCAAAGGAACAAAAAGAAAAAAAAAAGAAATATATATATATATATATATATATATATATATATATATATATATATATATATATATATATATATATATATATATATATATATATATAAATAAAACACTTTCATCATGGCAAAAGGTTTGCTGAAACCCCCCGAAAATTAAAAACTGCAAAGCTGGGTGCAAAGTCCAGTGTGGAACATCATAACCCAGCAGTTTTTATGACTCTAGAGAACATGTTTTTGTAAGTTTTATCAGCACACAATCAACTGGGCATGTAAGAATACATGTGACTACGGCTTACAGTCATAGACACGTCAGAGATGGAGAGGAAGCAAACTAGCGGGAGTCAGGCACACCTGCCAACTCTAGAAATTCACTGGTTTCATACTTTTATTGATATAAATCTTCATGCATTATCTTATGTCTTGTTTGAAAATATAACAATGTTTTATTTTTTAACTTGAGCTATTGTCCTAAGGGAAACACGTTGCCTTGCTGTTCTTTTGACAATAAAACTTTCAACCTTCTCTTAAGACATTTGAGAGTTTGGGTCCCAGCTTGTCATTAACAGGTGATGGTGGGTCCTAAAGCTAGACCAGATTAGAACCACTGATGTAAATAATAATGTAATAGTTTTGTATATATCAGTAACTCGTTGCTCATACATAGCTTCCTAAACACAGATGAGTGTACCTGTTCTGCTGCTAGAGCGGTGCAGTAGGACTGAAGGAGTCCCTGTGGTCATCTGGTCAGCACTCTGATCAAACAAAACAAAACAACAACGTATAAACATTTGCACCCCTTATCTGTCCCAATTCTGCTGACCTTGAAGACAGAGACTTACCGCACATCTCTGCCGCAGGCCTGAGAGGGACGTTCCATTTTCTGGTGAAACACCACTAGAGAGAGACAGACACCACCGTTCATTCATATAATGAAACCTAAACCAACATTTTCAGGCTTTCTCCAACTTTATTTTGAAAGGACTGTGAAAATGCAATAGTAAACAGCATAAACAGCAGAACTGAATTTGATGTGTGCCGTTGCTGTTTTTGCAAAAGCCTTAAATGTTCTGGAGGCTCTACTTACCAGGAACTACTTCCAGTCTGTGATGAGGCTCCGCGCACATTACTTCCTGTTTTGGAGGATGGCTTCAGCAAACTGAAAAATTGTGAGTGCCAAGAAAACTTAAGCAGTGAAAGAGACAGGACAGTAGAAGCATTCACACCCAGTTAAATGTACTGGTAATGTTCAGAGATACATGCCTTTTATCTGTGGTGTCGTTCTGGTGTCTCCTCAATAAGAACTGTTCTACTCTTAAAGGGACACTAGTCAGTTTTGGCTTGTTTTTAGCACCCCCTAGTGTTCGTTGGTGAAACCGAAAGTAAAACTCATCTCTCCTCACTGTGTGTTCGTCTTTTTAACACCTTAATCTAACTGCTGAAATGTCTCCTCAGCCTTCATTAGTGTCTACAGGAGCGGTTCATCACTAAATCAAACAAATCAGCTGTGTTCATGATCTAAAACATGCAGGAAACATGCTGGAAGCAGACTGCAGATCCCTTTAAAAATAAAATTCCCATGCAAGGTAGAAAACCTGTGACATTCAATAGTTCTTCAAGATTATTGAGATGAAAGGAGCCATTCAGCCATCCTTCTGCCTACCCTGCACTCTCCCTCTGCTGTTGAAGGCGTTCTCTCTCCTGCCAGATGAACAGGGTGCCAGGCCTCCTCCGCTCCTCCAGGGTGGGGCTTGATGGTGACGATGCAGGTGAATGACAGCTCACCTCCATGTGTAGACTGGATCTGGGAGAAAGACTGAGAGGACGAGAGAACTTTTAAATCACCGTAATTGTTACGGCCCGAAACAACAAATTCACGTGTGGTGGTATGTGTGCGTGTGGCGCAAAACTCAGTGGGAGTTTAACTGTCTTATAAAAGTGCCGTGGCGGCATGGCGATGCTGGAATTTTGCAGCATTCATGCCACCATGCTTGGAAGTAACATTGCCGCAACGCCGGACTTGTGAATGCAGATTACGCCTTGGCGCAACAGAAGGTGGTGTCATGATCGCGTGATGAATTAATCCTGAGCTCCGGCCAGAAATTATATTGAAAATGAAAGTAAACACGGGCATAAGTTTTACTTTTGTAACCAGAATCAGCTGAGATGGTAAACTAGAGTGATGCAGAGCTGCAGGAGCTTCTCTCCATTCGAGCTGGAGCTCAGACCACCAGATAGTTCACGGGGACTGTGGAGGACAAACACCTTTAGGAGCAGGTTGTCAAAAAAACTCAAAGAGCACGGCTTCGATTGCAATAAAAAGCAAGTTATGTCCAAGCTAAAAGGAAGTCTGTTACAGCGCATAACCCGCCCCCATACCCTCTCTTTACCGCTATTGTGCATTATTTTATAAATAGGAAATGACTGCGCCACATTACCATCATGGTCTGACCACTTATGAACGACCTAAGGCTCCCAGATGCCGGCTCAGCTTTGTGGTAAATTGGTGGCATTGTTTTATAAAAGAGGTCAGAAGGAGGCACCTCAGCTGCCACGACTAAAGGACACTGGGTAATCAGCTTGTCTGATCAATGCTGTGTACAGACCTCCATCAGTTTTATTGTTTAAAGTTGTTTATTGGAAGGTCAGTCCCATCATTTCCTCAGAAATTGCACAGTCTAGCTCCTTTATACAGAAGCATGCTGAGCTTCCAATGTTTTATTTTTAGATGTCCCAGAGGAAGTGTTAGAGGCCATAACCCAGAGCATCTGTTAGTTGGAGCTGCATTAGGTTCAACGCTTCTTCAGCCTGGTGGCCAATCACAAAGAGGTTGGGAACTAAACAGCCATGAAAATGTGGCCTAATTCAGCTAATAAAGGAGCAATAGAGGCCATTGCATATTCATATGGTTGAAATGGGCCTGAAGGGACACTGGATCTCAACAATAAAGGTTCAAACATCATATGAGAGCAGCCTGTGTGGTTTCTGCACACACAATATGCGTGGTTCTCCTGAAACACCATCTGGATATTCAACTCACATCAAGTTTGTGTCATAAAGCTTTCCCATTTGTTTTATCTTTTTAATTATTTTTTTGTGTGCTGCTTTAATTGTTTTATTGCTCTTTGTTCTTTTATGATTTTAGTGGATGTCATGTTCAGCGCCTTAGGCTCCCATAAAGGCAGTGGAAGGAGCTACAGAAATAACATTTGATTGGTGTGTTCATAGGGGCTTCAGCTGCCAGGATATAATTCCTCTATCAGTGAACAAATTATTGACACATTTTTCTAATAATGTAACTGTTATATTATAACTATTAAAATAGGATATTTAGATTATTTACATGTGAAATAATAATGAATGTTTGCCAAAACAATGTGAGACTCCATAATTTTCTCTGGCCCCCTGCCTGATCGGACCAGTGACGACATGTTTAGCTGCATGCTGTCCTTCATCCGAAGAGACAGCATCCATCCCTCTTTGGATGGTGCAGCTCTTCTTTCTAGGAATATGGCCAATTTTATTAGTCCTCCCTGACAACCCAGGGTCCAGACCAGGAAGCAGAGTCGTAGTTTAAACCCCCCCCCCCCCTACTGAATTAGTTTGCCTAATCCAGATTGCAAAGCTCTAAAACCACTTTTGTTTGTAGTTTTGTATCGTCCACCAGGCCCCTACTCTCAATTTCTGGATCAGATCTCTGATTTTTTATCTGATTTGGTGTTAAACACTGATAAGGTCATTGTGGTGGGGGATTTTAACATTCATGTTGACATTGAAAGGGATCCTCTCAACGTAGCCTTTAGTAATATCTTAGACTCAATTGGTTTTATTCAAAGAATACATAGCTCCACCCACTCCTGCCACCATACATTAGGCCTTGAGATAAATATCTATTCTATTTTCATACTTTTTATTTAAACAGTTGCTCCCCTCACACATAGATCCCATCACCATGTGAGAGGCAGCATTTTCACCTCTTCACTTCTCTCCTGAAAGCTGTCAGCAACTATTTACGTTTTTCTGTCTCTGCTTAAACTCAGACTTATGTGGCTATGCTCATGAACGTCAGTAACTACACGGAATCTCAACAATAACCACTGATGACATGTTTGGTGCTGAACTTTATGAAAATTCTGCAGATGTGGAACCTGGACCAAAATCACTATTAATCTGTAATTCTAAAACTCTTTAAACTAATTTAGAGAACTAAACTGTGTTCTACTTAAATTGTTGATGTACATAAATGAGCAACTTAAACACACCTGTTTGATGTTCCATCTTTGCTTTGAGAAGGTGAAGATGTCTCCTGCTCCTGAAAAACAAGCAATCTATATTTATTAAAATACTAATAAATAATTATGATTTGTTTTCATGTATATCCCCCAAAAACGAAGAACGGATGAGCTTTGGTAGTTGGGACAGGAAAAAAATCAATGAACTGGGGGTAAATAAGCATCGGCAACTGGATGAACACTGGAACCACTTTGGTTGGAAACAATATATGAAAGAAGCACAAATAAGGATGTGGAGGACTGTACCTGAGGAGAAGTGGCTGGAGGTGTTCTACTCTCCTCTCCTTCCTCTATCACACTATTCTCAATGAAGTCATCCTGGTCTGCCTCTCCATTTACTGAAAGAGAGAAAAAAATTGGTAAACAAAAAAATAACTTTTCCACATAGATATAAAAACAACATTCAATGTTTACAATAGCAATAATAATTTAGAGCACACAAGCCCTGTCTCACCATTATTTGCTTCCTGAGATCGATCCTTCTCCAGGTTCCTCTGCTCCCTGCTGACCTCAGCCAGTCGAAGAGAACGCTCCGAGAACTCATCTGATGACTAAATAAATATACAATTACTCATTTATTTCTTCATTCCACATAATGGTTTGGTTTCTGGATCAGAAACCTGGCGGCTAAAACTCTGAGGATGACTACAGTGGTGGTCGAAACGTCAGTAAAAAGAAGGTATTACAGCTCTTTTCTGTGTTAGAAAAAGAACCAAAAGATGCAATTTATGGACAGGATTTCTAGGCACAGCCAAGGAGTTAAGGGGATCTGATTTGGTGGCCCAAGAATCAGGTCTCTGCTTTGTGCAGATGATGTGGTCCTGTTGGCTTCATGAGACTGAAATCCAACTTTCGCTGGAGCGGTTTGCAGCAGAGCGTGAGGCAGCCAGGATGAGAATTAGTTCCTCTAAATCCAAGACCATGGTCTTGAGTCAGAAAAGGATTCAGGGATGAGCTCCTGCCCCAAGTGGGGTCTTGTTCACGAGTGAGCGAAAGATGGAGCGAGAAATCAATAGGTGGATTGGTGCTGCAACTACAGTGATACGGGTGTTGTACCGGTCTATCATGGCGAAGAAAGAGCTGAGTCAAAAGATGAAGCTCTCGATTTACTGATGGATCTATGTTCCAAACCCTCATCTACAGTCACAAGCTTTGGGTAGTGAACAAAAGAACAAGACTGCAGATAAAAGCAGCCGAAATGAGTTTTCTCTGCAGGGTGTCTGAGCTCTCCCTTAAGCCTCTTTTATAGAACAATGCCGCCAATTTGCCGCAACACCGATGCGGCATCAGGGAGCGTTAGGTCGTTTATAAGAGCTCAGACCGTGGCGGTAATGTTGCACAATCATGTCCGTTTTATAAAATATTACGCGATGGTGGCATAAAGGGGATATGGGGGCGGTCTCTGCACTGTCGCGGACTTCCGTTTACCTTGGACATAACTTGCCTTTTATTGCGATCGAAGCTGCGCAGGTGTGTGTCCTCCACGATCCCTGTGAGCTGTCAGATGATCTGAGCTGCAGATCTAACGGAGAAAAGCTCCCGGAGCACCGCAACGCTCCAAATGATCATCTCAGTTGATTCTGTTTACAAAAGTGAAACTTATGCCCGTGTTTACTTTCATTTTCAAAATAGTTCCCGGCCGGAGCTCGGCATTAATTCAGCACATGGTCATGACACCACCCTCTGTTGTGCCAACGCTTAATGTGCGTTTATAAGACCAGCGAAGCCGCAATATTACTATCAAGCGTGGCGGCACGAATGCCGCAAAATTCCCGCAACGTGATGCCGCCATGGCGCGTTCATAAGAAACACGTTGCGGTAATATTGCGCTGATTTGCTGGCATGGTGTGTCTTATAAAAAGGGCTTTAGAGAAATGGTGAGAACTGAGAAGCTTGGTCATCTGGGAGGGGCTCAGAGTAGATCCTTTGTTCCTCCAGAGAGGAGCCAGTTAAGGCGGTTCAGGCATTTGTGGCTAGGGAGCGGGAAGTCTGGGCCTCTGCTAGGCTGCTGCCCCCACGACCTAGAGTTGGGCATTGTTTGAATTTGAACGATTCCGGTTTCCGATTTTGATTCAGATTCTTTCAAGAGGCAGGGTCAAAAACTAGCGTAGTTATAAATTCATTATGTCTCAGTGAATATAATAAAGAGTAAGAAACACAGAACAGATTAACCAGACACAAAAAAGAAACAGCAGGAAAAGAAACATTGAAATCAGCCATAACTGATCCCTGCTGACGGAACAACCTTTTAATGGACTGGGACAACACGCATCGTAGGAAGAGAAAGAGACAGATACAAAAGATGGATAAGGGAAGCAATCAAAATCAGAGAACATGGAACAAAGACCATCAACCGAGACGAGGGGGTTTATGGACTTTCACAAACTTGGGACCCACTCATTAAGAGGAAACCACATGGGAGTGCCCGTGACCTGACAGCTCCACTCACCACTGAAATACTAACCAGTTTGCAGCTGTAATAGTTGCAAACTATTGACTCTGTGCAAAATCAATAGAGACGCGATGCTGCACACTGGGTCTCTGCCAGCTACAACCGGTGAGCGACAGGATCGACTGGTATGATCAGCTCTGATAGACGTTGATTAGAATTTGCAGATCACGTTTTTTTCATGCAGATCGGCCGATCAATCGGAACATTCCTAGAAGCCACTTTTCATAATGCCTCAGACATTTTCTATGATTACAAAGTAACGCAAACACTTCTAGTGGATTCTTCTTCCAGTTGGAGGACTGGGTGTCCAAACAAGAAATCAGAAATAAAAACTTTTAACAATTTTGAGAAAACCTGAAAATTAGTCCTGGTTCCAATTGTTGCTCAATGCCCAACCCTACCACGACCCGACTCCGGATAAGTAGAGAAAGATGGATGGATAAATAAAATTATACACGTATGTCATATATCTATATCTATCTATCTAAAGATAGATATAAATATATATATCTATATCTAGATATCTATATTTATATCTATCTAAAGATAGATATAAATATAGATAGCTATATCTAGATATCTATATCTATCCATCTATATCTATATATGCACACACACAATCATTCCTTTACCTCATTCCCAGACCATCGCTTGTTGCCACTGTCCACACTATTAAAGCCGGAGTCCAGCCCTCCAAACTGACCAGGGAACAGCTCCTGGTCCGACAGGCTACAAGAAAAGATGTCAAACACATATTGGGCTATAATTATATATCGTTGCTAAACACTGGTAGTTGTTTTTTCTGTGCTAGTCTAGTATAACATTCGTCTGATCACATTCTACCAAACATTCCCTGTTTTTAAGGTCCTAATAGATTTGATTTGGGGACATAGTTCATCAGGCAGCTGAATCACGTCTTTTTAGGTTTGTGCAGATTTGATTAATGCTGCTTCTGTTTATTCATTCTACTTTTCCACCACTATAAGTTATTGTATCTCTTATCCTGTTGTCGAGTGACGATCATACACGTCCACACCTATAATAAATACCTCACACGGCCCCCATAACTAAAATCTAATTACTTAAACTATACATCTCTATAATTAGTTTAAATGACAATAATAACTAAAAAACATAGTGTTCTTTTAATTTAATTACTCTCTAATATAAGTTCTGTTAACAGAATGTTTTTAATGCCTCAGTAAGAAAACATTTTGTCACATAAGATCCATCTCTGTCTGGGAGATGGAGTTTCCTGTGGTTAGCTTAACATAAGTCTGAAAGCAAGGCAAGCAGCTCGCTCTGTGCAAAGACAAATAAGTTCCTTCAACCTCACCATGTGTCTAACATCTGCAGTAGTATGCATTGCCAAAGATGAGCACCGCTTTTGTTTGAGGTCCAGATTCTGTGGTTTCATGACTGAAAGGCTCAATGGAAGGAAGTTGGTAAAACAATCATAATTTCATCTCAAAGCAGAAGACTTCTGCAAAGACACTGATTACAAGTTTAGACATGAAGATCCGTCTGTAGTCTATGCTGACGCTTTCTCTCTACTCTTCATATTGAGAAGTCTACAGCCACTGGTCTTAATGTAAAGAGCAAATTCATGGAAATAGTTTTAATCAAAAACCCATGAGACCCATTAGTCACGCGTACAAAGCTGTTGTTTTGGTGAACTAAGGAGGTAATAACGCCCCCTTAGTTCACATGATCAGTGAACATTTATAAAGCCATAACATAAATTCCATCTTTTTGTTTTTCACGGTTTTCCTCACCAGCTTTTAAATCCAGTTGGCCTCAGGTTCAGATGCTTCTCCAGTTCTTCATGACTCTTACAGGCCTCCATGTTCAGGTACTTAAAGATATGATATTTGCCTTTGGAGCAGATCTGTGCAGGTGGCATTTGAAGTGGATTGTTGTCCAGGGAGATGGTCTGTAGATGGCGGAGGTGACGGAAGCACAGGGGCACATGGGAAATTCGGTTGCAGGACACGTCAAGACGAACAAGTGGAAGTTCAGATATTTCTAGATGAAAAACAGAGAAGAAAATTTACAGAGTGAGGTGCTTAAATCTGAACCATTTACTTTTGTTTTTTTTTAGCTGTGAGGTCATTATCATTTATTAAACCTGGTATCTGAAAAGCCATTTTACATTCTAAATATAATTAGTACAGAGCCACAAAATTGACGCAAGTCATTTACTACGTAAACCTTGAGATTAGGGATGCTTTGATCCGATCACGTGATTTTCAAAGGATCGGAATCGGGTGAAAAAGATCAGATTTAACCTTATGAAACAACAAATAGGACTTTTTAAATTCATCCTGAGATAGAGATTTTCAAACGGAACAATGGATTCGTTTTAATCTCAACAAGTTCCTCTACATCAGTATTCTTTGTTTCTTGGAAGAAAACAACACCATTACGTCACACAATTTACGGCAGGCGGGGATTCAGACACCATAACATGCAGCTGTTAGCTAGTAGGCTAACACAGAGCTAGCGTGTCTCCACAGGAGCACTAAAATGTCTGTATTTTGGTGGCATTTTAAACCGGACAACGAAGGCAGTGCAACAGCCACTTGTAATGTGTGCATTAGGGATGTGAATCTCCACCACTGAGGCCGATTCGATACGTATCTCGATACGCTACTGGCGATACGATACATTAACGATACGGTAAACCCTCTGGCGATACGATTCGATACGATTCATCCCTGCTGACGATTCTTTAATGATTTGAAAACGATTTTCGATTCTATACATTTCATGATGCTATTTTAAACGATTCAACACATTAAAAAGATTTTCCAGCCCACATCTGATTTTTAAATATCAAAATGATTTTCCCTCTCCTCTGTGAAGGATGTATTTGATCCTCTATTGTTTTTGATTAATCAATAAATTCAACATTAAAAGACAATGCACTTCATCAGTGATATTTACATATTATACATATTTTTATTGCTACAATACTTGAAATAAGGGGGTTGACACTAGGTTTAGACAGAAACATAAACCAACAGAATCAGAAAATGATTAGAGTTCATCATTTTTCAATTATTTGGAATTATTATGAAACACAGTAAAAATTTGAAAACACTTCTAAATATGGTAATGATCCATATGTGGCAATATTAAAAGCTGTTGTAGCCTAATGTTACTGTTCCTTTAAGAGAAAAGTCCAAGCTGAGATGTGAGTTCATCTCAGCTGTTTATTGAACTTCTCTGAACCAAAAAGTCATTCTGTCTGTTGTTTAGTTCTGCACAAATGTTACAATAATAAGGAATTATCTTAAATGACCTCACACAAAGCTTTAGTTGTGTAGATCAACAAGAATGCTCGGAAGAATACGCTGCTGCAGAAACCGGTCACACGGACTTTAGAAAGTTTTATTTTGACAAGACAGGAAGCACGTACGTCGGTTAATATTGTCCCACGATGGTTTTTCTAAATGCGGCTGCGCACCACCTGGCCTCCGCTAAAAGAAAATGATGGTGCGTTCAATGCGCCTCAAAAAACGAGGACATAGCAGGAAAACAATGAAGTAATCGATGTAACCATGGTTTTAACCGATGAGAGACACGTACGGGAAGATACATTGCGATACAGCCGTCAGTTATAACCAGTGCGCACTGAAGCTACCGGTGCAGTCGCATTGCTAATGTCATGAACGAACCACCGGTTCAGATCGGTGAATCTCTCCATCCCTAGTGTGCATACTGAGCATTCAACATGCTGGAAAAAACAGAGCTGCATGATAAGCAGTCTTCAAAACGAACTACTTTCTCCTTGCTGAAGTATTGGATCGGGACTCTGTATCGGCAGATACTCAAAATCAAATTACTCTGATTCACATTGAGAGCAAAAAATTGTGATTGGAACATCCCTATTTGTGATTTTTTAAAGAAAAATGTGACGGGAAAATGTGCTGGCATGTTTCTCTAAACTCTTGTCAGAATGACATGGAAGTTTAAAGTTGCTTTAGCAATTTACAACAAGCTAGGTTTTCAACGCAAACACGGTCACGGAACACTCACCCCTCCCCTCGAGCATCTTCCCTGGATCCGCATCTACCAGAACCGTAAACCCACATTACCAGAGGAAACAAGATAGCGTTAAACACCAGTCGCTGTTTTCTAGGTCCAAACGTCTTTTGTTGTCCGTGACTTCAAATGGTGTTTTTCTTTTTGGGACTCTGGTAGTTTGTCCTAAAGTTGAAGTGGTAGCAGCCGGCTGTTTCTCCTTCTCTGATATTATTGAGCAGAGAACCTCTCACACCAGTGGTGTTCTGTTGCTAAATACGTGAGTGCGTTATGAATGGAGGACCCAGGGAAGTGTGGCGGTTCAGTGAGACCAACAACTGGATGGTCCAATGGTTGCTTTTGGTCTGAGCTGTGTTAATGGCGGAGGTTTTTGACAAATGCGAGAGAAACATTTTATTTATTTATTTATTTATTTTTAATCTCCACAATATATTTATAGCTATTAACGTTGTTAAGAGGCATAAAAATGTTTTCAGCTAATTGGTTTTCCAAATTTGCTACTGCAGCTTTAAGACATGATCATTTTATATACCAACAACCTTACTAGAATTCGAGGCATTCACATAAAGATAAAGAGGTCAAAGGTTAAGGGTGTCAGTACCTTCAGGCAAAGTGGTGATCTGGTTCCTCCTCAGGTTTAGGTCTCTCAGACACTCGAGCTGACCGAGTTCTCCTGGTAAAAGTTGCAGCTCATTACAACTGACATCCTGAGAGAGAACAAATAGAAGGAACCAAGATCAGACTGACACTATTGACATGTTTCACCAGTAAATAAAAACACATTTACAGTGAGAATGACTAATGTGAAATAGTGAGTGGGTGAGTGAGTTCATACCAGCTGTCGGAGGCGTGTGAGGGAATATACAGACGAGGGTAGTGAAGAGAGCTTGTTGTTGGATACGACGAGTACTCGCAGGAGGGGAAGCTGAAACACCGATGGGGGTAAACTGGACAGGAGATTACGGCTGTGGAAACATGAATACAAAAAGACTGATTGGTTTAAAGAGGTATAACCACAGACACATAATTGCTAAAATTAAAATAAGTGAATAAATAAAAAAAAATCTCCTGATAAACGAGTCAAAGCAACATGATTAGGTTGAACCCTAGCTTCGATGCAACGGGAATGCTCAGACACTGTTAATAAAGAAGGTGAAATCTCACCGACCAGAATCTGTATCATGCTATTTTACACCTTCCAGAGCAAAGATAGGCACATTATATGAAGAAATATTACCGTTGGCACTAATAACATGTCATTTTTTATGAATTATAAGTTATTTTGTGAGCCATTCCTTCAACACAGAAATAAGATACTTGGATTCAATGAAACCCCGCCTCCTTCTGTGTGAATTCCACAATAGTACACAGCTGCAGACCCAGAGACTGCAGAACCACGCTGTCATGTCCCAGTCAGCAATTGCAGTCTTAGAAGAAGTAATCCGTGTGAAAACCCACTCTGGTACTGGCAGTGGTTTAACAAGCAGTCTGTGAAATCACATTCTGGCTCGGTTTTTGAGAGCTCCTTAAGATAAAATCCAACCATTTCTGCAGATTAGACTCTTCTTCAGGAAGACTGGACAGGGATCATGTTCCTCACAGGCAAAAATCCATTTTTGGGTTATATGCAGTATTTAAAGGTGTGGGACACTCATTTCATCAATACATTTGCAGTGGTCTAGTAGGAATGAATGCCTTGTAAGTCGTACTCTGGGGAAAAAAAGCTCAGATGCGCTTGTTTCAGGAACTATTAGAATGCCACATCAGAGGAGAGCTTAACATGGCAGGATTTGGACTCTTATTTCCTGATATTTGGACATCTTGCCTCTGATTGGAAAGATACCTAGTGAGACCTTATCCTAACAGTGCTAACTTGACCTGAACAATTAGTGCAACTTCAACTACTACCACACAAAAAACCTCATAAATGACTTAAATAATATAGAAACAATGAGCTAGCTAATTTATCCACCAGCAGCAATAACGACTTTGTGTTTCATGGTGAAATTAAAGATGCTGACTTACCTGAGGTTGAGGTAGGTGAGGGCCTGGAGGTTGCCCAGGCTGGAAGACAATGAACGCATTCCATTGTGGTATAGGCTCAGTGTCTCCAGAGAGATGAACTGACAAAGCTCGTCTGGAAGCTCACAGAGGCGATTCCTTGACAGATCTGAAAGTAAAATAAATGCTAATTTAAGACCAATCCATTACACTTTTGGTCTAAAATAAAGAACAATCACAGAAACTAATTATTTTAGGATTTTTAAAATAACTTAGAAATGTAACATTGAAATATATCGTATATCAGAATTTAGCTAAGAGATGTCAAGATAAGGGCGATAGGTTTTGGTCTGTATTGCCCAGCCCTACCCGGAGATAAATAAGTTCACAGAAACCAAATCGGTGGGCTTGACTTGATAATGCTGTCCATTAGTGCAACCCCCACCTCACCCCTGGTTTGCAGAGCTTTACCACAAAGGGATGAATCTTTTCCATTTCTTCTGAAAGAATGTCTGATTTAACTAAATATTCTTGTGCCTCGATTTTAACATAGAAGAAGCAAGCTAGCAGGAGAAAGTCACACCTGTATTAGTTACAAAGTTTGAGTTAGCAGTAGGGCTGGGAAATAAATCGAAAATTTATCGTTATCGAAATCTCTGCCTCTAATCGATATAATTTATCAATACATTAGGTAATAAAAAAATGAAATGATGTGTGTAGGTTGGTGAAGTTCATGTCCCTTTAAGAAGCTGTACCACCTCCAGTCACATGACAACATGACTCAACGTAATACACGACAGCCCCATGTTGTGGACAACTTTTGTTTTTGCACATTACATGTAGTTATCGTCCATTTCTCGCTATCGAGTTGAACTCCTCAATATACATATATATGTTGATTTTAGGCCATATCGCCTAGCGCTAGTTAGCAGGCATGCCTTTTTGGCCTGTATTTGCATAGCGCCTTCTTAGGGTTCTACAACCCCCCCAAGGTGCTTCACAACACAATCAGTCATCCACCCATTCACACGCACATTCACACGCTGGTGGGGATGAGCTACATCATAGCTACAGCTGCCCTGGGACGCACTGACGGAGGCGAGGCTGCTGAACACTGGCGCCACCAGTCCCTCCAACCACCACCAGCAGGCAAGGCTGGTTAAGTGTCTTGCCCAAGGACACAACGACAACGACAGACTGAGCGGGATGCAAACCTGCGACCTTCCGATTGCAAGGCGGCCACTCCTCTGCCACCATCGCCTGGCTCCTGCTAGCTTGTTTCTTCTCCATCTCTGAAGTTTCTCTGACCGCAAGTGGTCATCACATATATTCTTAGACATCCAGTTGATTTTCTGCTGACAGAACTTACAGATTTGTTTTTCTACATAAATGAAAATGTCTGCGGTATTGCTCTGCCCTACACTAAGATTTGCTGTTTTAAGTTTTTTGGGAAAGATTAAAGAGCAAGTTCACTGAGAAACCCTTTTTTACCTGTTAATTTCAAAATATGAACGGTCACACACGCAGGCTGATTGTGAAAATGGTGTTCTACCCCTATTTCCTGCGTGAACCGCTGATAAAAAAGACAGGAAAATGCTTGGGCCAGAAAAAGCCACACAGATCTGTCACGTTGTAAATTAGCGTTCATGGACTAACCCACCTTGGCTCTCGACAGGGGAAGGCTGTTATTGCTTTAGCGTCCAGGAGAGAGCAGAGCACGTCTCGACAAGTAGAAGCTAACTGCTAGCATTAGCAACTCCACAACATGGCAGAACTTCTTCAGGCTTGTGTTATTTATGGAGATAAAACATCATCGTTACAGAGCAAACGAGTCAGTGGTAGAGTCATATTGCTGTTAGCCAATCAGAAGTAAGATAGGGATGCACGTTTTCCAAAATTTTTTTACCAGTTATTGACGCCCTTTAAAGGTTAATAGCCGGTTAACCAGAAACCAACCAACTGGGCAAAGCTATTTTACCCGGTTACAACATTAACGGCAATTAACCGGTTAACCATGTGCATCCCTAAAGTGAGACGTCAAATATCAGAAAATAATAATGAGTAAGATTCCAATTCCTGCTGTTTTCTGCTCCGGCTAACTTTCTACGTCCTGAAACAGGAGCGCAAAAGCTTTTTTCCTCACATAGATCGACTCACAAGGCATCCATTTATACTACAGGCCACAGCAAATGTGTTGAAAAAATGTGTTAAATTCAATTCAATTCAGTTTATTTATATAGTGAGGAGCTTTGTCTTTAATGTTTCAGCGAGTCTTTTTGCCATGACTGACCTCACATACTCACAATCAAGTTCTTAATATGGTGGAATACACTAATTTCTATAATATAATATTATAATGTAGAATTGTACGTCCCTTGATAGAAACAGGAAAAAGCCTGAAAAAATCCTTAGGAAATCTATTAAAACATGGCGGCTTTCAGATGTGGGGTAAAAAGAGGCAAAGCAGTGAGAACGCACAAAGAACAACCAAAGAAGAAGTGAATACTGTGTAAAGAGGCAGCCCACATCCGCAGTACAGAGGAAATTAAACTTGTGGGGAAACAGTCTCTCACACGCGTGCATGCATGCTCACACACTGCACCAACACATGCATGTACACACGACTAGGAACAGATGTCAACATCTAATGGAGAAGTCTACCGCCATATGCTGCCTTCAAACTAAACACCATCAGCTGTACAGCAGAGCTTAGATATTTCCTCTGACCAGAGGCTTTTGCAACAGACCTAAACAAAGGCATTTGTTTAAATGGGTAGGATATTTACTACATCATTATTAATTTCAATTACACCAGATAAATGATTTACACATGATAAAACATTAAAAACAAGAGTAAATAAAAACACTGATAGCCAGTGTGTGTGAGGGGGGCTGCTAGCTGGCTCGCTCTAACCAGGGAAAGCATTGAAACAGCTTCTGTCATGCGGCACGTCTCAGCCTTCTAATCTTTGCATGAGTAAAAACTTGTGGTTTTGTTAACAATCACTTGTGTTTGTGTAAATATCACTTGTGAATAGATCATTTGGGCTACCCATTTTTGTTTTCTCCTGAATTAAAAACATAATATAACCAGCCCAGGTTGAGGGACAAACTTGATCAGTCTTTTTGAAAAAGAAAGATATGGTTGTTAAATTAGATTTCTAATGTCAAAATGTAAAGAAATATATCCTCAATAATTAGATATGGACACCACGTACACGTTTTAGATGTCAGAACAATTATGATTTACTGAATTCAATTTAAGGCTGGGCAATCTGGGGAAAACCCTATCACTATATTTACACTATATTAATCAATGTGTGTTTGCTTGTTTTAAATCATGTTTGGAGCATAACATAAAACTCCCCTTTTAACCCAAACACAATCCCAACAGGCCCTTCTAGCCTGAATAATAAATGCTCATTCTCATGCCTGTATTTTCATTTTCATGAATAAAGTCAGATTTAAAGAGACAAACTGGCCCTAAATCAGCACTACTTTCAAAGCTTTACTTACAGATCCCTCTAAATCCACACAGCGTAAGTAATAAAAGCCTTTGTCCCCCAGGGGAGACTGGGAACATTCACCAAGCACCAGTCTGCCTAAGGTCCATAATATGCACATAACATACAGTGGCTGAGCTTTGTTCTCCTCTTCTCTAAGCAACCAGGAAACACTGAGCGGGGGGAGGCAAGCAGTGTTTCCACAGTGTGTGTGTGTGTGTGTGTGTGTGTGTGTGTATGTGTTGTACGTTCATTCGATTTTTTTAATAATCATGAGTTAACACTGTCCTAACATGCTTCATCAGGAGATAAGGTGGACTCTCTGATGATTTATGATGTGATTCTATATTAGATTCTAGATGGATGTGGGTTGTTGTTATTCAGCCTGATATTCTCTAAGTTATATTGTTGTAAGGTGGATAGCAGAGCTCTCAAATTTAAAGGTGCAAAAATGACATCCTGTGGTCATATTTGGGTACTGCAGTCCATTTTTATAAACAAAAAGTCACTTTCTCACTCCCGTTCCATGATTTTCATGGCTGTTGTCAGTTACGGATCAGCGCCAGAAGATTCTAGATGACAAATGAAGACGGGTCATACACAGAAAGTTGATAAGCAGATAAATACATTGTCATATGTGGTGTTAGCAGTCTTGGATGTTTTACAGTAGGGAGCACTTTCTACACTCATTACAGTAGTAAGCCTCCAGCATTAGAGGAAGTGTTGTTGTTTGCCGTCTTGCTGTCATAGAACGTCCCATTAAAGGAAGTAAAACACCATAATTGACTCATTATTCACTTCACACATTTCACTGTAATATAGAGTTGTTGGTAATTGAAAAAGTAGTTTGAAATCTTTTTAGAGATTACTATTTGCTTCTATTTCACCGTTAGCATTGCTAGCTCAGCGTTAGCCTCTAGCTGGCTTCAACAGATATTAGAGCAAAAGAAAGATGCTGTGGCTTTTTAGGAGTACAAGAAATAACTTCTGGGTCGCTCCTGTTTACTGGCTTCAGTTCTTTAAACAACTCTGGAGTTTTTGCCTTCCAGTGTCAAATTACAAATGCCGGCGCTGCAGCGTTAGCTCAGCACAGACTCTGCAGCCTCACAGGCTCACAGATTGTAAACAGTGACTACATCCTGTTTTGACCATTTTGAAATGAGAAAAACTGACAATCCCTCATCTGGCTGAGAAGGAAATCTGTTTCAATGTAACCTTCCTTCCAACATGATTGAGACATTAGACTGTTTTGTGATTATTTGACTATAGAATTCTTACATATTGCTCCTTTGTGGGCAGCCGTAGCTCAGGAGGTAGAGCGGGTTGTCCAGTAATCAGAGGGTTTACAGGCTCCTGGCAGAGAATTCTGCTGTTGTGTCCTTGGGCAAGACACTTAACCCACCCTGCCTGCTGGTGGTAGTCAGAGGGACCAGTGGCGCCTGTGTTCGGCAGCCTCACATCTGTCATTGAGCCCCAGGGCAGCTGTGGCTATAATGTAGCTCATCATCACCAGCGTGAAAGTGTGTGTGAATGGATGAATGATACACTGTAGCGCTTTGGAGTCCTCTGACTCTGAAAGGTGCTGTACAAGTGCAGGTCATTTATAATTTTAATGTAAAGTTCAGAGTGAGTTAATGTCTGCTTGATTAAGATAAATATGGCTAATGCTTGCTACAGTCAACCACAAAAATGAATGATAACTGGAATACAAAAAGGATTTTTACTTTTAATTCAAAGACAACTGATTACTCCAGAAGATTAGGGCCATTAAAGATAAAAGAAAGATGTCTGGAGGGATTAATTTCTGCAAAAAAAACTCACACATTTTAAGATTAATTTCATTTATTTAACAGAAGAAACTGGGATGATCTCAGTCAAAAAGTTAGCCTAGTGAACTAGACCAATTTTTTGCCTTGCAAAGTTTTTTATATATTCACAAATATAGGATGGCTTGCCAGGCTATCAAAAAGTAGCACATCTGCAAGAAACAATTTTCCATGATGAAAGGCATAAATTTATTATATCAAAATTGTGATAATCTCCAACAGGAATATGCAAGAAATTATCCTCAGGGCCGTCAGATGAATAACGTGTGTGTGTGTGTGTGTGTGTGTGTGTGTGTGTGTGTGTGTGTGTGTGTGTGTGTGTGTGTGTGCGTGTGTGTGTGTAGACTAAATGAGGGACAAACACGAAGTGTTCTATGCAGTGAACTAAGAAGATGACTGTTTTAAAGTTATTTGAGTAGAAAACGCCAAAGTGATTAAATCAAACCCAAAGTGGTTCTTCTAAAGAAGAAATGCGTCATATAAAAACTCCTGCTTCGAATAAAGCTAACTGCGCATGAAAGTACAAACTATTTACGGGTGAAAACTGAAGTAAGAGGGCGGTATTGCGAGTGAATGACTTAATATTAAAACAGGAAGAATAAACAGCTGAATTTGGGTGTTGTGTAATCCGAAAGCAGCGAGGAAGGATGTGCTTTCCCGTTAGAAGAAGCAGGTGGCGATAAAACAAAAGACTGTTGTCCTACCAGCAGCGAGCTGAGCTCAGTAAGTTAGAGGAAAGCTAACCGACCTGCGTGTGTGATGTCCGACAGGTCGTAGTTCCTGGCGCTGCGGGGAAACTCCTTCAGTTTTCGGTTGGACAGGTTGAGAGCCCCGCTCGCTGCAGCTTCTTCCAGAGCCTTCTCCACGCTCCGGCTGGCCGCTACTGTGGCCGGCAGCTGGGCTCCATCCCCAGCAGCCATCAAACGGACAGGTCTACCTCCTCTTCTACTTTGTTTGTCGCGTCCGCTCCACTTTCATTCCCACTAGGTCCGTAAATCCGCTTAAACTCTCGCTACCTGATTTAAACCTACTTAAAAGTACAAAAATAGATTAGCTAAGAATCGCCTAATGGTGGGTTTTGTTCTCTTCCTTCATACAACAGCGAACCAAACGAAAGAACTGTCAATCTTTCAGGAAGTTGCTTCAAGCTAGAAACAATGTGCAACAACATTCGTTTTAAGACTTTCTTTTTCCTTCAAAATAAAAGTTTAACACAGTAAATACTTTTTTCTGATTTGAATCAGTTTCATCATTACCCGTTTCGGGAGAAGCGTTTTTAATGACAGAAGAGAAGTTTTAGTACTTCTTTATCTCTATGGTCATGAAAATAAATTAATAATTTCACTAACGTGCGTTACTATGAAAGAGGATTAGGGCCACTGAAAAGAAAAAAAAATAGAATTCTGACACAAATTTCAGAATTTTGAGTTTTTTCATTCTGCGATTAAAGTCAGAAAAAAGTAATAATTCTGAAATTAAAGTCAGAATTCTGAGAAAAAAAGTCAGAATTTTCTCTCTTTTCTTTTCTTTTCATTTCAGAAAAGTCAGAATTCTGAGATCAAAGTCAGAATTTTGAGATCAAAGTCAGAATTCTGAGAAAAAAGGTCAGAATTCTGAGATTAAAGTCAGAATTCTGACTTTTTACATTCTGAGATTAAAGTCAGAAAAAAGTAATAATTCTGAAATTAAAGCCAGAATTCTGAGATTAAAGTCAGAATTCTGAGAAAAAAGTCAGAATTTTGAGATCAAAGTCAGAATTCTGAGAAAATGTCAGAATTCTCTTTCTTTTCTTTTTTTCTTTTCAGTGGCCCTAATCCTCTTCCATAGGTGTCTTTGTGGAAGGAAGGTAGTGAATCATTTCAGCATGGCATTTTGAACATTTGTTGTACGTGATAAACACTTTAGAAACAACAAAGAAACGTATTGAAAACTTAAAAAAGTCTGTCTACCAGCACTATAAAGTAATTTTAGGGGGGAAGTAACCTTCATTAATCCCCTAAGGTAAATTGTTTATTTTCAAAGTAACTGACAGTAATAAAAATGGTAAGGCAAGGCAGTTTCATTTATATAGCACATTTCATACACAGAAGCATTTCAATGTGCGAATATAATCTAAGTGAGAGGCTTTATTTATGTGTATGATTTCTATATATTTTTTTCTCTGGTATAGAACTGGAGGCGCTTTAATCATGTTTTATTTTGATAGAAACAACCGGAAGTTAATGTGAGCTACATGTCAGTCTGCTTCACTTACACGTTTAGGTTTCGGAAGGGTGCAGCCAGCGCAAGGGTTCGACGGGAAGTGGGCGTGGTCAGTGAATTGGGCCAATGACGAGTCTATTATTTTCTATGCTTGTAATCATGTTTTATGCTCTGTGGATCAGTTGGTATAATTATTTTTTAAATGACACTTTAATAAAAACAATTACTAAATCATTTTAATAAAAAAAGGGGAATTGTGTCTGCATTGTTTTCTAAATCCATTCTACATCCTATAATGACCACCACAACATTTGTTACCTCATCTTATTCAATTCAATTCAGTTTATTTACATAGCACCAAATCACAAAACAAGAGTCGTCTCAAGGCACTTCACAAAGTAAACATTCCAATACAGTATTAAGCCAGTCAGTAAAAAAGTTTCCTATATAAGGAACCCAGCAGATTGCATCAAGTCACTGACTAGCGTCAGTGTCTTTTCAGCAATCCTCATACTAAGCAAGCATGTAGCGACAGTGGAGAGGAAAACCCCCTTTTAACAGGAAGAAACCTCCAGTTTCCAGTTGGTTGGCAGCAGTGTGCCAGCCGATGGCCCCCTCCATGAGGCCACCACAGCTCAGCAGAACACCAGTGTAGCTTCTTCTGGGGAGAAAAACACTTAGAGAGAAAATAAAGTTAACAGCTGAAATAGTAGGAAATAATGCAATTAGAGAATGGCGGTAGAAGAATGTAGCAGTGTGGAAAGTGGTCAGTATGTCCTCCAGCAGTCTACGCCTATAGCAGCATAACTACAGAGATAACTCAGGATAACCTAACCTTTTAGATGGAGGCATGTGAGAGGCAGGGCCAGGGAGAAAAGTCTTTAACGACTGTAGTCCCCGCTGTACACTCCACCTCCCTCTGCTCCCCACTCGTCTAAACCTGGGCTAACATCAGAATTTAACCATAAGCCCTATCAAATAGAAAAGTTTTAAGCCTAGTCTTAAAAGTAGACAAGGTGTCTGCCTCATGGACTAAAGCTGGGAGCTGGTTCCACAGTAGAGGAGCCTGATAGCTAAAAGATCTGCCTCCCATCCTACTTTTAGATATTCTAGGAACCACCAGTAAACCTGCAGTCTGAGAGCCAAGTGCTCTGTTAGGAACATATGGAACAATCAGATCACTGATGTATGATGGAGCTTGATTATGAAGAGCTTTATATGTGAGAAGGAGGATCTTAAAATCTATTCTGAGTTTAACAAGTTAATGTAGGGAAGCTAAAACAGGAGAGATGTGGTCTCTCTATTTAATTCTCATCAGAATCTATCTTATTATTATCTTATCTAGCTTAATTTTGAAATAAACCCTACCCCTAAATCCCAGTCCAAAGAACTTCAGTGTGAGCAGTCTAGCATTTCACTGCCAGTATCGCTGTCAGCACTCACAAGGATCTTTGGTTTCTAGCTATCACTACAAAAATTCAAACCAAATAACACAGAAAGGAGATAGCATTTTGTTCCTGTCTCTTGGACATTACACTTTTGTCATTGAATGTTTCTATATTAAAGCTGTTATAGCGAATCTACAGAACATGCTAGGTTTTGAATGCAAACACAGTCACAAAACACACACCCCTCCCCTCAGGTATCTGCACATTACATTTGTGCACATTTGCGCAAATGTGCACATGCACATTCGTGGCCCGCTGGAGGTCATGTTGCAGGGCTCTGGCAGTGCTCCTCCTGTTCCTCCTTGAACAAAGGCGAAGGTAGTGGTCCTGCTACTGGATTGTTGTCCTCCTACGGCCTCCTCCGCGTCTCCTGATGTACTGACCTGTCTCCTGGTAGCGCCTCCATGCTCTGGACACTACGCTAACAGACACAGCAAACCTTCTTGCCACAGCCTGCATTGATGTGCCATCCTGAATGAGCTGCACTACCTGAGCCACTTGTGTGGGTTGTAGACTCCGTCTCATGCTACCACTAGAGTGAAAGCACCGCCAGCATTCAAAAGTGACCAAAACATCAGCCAGAAAGCAGAGGAACTGAGAAGTGGTCTGTGGTCACCATCTGCAGAACCACTTGGGGATGTCCTGATAATTACCTATAATTTCCACTTGTTGTCTATTCCATTTAGTGCTGCCACAATTAGTCGATTCGTCACGATGATGTCGACAAACAAAATAGTTGACAATAAATTTAATAGTTGATGCGTCGTTTATTCTATGAGGATTTTTCAAAATCTTGCCTGATGTGGCACCTTCTGCTGCTTTCTGCCTTTCTGCTCAAGGCAAGTGTGCAATATAGTGGCCATCCAGATCAGCCTTCGAATCATGAAGAAGACATCATGGCGTGTCGGCAACTTAGCTCAAAAGTTTGGGATCATTTTACAAAGAGAAACACGTACAATACAAAATCTGCAAAGTGAAACTCTCCTTTCACAGCGGCACATCGGCGATGCATGAACACCTTAAAAGGAAGCACGTCATGGCGTAGAACGAAGGGGGGCAGTTGCCTCTGTAAGTTAGCTGCTAACATCAACAGGGAGTTACTTGTATTCCTAACTGAAGCAACAACAGTAATGATGGCGATTTTATTACCTTTAGCACACGAATGTCCCGTATTTGCTCTAACGTTACAAACGCTAATGATTTATTGTATCCTGCTACGTTACAGTGTTAAAACAAATGCTCCTCTTCAATAGACGAGTTTGTTACAAAGCCGGCTAAATCTTTTCTGTGCATCCCTGCCTTCCACCCTATCGGAGCAGATCTTCTCTGCAGCAGGGAACGTCTGCTCTCAAAACAGAGGAAGCCTTTCTCCAGAACATGCTGAAATGATAACTTTCCTGACTGTGAACAAGAGCCTTGTGTAGATTAAATTTACTTTATTTTAGCTGGATACATTTGTGAGCATAAGTCATTTTTGTGTACAATTTACTTTTGGTTTTAGGTGCCTACCTCCATTTGACTGTGTAGCATTTGTGTTTAAAGTTTACAAAGTTAGATAAAAGTTGTTTAATAAGCTATTATCCTGTCTTTATTTTTAGATGGCACATAACTGATCACACTTCAAACTAGAAGCTAATGATGGGTTTATTAGAGCAGCTGCATCCTGGTGCAATAAGCTATACTTTATGCATGACACGATTAGTTGACTATTAAAATAATCGTTTGTGGCAGCCCTAGGTCCATTTGCACAACAGCAGGTGAAATTGATTGTCAGTAAATGTTGCTTCCTAAGTGGACAGTTTGATTTCATAGGAGTGTGATTGACTTGGAGTTTCTTTGTGTTGATCATGTCCACTCATATTCTCTGGTACTTTCTGTCTTTTATTCGTGCCTCTGCCGCAGTGGACCTACTGTAGAGCTCTAATTACTCTGTATTCCGGTGACTTCACCTCACTGCTTTGGCCGCGCACTCCACTTCTAGAATTTTCTGCCGTAGATCCCTTAGACCTGCTTAGTTCAAATGTAGCTCATGAGGTGAAAAAGTAGGAAAGCCAGGACGCTGTTTTCCTGGAGGATTGAGAGGAGATGCAAGAAGATAAGAGACAGACCGGATTGGAAAATAGTCAAATAAAAACAAGAAAACAAAACAAAGTTCTTGAAAAGTAAAATGTAGGTAGATTTGTTCCCACTACACCTTTTAAACTGTATAACATATTTGATACATTTCAGATGACATGACCTGTTATCAAGGGGCCCCTGCCAGGGCCAGCCATGGCATAGGGCAGTATACTAATGCTAAGGGTGTTATCCACCTTGGGGTGCCACAATTGGAGGAAGAATAAAAGTGTAACACTCCACTATTTATAAAACTAGTAATAATGAGGACACTGTGGCACCCCTTTATGTTCTAAATAAAAAATATTAACAATAATATAATAGTATGATAAAAAAGGACTTGTGCTATGATGTGTGATTGGACAATAGCCATTTTGGGGGCGGGGCCGGCGAAAGGCTAATTTTTAAATGAAATGACTATCACAACCCTCAGGTGCACAGTGTCTAGGGAGAGGACAAGAAGAGGAGGAGTAGTACTAGAAGTCACAATAAAAAGGTAAGTAACATTATGTCGTCCTTTTCAATGGTGTTTGTGTAGACGTTTCATTTAGCTTAGTAGCTAGCCGCCATTAACTATGGTTGAAAGAATGTAACGGTGGCTTAACATGAGGACACCGACACCCTGCAAACACATCCTGAAGTTCATGCCGAGCCTCAAAAGGCAACATTGTTAGACCTGTGGACTGACTGACCATCCCTATCTGGTAAGATGAAGGAGTTAGTCCACAGAGGGCTCTATCAGCTATCAGACTTTGAATTTCCACAAGTGAGTAATCTCGCCCAGGGCAACAGATTGGGTAGAGCCGGCCCTGGGCCCTGCAATCAGAATCGGGCCCTGAGAAACAATCTCCACAACGTCGTCTACATAAACAGGTAGGACAACTTGAAAAGGAACTGAATAACGAATAAACCTATAGTTGAGTTCAGAGCTAAAGAGGTGAAACATCTTCAAGGAAAATAAGAAAATTCAAGTTGTTTCCAACTAAACCTTCAAGATGATCATGCCCTGGGTGAATCTACACAAACATAATGAAAGTCCACATACATTATGCAATTGGTATCATTGCCTACCATTCATTTTCAACACCCCGCCCCCACTGGACCATCTGTCAAATTCTTCTCCAGCTTCATTGTGTGTGTGTGTGCGCGCGTGTGTGTGTCCCATTCTGTATACTAATCCTGTTTTTATATAAAGATAATGAAATCTCTTCCATCACTCCTGTTTTTAAGACATATTCTTTACATTTCTGAGCCCATAGAACAGATGTGAAATCTTTAGGCACACTCAGGGTTTGTTAGCGAGCACCTTTGTGCTGAGTCTCAGGGGTTGTAAGTCTTAGTGCATTGCTTTCATATGCTCCTACAGTCTGAACTTTAATGTGCTGAACCAACAAATCCAGTCCAAATAATCAGAGGTTGTGTGGTATGACCAAACATCCAACTGGACCTTCGTATTTAGAACATTAATAATTGTACTACGATGAACAATTTGCTTATTATTCTGAGCCCTGTAGAGTTTGCTTTTGCAGCTCTGGTTTTAAATTATTTCTCTGGGAACATCTTATCTGAAGGTACAGATACAGATTAGCCATTTTAGCTTGATAAGCAGCAACAGTTGCCTGTTTAAAATCAATATTCCTGTTTTCCCTTCTTATCACAAACACAGAAACGCTTCAGAGAAGCAAGCTGACCAAACTTCTGCTTTTATTTAGGGCTCACACGATGGATCAGATAATCAGGTAATCATTGTGTTTCATAAGCAAGGCTTGGCTTTTTGGGGTGGGTTTTATACTGATCTCTGCTGCCAGATGATCAGCGTGTTTCCCCATGTTGGAAGTATCTGTAACTGTTGTTAGTAAAGAGGCTTATACAGTTTTACAGTTAAATCTCAAAGCATATGAATCTAAATCTAACCTGAGAGACTCATACTGGTGACACAACACTGGTGCTACAATAGAATCCCTCTATTGTCCCTAAGTGAGGAAATGTTGGTGTAAAAGCAGCAAAGCAGAGTCACAGTTTCAAGATTCAAAACAAGAACAGAGATGAATAGTGAATAAAAGGCTGTACAGTGAACAAAAACATATATACAAAAATACTTGAAAGAATGAATTTACAGTATAAACCTATCCATATGAATATGTAGGTCAAAACTGCCTCTTAACATACAGTTCACACTTTAGTAATATAGTAACACTGCTCAAAAAATTAAGGGAACACAAAAATAAGACATCCTAGATCTGAATGAATGAAATATTCTTATTAAATACTTTGTTCTTTACATAGTTGAATCTGCCGACAACAAAATCACACAAGAATTATCAATGGAAATCAGGTTTATCAACCCATGGAGGTCTGGATTTGGAGTCACACTCAAAATTAAAGTAAAAAAACACACTACAGGCTGATCCAACTTTGATGTAATGTCCTTAAAACAAGTCAGAATGAGGCTCAGTAGTGTGTGTGACCTTCACATGTCTGTATGACCTCCCTACAGCTGAACTACCTGAGCCACTTGTGTGGGTTGTAGACTCCGTCTCATGCTACCAGTAGAGTGAAAACACCGCCAGCATTCAAAAGTGACTAAAACATCAGCCAGAAAGCAGAGGAACTGAGAAGTGGTCTGTGGTCACCATCTGCAGAACCACTCCTTTATTGGGGATGTCCTGCTAATTGCCTATAATTTCCACCTGTTGTCTATTCAATTTGCACAACAGCAAATTAAATTGATTGGTAATCAGTGTTACTTATGTGGACTGTTTGATTTCACAGAAGTGTGATTGACTTGGAGTTACTTCGTGTTGTTGAAGTGTTCCCTTCATTTTTTGAGACTATATATATATATATATATATATATATATATAGTTCTGAGGGGGCTGCACAGTGGCGCAGTGGTTAGCGCAGTTGCCTTGCAGCAAGAAGGTTCTGGGTTCACATCCCGGCCTGGGGCCTTTCTGCATGGAGTTTGCATGTTCTCCCTGTGCACGCGTGGGTTCTCTCCGGGTACTCCGGCTTCCTCCCACAGTCCAAAAACATGACTGTCAGGTTGATTGGTCTCTCTAAATTGTCCTTAGGTGTGAGTATGTGTGTGTGTGGTTGTTTGTCCTGTGTGTCTCTGTGTTGCCCTGCGATGGACTGGCAACCTGTCCAGGGTGTACCCCGCCTGCCTGCCCGATGACTGCTGGAGATAGGCACCAGCCCCCCGCGACCCTGCTCAGATAAGCGGCTACAGAAAATGGATGGATAGTTCTGAGGTAAACTTTGTAATATGATGCTATGTACAGAATGGAACATCTCTGTAACTCTTTTACTAAGGTGGTTGAATATTTGTGCTCCTCATTGATCCAGGTGCCATCAAATAACACTCATCAGTCAAACCTGGTGAAAACTTGTAGTTGTATACTCAGATTCGACCTCATTGAGTTAATGTATTTGTGAGATATTTGAGGAAAGAGCACATATTCTAGTCTTCTGTATTTCACACATAACATTTTCCCACAAACCTTTTTCTTTATTTTTGTCCTACTGGTGTCCCAGTAGATTGAGTGACATAACAGCTTCCCATGCTCTTTGTCCTTTCCAGTTGTGGACCCCCCCAACACACACACACACACACACACACACACACTCACAAACACACACTCACACACCACCACCACACTTCCGTTTCTATCCTTCTTTTTCATCCAATTATAAGCCTTTCCTGTTTGATCTCATCCACTAACAAAACCAGTTGTTTTATAAACAAAAAAAAAAATCAAGATACAGCAAGTTAAGTGGATGTGTGTGTGTGTGTGTGTGTTCACACACACAGGGCAGCAGTAGCTCAGGAGGTAGAGCGGGTTGTCCAGTAATCGGAAGGTTGCAGGTTCGATCCCGGCTCCGGCCAGAGAATGCTGCTGGGTGTCCTTGGGCAAGACACTTAACCCGCCCTGCCTGCTGGTGGTGGTCGGAGGGACTGGTGGCGCCAGTGCTCGGCAGCCTCACCTCTGTCAGTGCGTCCCAGGGCAGCTGTAGCCACGTTGTAGCTCATCCCCACCAGCGTGTGAATGTGTGTGTGAATGGGTGGATGACTGATTGTGTTGTGAAGCACCTTGGGGGGTTGTAGAACCCTAAGAAGGCGCTATACAAATACAGGCCATTTACCATTTACCATTTCATAAAATCAGGGCTGCCAAGTCTCACACAATGAGCATAAGACACACGCTGTCTTCACACGTTCTCACTCCACACTTTCAATTTCTCACACTGAAAGATAATAATAGTTCATCTATCTGAGTTAGACATTGCATGTGTTTGTATGATCACATTACATCAATCAATCAATCTTTATTTATAAAGCACTTTACACACACGAAGTGACAAGTGCTGTACATGGTAAAACAAAACCACAAAAAGGACACAACGCCAAGAGAAAATTTCAACTAGATTAATTGCATTTCTAGCAGAAATGCGTTTGAATGCTGAATTGCTTAAAATGATAGCTGAAGGTGCTTAAGAAATGAATTCAAGCTTAAAATGAGCTTAATTGTCAAAATGAGCTGAATGGATTTGAAGATTTATGAGCAAAAATCTCTAAGAAATGTTATGAAGCTCAAAAAAAATAGGCGAAGAATCAAGAAAAACTGCTAAACAGCAGAAAGCTGAAATCTCCATACAAAGTTTACAAAGCTGGACAGTGGAAATGTTTAAACTTCTGGTATTTCAGTAGCAATAGTGAAATAGGTAAATTTTCACAATTAGCTGAACTGTGAATTTAGCAGCATATGCTGAGTTTTGAAACTGATAGCTGAAGATGCTTAAGAAATGAACTGAAGCTTAAATTGTGCTTAAATGTCAAAATCAGCTGAATGTATGTGGAGAATTAGGAGCAAAAATATTTAACAAGTTTAATAGAGCACAAAAAGTAGATGAAGAAAAAAATCCTAAACAGCAAAAATCTGAAAACTATAAACATAGTTTAAAAAACTGAACAGCTAAAATGTTTAAACAACGAATATTTGAGTAGGAATAGTTTAATAGTTAAATTTTCACAATCAGCTGAACTGTGAATTTAGCAGCTGAAATTGATGAACATGCCTTAGAACTGAAGTGAAGTTGAAAATGAGTTCAATTGTCAAAGTTAGCAGAATGAGATAAAAAATAAACTGTTAGAACGAGCAGAAATTGAACTTTAAAGTTTCAAAACTTTCTCAGCCATTCAAAGACCAGGCATAGTGGACGACTGGTTTCCTGAGTCCAAGCTGATCGATTTGGTGTATAACATGTCTGGGTGCGTATTTCTGTTAACTTGGAAGAAGCTTGAACTCTCTCGGCCAATCAGAGAGCAGGGCTGGGGGACGGCTGGTTTCCTGAGACCAAGCCGATCAATTTGATGTATAACATGTCTGGGGGTGTATTTCTGTTAACCCAGAAGAAGCTTGAAATCTCTCAGCCAATCAGAGAGCAGGGATGTTGGCGGTGGGGGGGGGCAATGGGTTCCTAAGACCAAGCCGATCGATTTGATGTATAATATGTGTGGGTGCGTATTTCTGTTAACCAAGAAGAATCATGAACTCTCTCAGCCAATCAGAGAGCAGGGATGGGGGGGGGCACTGGGTTCATCAGACCAAGCTGAACGATTTAATGTATAATATGTGTGGGTGTGTATGTCTGTATAGCCAGAAAAAATTTGAAAACTCTCAGCCAATCTGGGAGAGAGGGGGGGGTGGGAAGCGATAGAG
>SSNS01000596.1:55509-254067 GCA_006937985.1 Aphyosemion australe
AAGACATCCTATCGAAGCTGACGAAGATTCCTACTTTTTCAGATATAATTGTTTCAGTAGCCCAAACGATGTGGCTGTAGCAAACATGTGTTCGCAGAGGTTGTGACCTAAAAATGTTAGAGTGAAGGATCGGCAGTTGGAAACAGTTTAGAGGTGTGAGAAACATTTCTGAAAACTGATTACTCTCCAAAGAGATTATCACTACGACCACAATGTTTGGAGTACGTCCATAAATTATAGCTCAAAACGGAGGAATTTTCGTCAGCTTTTATTCAGTGCAAGTCTCATTTCCGTCGGTTCTACGGTTCTCTCAGGACACGGTCTGAAGTCGAGCAAAGTCGGTTTTCGGCCCTATTCTTTTGAATGGGGGAAGGAGGAGAAATTCCTGCACTTTCCAAAATCGTACCTCAAGTTTAACCTGTGATTATAGAAAAACCGTAAAAGATATCAAGAAGCTGAATAATCAGATAAGAGCTGAATGTGTTCTGAGTTTGTTAAAAGTTGAATGAAGTCTCTAAGTTGAAGTATGCTGAAGTAGTTAAAGTTCAAACAAGCTGAATGACTTTCTGAAAATTTGAAGGATTTGAAGCATTTCCCATTCATTTCAATGGGCTGAAAAATCGCAGAAAAAGCTGAATATCTCCTAAAATATTAAACGTATCAATACCAAAAGTAATAGCCGGAAAGAGCTTAACGAGCTGAACGATTTGATACCAAATTTGCTGAAATAGCTGAAAATGTTAAGGAGTTGAAAAGGTTCAAAAAAGTGTACGGAAGCAGAATAATAAGAAGAAGAAGAAGAAGAAGAAGAATAATAAAGAGAAACAGGAAAACAATAGTTTGAATGCTTAACAGCATTCAAACTAATTAAAACAAACGTCAATGATAAAAACAGCCTGAAAATTTCTGCTCATTCAGTATTAAAAGCCAAACTAAAAAGATGAGTCTTTAAAAGAGACTTAAAATCATCCATGGTTGCAGCCATCCTAACAGAGGGAAATTGTTCCACAGCTTAGGAACAACAGCTGAAAATGCTCGGTCTCCCCGGGTCACCATGCGCATCCTGGGAACTTCTAAAAACAACTGGGTTTCAGACCTCAACCCTCTCCTGGAAACATGCCTATAGGAGCTCTGATAGGTATGAGGGTGCCTGACCATTAAGACATTTAAAAACCAAGATTAAAATCTTAAAATCAATTCTTAAATGTACAGGCAGCCAGTGCAACGAGGACAGGATAGGAGTGATGTGGTCACGTCGCTTGCACCCTGTGAGCAGATGGGCTGCAGCATTCTGCACAACTCAGACTGGCCAATCAAAAACCTTTCTCGGTCAGGCCAACAGTAACTTTGGTCCTGCTCATTGGTTGTTTCCTTCATTGACACCAGACTGGTCCAATGAAACACCTGCTTCATTTGGCTCTGTGCACCAGTGTGCAAAGCTGCCTACAGTTATCTATTAGGCTCTTCTGAGATGGAGAGAAAATGCAACGGAGGAGTGGAAAAATGATGAAAAAAACATCCTGCCGTTCATTCAAATGCTGGTAAATGTGCTCAAATGAGTGTCTGAGAAAAGGTCTGACCTATGTTCGAAGTATCAGAGCTTTTTTGGATCACCACACAAAATCAGCCTTAGCTTCACTTTATTTATCTTATCTAGAATTTTATCTTTACATCAAAACACACTGGTGGGTCATTTGAAACATCCTAATTAACCCCAAAATGGCCAAAAACTGGACTTTTTCTGCCTGATTATAAGTGTTGTTTTTGCCAAACCTACTGCTCCCTCAGTACACACACACACACACACACACACACACACACACACACACACACACACACACACACACACACACACACATTAATGTCTTTGTCTTTTTCCCATTTTGGAAATTGAGGAGAACATGACAACATCATCAAGTAGCATATGATGTCATCTGGTGACATCTAGTGTCTTTCTGGGTTAATTTCAGCTACTTTCTGTCAGAAGCTGTTAGCAACACTGTCTAGAACAGGGGTGCACAATCCTGGTCCTCGAGAGCCACTATCCAGCATGTTTTAGTTGTTTCTCTGCTCCTCCAACACACCTGATTTTAATCAGCAGGTGATTACAGGCTTCTGCAGAGTTTCATGAGCTGCCTAACAGGTGACTCAACCTTCAAATCAAATGTGTAGGAGCAGGGAAACACATGATAGTTGTCCACCCCTGCTCTAGAAAGTGTTGTATAATTACGGGCCATTTACCCTTTATTTGGGCAAACATTTCAATAGCTCCTCTGTTAAAGTCCAAAAATCCTAAATGTTTTATCTCTATTTCCTGACAAAGCACTAAATTTAGCCTGGTGGAGGTGATGGAGGGAGAGCAGAATGACTGAATGCAGCAGAGGCCAGAGGAGACATGGAGTCAGCGACTAAAGAAAAGGGAGTGTAGCTGGGAATGAATGGTATGTGATTTAAACTGGACTAGCCTGGACACCAGCTGTGTGTTGTCTCAGACACACATGGACTAGCTTATCAAGTTTTTACACACATGCACGCACACACACACACGCACACACACACACGCACACACACACACGCACGCACACACACACACACACACACACACACGAGCCTGCTGCTTCACCAACCTAATGTGACTAGACCCTCTACAGTGCAGACAGTGAACATGCTACAGATGTACTGGGTTGGATTAATTAGACTGTGATGCAAAAGCAACCAAACATTTAAATAAAACTATCTCAAACAATGGTGAAAACAAATTCACCTTTTTATTTATCCAGAAAGTTACGTACACCCCCTCCTCAAAAAAATAAATATTAATAATAAATCTTTGCAGTGAGTGAAACCGTGGTCTCAGAGCCAGGGAGACAGATAATGAAAATAAGAATAAACACAAGAACAGAAAATTTGAAAAGAGGATAAGTGTGTAAAATAGAAAGTTAGTCCAATTAGTAACAATTAGACAGGGATTTTGTTTCTGCTGTGTTCATTGGTGTGTTGGGATGGAAAGGCACAATTCATTCATTTTAACTGATGGGAGTTCATATTTGATGCAGAAAATTACAAAAGCCATCACTCTGGTTTAAATCAAAGGAAGGATTGCCTTCAAATGGTCAAAAGACAAAAACTACAGCTCCAACACAGCAGTGGAAATAATTAGAAAAGTTTGAATCAGGTTTTAGTTTAGGAATAAATAAAATATCAGGTTTTAAAATCATAAAAATACAGATGCCTTAGTGCTGGCTTAATTGTGCTTTTTTTTGCATATTGCTAAATAATGGGTTTGATGGATCTCTACAATGACTGCCATTAATGATTCTTAATGCTCTTTTCTGTAGAATAAACAGAGGTTGAGAATGAGTTTTATATGTGGATCCCCATATTTCTACACAGTAAGTTAAATATGGAACAATCAGTGAGTTATATAATGTTAACAAACCAGAACTATTTAGTAGAAACTTGACTCTGTGTAATACAGCTATGGCTTTGGCCATTTTACTTTTTATATAAGCTATATGTGACTTCCAGTTTAGATCTTGATTTACTATAACTCCTAAAAATTTGGTTTCTTTCACCCTTTGAATTTCCATCCCATCTATTTTTAATGATGCATCAATATTTGCTTTGTGCCTAAACAAAATAAAATTTGTTTTATTTATATTCAGTGTTAATCTATTTATATCGAACCAGGTTTTAACTTTTATTAATTCGTTATTTATCACTTGAATAACTTCATTAATGTCTGATCCTGAATAAAACAATGTTGTATCATTAGCAAATATAACTGTACCAAGTTGTTCTGATATATTTACCAAGTCATTTATATATAATATGAACAATTTAGGTCCCAGGACCGACCCTTGTGGTACTCCATAACTAATATCACTCATTTCTGATTTGGTGTTGTTTATCTGAACAAATTGATTTCTATTTTCTAGATAACTTTCAACCCATTGATGAGTCACACCTCTTATTCCATATTGATATAGATTTTGAAGTAATCTTGAATGGTCAATAACATCGAATGCTTTCTTTAAATCAATAAATACACTATAAAGTAGTTTTTATTGTCTATTGCTGTTGATATTTTATCTGTTAATTCCATTATTGCCATTGCGGTTGAATGTTTAGTCCTGAATCCATACTGTTCGTTATTTAAGATATTATTTTTTTCAATGAATTTATCCAACCTTGACACAAAGACCTTTAGTATTTTGGAAAACTGTGGAAGCAGAGACACTGGCCTGAACATGTGTTTGTCACCACTCTTAAATAATGGTACCACTTTAGCGATTTTCATTGCGTCCGGGAAAACTCCTGTACAAAGTGACAGATTACATATGTAAGTGAAAGGGTAAACAGCAGATTCTATTATGGTTTTAACAATCATTATGTCCAAGTCCTCATAATCTGTTTGTTTCCACAGTTGTTTACAATTTTCCTTATTTCATCTTTTTCTACTTTGTCAAGGGAAATACTGTTGTCATTTTCAACTATTGTTTTCAAGTTGTCCTTTATTATCGGTTTGTCATCCACCAAACTCCTCCCTACATTTGCAAAATATTCACTGAATTCATTTGAGATTTCATTTACATCATAAATGTCTATTTTCCTTGACAAAGTAACTTGGAATTTTTGATTTTATATTCTCTCTATTAGTCACACTGTTTATTATTCCCCAAGTTGCTTTTGGATTATCTTTATTTTTATTCAGTAGTTCATCATAATATTCTTTTTTTGTTTCCTAATTATTGTTATTCATTTATTTTTATATTTTTTATATCTATCTTCTGCTTCCTTTGTTTGCAGTTTTAAGAAGCATTTGTACAGGTAATTCTTTTTTGCACAAGCATTTTTAGTCATCCATGGTTTGTTTTCCCTTTTTCCACTCATTTTAATTAATTTATAGTTATTGTTATATGATTTCATCAGTATTTTCATGAAGCATGTATATGCAGTATTGACGTCACTAACATATACTTCTTCCCAGTTTTGTTTTTTAAGATCTTCCTTTAGTGCCTCCAGGGCTTTAACTGACTAATCTCTTTTGAACAGAGCTACCCCACCACCTCTTTTATTTGTTCTGTTTACAAAAGAAAGCTCATATCCCTCTATTTGAACTTCATCCATGATGTCATCTTTTAGCCAGGTCTCTGTAATAGCTATCACACTGAATTGATTTGTAAATTTACTTAGATACTCTTTTAATATAGGCATCTTCAACAACAAACTTCGACTGTTTAGGTGGATGAGTGACAACGTATCCGTCATAGTTAATCCACCATTTAGTTGATTTTCTCCATAAAAATCACAACTTATCTTTAAATCAAATAAACTTGCATCTATTTTACAGTCAATGTCACATATTTTCTCATCTGTATCCATTTCAAATGTTTGTTTTTTTTTAATTCAGAATCCTGACTGATCATACTCTGTATTCTATTCTGTTTTGTATTTTTTGAGTTCATCAATGTTTCTGATTTGTACACCGTTGGTTCCTTCTTTCACTCTTATCCACACCCGGCAGTTCCAGACCCATGTAGCAACAATGTGTTTCTGTTTCTTTACTAGTCTTGCTTCCCTGGCTATATCTGCATTATTTTTCGTTAGATGTTCATTTATGTAGACATTTGTTCCTTTCAGTTTTTTGCCTGCCTAAGTAAATCATTTTTTGTGTTTTCTGCTAGTGAATCTCATTATGATGGTGGGTGTTTGGTTTTTACCGTGTTAGAGTGGAAGGGCGTGGCAGTCTGAAATGTAATCCTGCTGAATGCTGATGCCCTTTTTCTGTAAGAAGTCTGTAACTTGTTGCTCCAGTGTTTGTCGCTCAGTGGGGGGTGCATCTTCTCCGCTTGCTCCACCTGAGTCCACCACCCTTGCATAAGAGCGATGCTTCGTCTCTAACCCGGATATCACCACTGACTTTCATTGGTTACATTTCATAGAATTTTTATTTATTATTACTTTTGTCAGATTCAATGTATTTCTGTGACCATTGTGGGTTTTTCTTTCATTGACTGAAGGGTACCAACAATTTTGTCCACATCTCTATCTGTTCTTGACTCAACAAAAAGCCCAAGCCTAAATAGTCCAAAGTTGATGACAACACAGTTTCAAATGAGCCGCCACTATCTTTGTTGTTTCGCTCAGTTGAAGACGTCCCGCCCACCAAACCGATAGAGCGCTGTGATTGACAAGACTTTTCGGGCCTGCTGAGGCTCAAATGGAGCGTGGCTAAACTCACCTGCAGAGCAAAATCCTTTTCGTTCACCCCCCCCCTCAGAGTTGTCATGACTGTAAACTAGACCTATTAAACCTAAAATGTTTTTTTGTACCAGGCTGTAAACATGTTTATTTCTGCTATGAAGTTGGCATTTTTTTAACATGGAATTTGCTCTGTTTTGGAGCCAGCTGCTTGAGGATGAGGGGAGAACTGCAATTTGTCACTTTCGTGTTGGCTTCAATATTGGAGGCTAAAAATTGCCTCTTGGTTTTATCGCAGTTTTAGTGGTTGGGAATCAATAGGTGAGAGCTGGTGTTTAAATGGCACCCTTATTTGATGCCTGGAGTATTAACAAGTGCCTGATGCCTATGATTTAATAAATTTAATATATATTCATTGTGTGTGTGCGTGCGTGCGCATGTGTGTATAATTTTAATAACTGGACTACATCTTCCTTGCAGATGAAACAAATATGTATATTACAGGGAAAGACCTGGGACAGCTTCTGAAAACAGTTGAAAAATAAACTAGAAATACTAAAGACCTGGTTTGACAACAACATATTATCACTGAATTTAAGTAAAACTACATAATAAAACTAAATATTTGGAAAACAAAAACAGAGAAATATCCCAAAACTAATAATAAATGGTGTGGAAATTAAAAGAGTAAGTGCAAATACATTTTTGGGTGTTACAATAGACCAAAGGTTGAGCTGAAGACCGCATATAGAAAATGTAGAATAATAAATAATTGAGATTACCATGCACTGTTCATAAAATTAAATATACTCAAATGTACTGACCTGGTCAAATTACAGACAGCACTAGTACTTTTTAAGGTGCATAATAAAATATGTCTGGCTTGTGTTCAGAAGCTGTTCCAGGTCAAAGAGACATCGTACTCACTAAGGGGTAAGGACAATTTGTAAAACGGAAAGTTATAACAAATGTAAGAAGTCAGAGTTGTTCAGTAGAAGGAATAACATGGATATTGAAATAATGGCATATGCACAATGAAACCTTTTTTAAAAATGTACATCCACAGGATGGTATTAAATTACAAGAATTAATGTATGTGATCCAGTGCATTTCTGTAATGTAACTGAAAACTTAATGCTTATGTTCCCATGTAAGAGTTCATATTCAGGGAAATATCTGTATATGTTAATATTATTTATTTGTAAAATGCACTGGTAGTTTTATTTTTCACAAAATCAGACATGGCTTGATAATTAAAATATAAACATAATTAAACAAAAATAAATGAAAATATAAAATCCATCAGGTAGGCTAGAAAAGTCAGTCGCCGCCATATAGGATGGGTCTCCTCACTCTGCAAAGTCAATGCAGAGTGGGCAACTATGCCCATTTTTGTGCAGTCTATGATTGCAACAACAGGCGTACTATTGAAAACAGATCACTTAGGATTACAGTTTTTTTCGATTGCTAAAACTCAAAAAGCAAAATTGAGGCACAATTTTCACAACCACTACTTCTGTTCCCAATCGCTTGACTCAATTTATCACTACTCAAGATATCCTTATCATATTAGAACTCTGATTTTCCTCCTTTACACTCTGATGTCAATTTCACATTACCTTGCTGTCAAAACAAAGCACACAATTATCAGGTTTACACACACTTCTCACATAAATCCTCAAAGCTTCAATCAACAACACACAAATATTCAAATCTCTAAACTTTCGGGTCTGGCGAGCAATTTGCGATCAGGGACTGCAGCATAAAAGGAGGCTTGATGCTCTGTTGTGTTTGATGAGCAATGGAGAACAGAGACAACAGACAACAGAGAAGGAGAGGGGTACGTATGGGAATAGGAGGAGGAGGAGAAAGAGGAGGAGGATGGGGAGGAGGAGGAGGAGAAAGAGGAGGAGGATGGGGAAGGGGAGAAGGATGGAGGAGGGGGACGGGGAAGGGGAGGAGGAGAAAGAGGAGGAGGAGAAAGAGGAGGAGGACATCGCCTGTGATGTTGACGAGGCCCTCTGGCCAGACAGAGACCGGAGGCATGATGCCCCCATGAATATGCTTGAATGGGAGAGGGGGTGGGGGGTGGGGGTTTGGGGGGTTAAAAATAAAGTGTTTTGTCTCTAAATTTGTGTGTGTGTGTAATGTTTGTCTATGAGAGAAGTGGGCATTGTAATAGATTCAGTGTGTTCCATTTCTCTAATTGTGTTTTCAGTTTTGCTCTTCAGTGTTCTTTCCATGCTTGGTAGTGTTCTGCCAAATGAGCCTGCAGTATCCACCCTGAAACTGGATCGGAGAAATTGGATCAAGGAACTCGTCAGGAGCCAGGGTTAGTGAGACGGGGCCTGTTACATCTGCCATTGCCTGGATTCTGGGCCTGCAGTTTGAGCCAGCCTCATACTCCTCTACAGAGAGCTGAGATCTAAAGGCCAGAGCTTATATCAACCGACCACACCTGATACCAGGCTAGCAGGCCAGAGCTTGCGGCTTCCATCTTCTCCTGATACCAGGATAGCAGGCCAGAGCTTGCGGCTTCCATCTTCTCCTGATACCAGGCTAGCAGGCCAGAGCTTGCGGCTTCCATCTTCTCCTGATACCAGGATAGCAGGCCGGGGGCCTGCTACATGTGCTTCTACTCAGCCAAGGATAACGGTCTGGAGCCAGCTACATCCACTACCACCAGAATCCTGAGCTGACAGGCCTGTAGTAGCTAATAGGCCTGCTATATACTTTTCTACTCAGCCTGCGAAAACAGGCCGGAGCCAGCTACATCCACTTCTACCTGAATCTTGAGCTAGGCCTGTATCAACTAACATTTTAAAGTTTAATATGGCGCTGATTATGAAAACAATGGCACTTATTTTAGTTTTATTTTATTTTTTGAGTTGTTGGAACGTGGGTCCAATCGGTGCTCCTGGGAAGAGCACAGCAACTAATATTCAGATTTGGTCTAATAGCTACTTTAGTGGTACTAGCTTGAGTGAGTCAGGACAACTTGAAATTCCATTGTTCTGTTTGGCTTTGGTCATAGATTGTGCTTGGCCAGGGGACTTACTTAAATCCCAATGTTTTCTTGCCCTGTACAATATTTCCTCATCCCTAAATGAAATGAGACGCTTGGCTTTTACTTATGAGTCACCTGTGACTGTTTCCAAATGTAATGCTAAACGTAGATTGATGATGATTATTTTGCTTTTATTAATATCTGGAAATGTGCAGCCAAACCCTGGGCCTGGACTGAAACAAATAGATACCCCCGCTGATTTTAAAGTAATACCTTGTCTGAAACTTGTACACATCAATGTACGTAGCTTATTACCCAAGATAGATAGGGTAAGAATTTGGGCAAAGTCAACAGATGCTGACATTATGATTATTTCTGAAACATGGTTATCCAAATCCATTACAAATGATGATATAAATATATGTGGGTATAATGTTTTTCGTACAGACAGACCTAGAAAGGGTGGTGGTGTAGCTATCTACGTAAACTCAAGACTTGATGCATCAATTATTTTATCTCACTCCATATCTAAACAAATGGAGTTTTTAGCCCTTAATGTTGAAATAGCAAAGTCTCAGTCCATAATGGTGGTTGGATGCTATAGGCCTCCATCTGCCCCCAAGGAAAGCTTAGCATCTTTCCAGCATCTTTTATCAAATTTAGATTATAAAGAACTTTTGTTGGCTGGGGATTTAAATTGGGACTGGCTAAATGAAGCCTCTGATGAGCTTAAATCATTTTGTGATTCAATAAACCTCAGTCAATTAATAACGCTCCCTACTCGGCCCAATGAAAAGAGTCCTGAAAAATCTACTCTTATTGACCTAGTTCTCACAAATGTCCCTCATAAGTTTCTATCCATGGGAGTCTTTTGCAATGATCTCAGTGACCACTGTGTTGTGGCTACCTGCAGGAATACTAAGATCCAAAAATGCAGCCCACGGATCGTTCACAAAAGACATTTAAAAACGTTCAACGAGCAAGCATTCCATCATGACTTATCGTTGGTTAACTGGGGACAGCTGAGTCTAATACCAGACGTAGAACTGGCCTGGGCATATTTTAAGAATTGTTTTATGGAAATTGTGAACAAACACGCCCCAATCAGGAAATTTAGAGTTAAAGGGAGGGAAAACCCTTGGTTTTCTCCTGAACTATCAGAGACAATTCATCAGCGAAATGTAGCATGGGCCAAAGCCAGAAAAAGTGATGTTCCTTCTGATTGGACACATTTTAGGCGCCTAAGAAATAAGTGTACTTCTCTAATTAAAAAGGCTAAATCAGAATTTTACTTATCAGTTACAACTGAAAACCTAAAAAATCCTCAAAAATTTTGGAAGATGATTAAATCTCTATCAACAACTAGTAGATCTCAGACTCTTCCAAAACATGTCATGATAGACTCTGTACCTGTCCATGACAAGTCAGCTGTCTTGAATAGCTTTAACAAGCATTTCATAGACTCAGGTTCTCTGTTTGACTCCACAGGAGCGACATTTTTACCTCCCTCCGTCGAACCTCACATGCCAACGGGAGAATATTTTAACTTTGTCCCGTTCACTGCTCAGGAGGTGCACAAAGCTCTTAAGGCATTAGATCATAGGAAACCACCTGGACCTGACATGATGGAGCCATATTTCTTAAAACTAGCAGCTGATTATGTGGCACATCCCCTTATGGTTCTTTTTAATCTTACAATCAAGAACAAAGAAATTCCACTTGTCTGGAAGTCGGCGTTTGTAATCCCTTTATTAAAAGGAGGTGACCCGGCTGGTTTAACTAATTACAGGCCAATATCAAACTTGTGTGTTTTGTCAAAAGTTCTGGAAACTCTTGTTAGTGAACAACTAAAAGACTTTTTACACTTAAAGGACTTGATATCTCCATTGCAGTCTGGTTTTAGGAAAATGCACAGTACCACCACGGCGGCTGTTAAAGTAATAAATGACATAATTGTTGCCCTCGACAGAAAACAACACTGTGCTTCACTTTTTATTGATTTATCAAAAGCTTTTGACACAGTGGATCATTCCATTTTAAAGCATAGATTGGTTAACTTGGGACTGTCTAAACATGCTGTTTCCTGGTTTGAAAATTACTTGACTGACAGGACCCAGTGTATTAAAAGTGATGGCCAGTTTTCAGATTTTTTAAAGATCCACAAGGGGGTGCCACAGGGTTCAATACTGGGTCCTCTTTTATTCATTTTGTATCTAAATGACCTGGGTGAAAATGTGCCTAATGCAAATATGCATTTTTATGCAGATGATACTGTAATTTACTGTTTTGGATCAAACCCCACTAGCGCTGTTGAATCATTGCAAAAAGCGTTTGATATGGTACAGCAAAAACTGTTGCAGTTAAAGTTGGTTCTAAATGCTGATAAAACCAAACTAATGTTGTTCTCAAATGCAAAGAAAACAGTACATAACACTCCGGTGGTAACTACATTGGAGGGTAATATCATTGATACGGTCCACACCTATAAGTACCTAGGCATTTTGCTGGATGACTCGCTGACTTTTAAGTCCCACATAGACAATCTAGTAAAAAAACTTAGACTCAAATTGGGCTTTTTTTTTAGAAACAAAATTTGTTTTTCCTTTGAAGCAAAAAAACGNTTCATGTCTCGTTGATGGTCATCATGTGCAAAACATCCCATAAATAAAGCAACTTCAAAACATTGTTCACGTCATTTTATTCATCACATTTTATTTTGTTTTGTTTAAATTTTTTTAGAGCTGACTAAAAACATCTGAATACAAAATGCTGTCCTGTTTTTAATGAGCATTCATTCATGAATGTTTTTGGCCTTTAAAGGGCTCCGTAAAAGCAAAAGGATGGCATTATGACTTACTTGGACTTGAGATCAAAGATTGGAGAAATGATACCAGTCTGTATAATTAGAGCCAGTGATAAAGGATAATTACGATGAGCTCAACAAGACATTTAAGGTTATAGCACCCCCTGAGTTTCAGCTTTTTGTACTTTTTAATATGCTATGCATGATCTGATAGCGTATAATCTAAATTGTGTAGTTTTTTAATCACTTAGGAAAACTTTGAAGAACAAAAAAAGTTGGCTACATAATGATTTGCACCACAGCTTTGCTCTTTCATTTACTGAATCGATTTAACTTTCCTGCTGCCATGGCTGGGTGTGCTGTTGCTCCAGCTGACTGCTGCAGTTCACATCTTCTGCGTTGGATGCTGTGCAAACAGCCATGCTCTGTTTCAGTCCATAATATGCACATGTGCATTATTACTAAATATTTGTGTGATGGATGTAATAACTTATATTAGCCTGAATGAATGGTTACCTTGACACATGTGACACAGAACATAAGTGTTCTGTTTAGAAATCTGCAGGAAGTGAAGTAGCAAAGAGAACAAAACAAACTATTAGAACCTCCTAAAAAGGTGAGGTGATCAGTGAGCTCGTTACCGTGTACCAGCAAGTCTGTTCTAATCAAATATTTAACCATACAGCAGATCATCTGTAACCGTAGCAGTTTCCATGGTTACCTGCATGCACCAGATGTTTTCTGTTTATGTAGAGGAGCTGTGTTATGAGCTCTCTGGAGATGCAGCGGAGGATGCTAGTAACACGTCTCATCTTGTCATGTTTGACATGTTTTATTCCTGCACAGTGATGTCACTTTAATTTAACTCGATCAGTTTGGCTTGCTTTCTTTGTTTATTTAGATGTTTATCGGTAGAAGGGCTAAGAGACTGTGGACCATTTGTAAGCAGAATAGCAACCCAATTTAAAATGATGCCAGACTATCATTTGATATGTCTAATTTCTGTTAAATACCCAGCTGTCTTGCATCATTAGCTCCATTCTGCTGCTCAAATTCCAAGTATTTGTTGGAAAATGTTTGCACCTAAAAAATGGAGACACCCATTCCCGTTTGTAGATGTTATCCTGGTTGATCATGACATTCCTGGTCAAAGTTGCAATGAGCCTCCTAGGGGGTACAAATCTCTTTCCTACATTTTGATGCATTCATTTAATATTATGGTTCCATGCTAAACAATCAAAGAAAACAATAAACACACATTGAAAAGCACATGAAATAAGAAATTTCCAATATCAGGGCATGTTTGTGCACATGCAATGCATTTTTAGAAATAAAGTTCGTATTAAATGTATTATTTGCATGTTTGCATTTTATTTTTTTTAAGCACTTGGTTCACAAAGTAAAGCTGAAGATTAACAGGAAACATTTATACCCAGAAATGAAGTATTCTTAGAGTAATTCCCTGCTTTGAGGCTTTACTAATGATGTGGATGTGGGTAACATCTGTCAGTAACAAGGTGAACCTTCATAAACCCTAATGAATGAGAGTGATCAGAATCCATCTGACAGAAATAAAAACACACTATCTAGTTTCAGTTGTGGTGAGTTTAAAGTCTGATGCTACCCTCTGCTGGCCGTTTGTGTATTTGTCCAATAACGTCTAGATGTGACTTGAAAAAAATCCTATTAATCTACATAAAAAGTTTAAATCATCCTGAAAAAAAAAAAATCAAACACTCGGCAGCTCTTTGTTTGAAAATCCTCCAGGCCTGCTTCAAATATGTTTTTAATACCTCTTTGGGTCTCAATTTTTTACATCTTTGACCTCCTGTTGTGAAGACTGGCCTACACATTTGAATGCATATTGACTCCAGATGGAATCGCAGTCTAAGTCATCACTGGATCAAAACTCAAAAGCATAACTATGCAGATAATCACTACAACCAACATTTTTTTATGTGCTAAACTGTAAAAAGTACGTGATTGTAAATAAGTCCAAAGCATGCAAACACATTGTATTTTATGTTCATAGCAGCTGTTTAGAGTTTGATGTTTATTGTTTGTGACTTTGGATTTCAGGCTTGTTTGTTCTAGGAAGAACTTCCCGTGAGTCTCATTTCCACCCGACAATCACTGCTTTGTGCTTCATATCTATCTGGTCACGGGAGATCCTAAAACTCTACAAGAGCTGCTAATTCTGGTGTTTTCAGATTGTGTTTGTTGTGTCTCTTTCACATCTTTTTTTATTTATATTGCATTCAGTCTCTATAAACCTTTTGAACCAGAGAGAGCTGACTCAAACGGGGCGATTTTACAGACATTATAAAATATACCTAAACATGGAATAAATCACCACTGAGGAGGTGCTTTTCATGTTTCTCATGCCCAACTGTTGGGCAGACTCACCGGAGAGGTGGGAGGCCACGCGGGAGTGACGTATGGGTCTTGCTTTGCAGTGTGGGAAAGAAGCTTGGTTGTTTATTTCTCCAGAAAGGTTATGAGACAAACGTCTGTGAGACTGAGATGGCATTTCTAAGTCTGCTTTAAAGTAAGCAACAGGTTTGCAAACACCAAAGTGTTCCAACAGAAATCGTTACGTTAGCTCACTCCAGCATCTCTCTTGTTGTTTCCAAAGCAGCGTGCACCCCTCTCACACCCCCCACCCCAAAGCCCTGACCAATCTGTGTGTATATAATGACTTGTTAATACACAGGAGCAATTTTAGTGTCTTTACTGCTTGTTGTTCTTCAATTTAGAAGCCAGAGAAGTCTTTCTAAACCACTGTCCAAACGCAGCATCTATAAGCTGAGTGCTAGCACACTTTCTCTCTTAAAGCTCCTTTCATGCCACGGGGAATAATAAAGCGACTGACCTTTAACCTTTGCTAAAGCTCTCTGACATGAAAAGCCACATTTCCCCAGGCTCAGTTGGGTGGTCAGTCCTATAACCCCCCCGATCCTGGCAGAGCAGTTACTGTGGGAATCCTCTCTGACGTTATAAGATCAGGGAGAAGGCTCTAAGCCTTGTTGAGTCTCAGCGCTGCAGCACGAGGTGTGATGAAAACACGGGACACTGCCAACACCTCCGTGCTGCAAAACACTCTCAACATGGGCTCTGCCTCCTGCTAGTGATCTTTATCTAAGAGGCTGTGATCTGAACCCACAGACGTGTCTTCCAGTTCTCCATTTCCCTGGTTTTATAAAAATAAACACTGAGTTAGTTCTCAAGCTGGAGAGAGTTGTACTTCGGAGACATGTCAGCTCTACGGATAAAAGCTAAATGATGCGGCGGAAAGAGGGAATCTAAATAAAATCTCATAGACTGCCTGAAGCCATGACATTCCTCCTACTGCTGTCACTGATTCAGCCCTGAACCGGTAGAGCCTGATGTTCACACTCCATAAGTTCTGTTGAGCTAAGCGAACAGCAACTTTAGCTTTCTTTATAAACAACTTCCTCATGTTCCTGGACCCAGAACTGCTCACCTTGAAATAATAAAACCTTCTTTTAATGAAATATGCCTATATTTTTATGTTCATATTGATCTGCAGCATATTTAATTTTGACAAAATACAATCTTTCATAACTCAATGTGACATTAATAGAAATCAAGTGTGTTTTATTAATATTAATAATAATAATAATAATAATAATAATAATATTATTATTATTATTATTGTAGTTGATGATGATGATTATTGTTGTTGATGATGATGATGATTGTTGTTGTTGATGATGATGATGATGATGATGATTGTTGTTGTTGATGATGAAGATTATAATAATAATTATTATTGTTGATGATTATGATGATGATTATTATTATTATTGATGATGATGATGATGATTATTGTTGTTGATGATGATGATGATGATTATTATTATTATTATTATTATTATTTTGGGTTTTAAATAAAAATTATGAACATTTACTGCATTTTCATAGAAATCTTTCTCATGAGGAACATTTTTGTTCTGCCAGCTTGGTTTGTTATATTGTTCAATACAAAACCAGCAGACATATAAAGCTACAAAAACAATAATATGAAAAACAGGAAACCAAGTCAGACATAGTTTAATGCAGTTTGATAAATAGATTATGATATGTGGAGTGCTTATAAGCTTTNGCTACTTGTGTTTATTCAATGAATGGTATGTGTGTGTCATGTGAAAATATGGCTGTGTTTACCAAATGCAAACATGTGTTCCATTTTGTTAACATGTTACAAGATTTGATGGCAGAGTTGTTTTGCAAAGGGATGCCAGGGTTTAGCAATTTGTGTGTGATGTTTGGGGTTTTGTGTTTGCAGTTTTGAAAGAAACGTAACTTTTCGACAAACGCGTTTTAGCAATCGAAAAAAACTGTAATATTGACTTTTCTAGCCTACCTGATAGGATTTTATATTTTCATTTATTTTGTTTAATTATATTTATATTTTATTATCATGCTATACCATGTGTCTGTTTGTTTTTTAAAAGCTTGATAAAATGTGTTTTTTAGTTGGGTAAGCACCTTCCTCACTAGAAATAAATGCACTGGGGGCGAATGGAGACCCATCTAAGATGGCGGCCGGCCACTACGGTAGCTCCAGTCCACGGGGGACGTATATATTTCTGTGCCTGACGCTGCACGTTCAGTGCGTAACGTAAATGCGTCTTTTTTCCCATAATCCACTGCAGTCTTCCACATTTGGTGAGAATCATTCAAGAAGAGAGCGGTGTAGGGGCAGGAACTACGGCAGCGAAGAAGGCCATTAGTGTTCTGCGGCGAAGAAATTAATCGACAAGAATTTAAAATGGTGGGTTTTGTATATTGTGGAACGCGTTATTTCAACCACACAACAACGACGTGCTGATTTAGGGCATTTAAACCCCCTACTTTTATATTTATTTTGTGTTGTCTGTTAGCCGTTCGTATTAGCATCCGAGTTAGCTTAGCATGCTAGCTAACATGATGGGCGCACTCGGATAGTAGTTGTAGCATGCCTAGAAGAAGTGAGAAAATTTGTTATTTTCTATGTGTATGTAAGCGAACGGTACTTGTTGCTCTGGATGCCGGTAACTAACCGTGTTTCTATTTCAGGCTGGCGGAAAGGCTGGTAAAGACTCTGGGAAGACCAAGACAAAGGCTATTTCGCGCTCTCAGAGAGCAGGACTTCAGGTCTGTCCAGTTTTCATTCATTAAGCTAGCACTTCTGCCACACGTATCTAGTGTTACTGAGATGGTATACCTATCGTTGGTTGTCGCATGTGCCGTCTTTGCTGACTAGAGCTTATATTTTCTTTGATCCTTCTGCAGTTCCCGGTGGGCCGAATCCACAGACATCTCAAGTCCAGAACCACCAGCCACGGCAGAGTAGGAGCCACAGCAGCCGTGTACAGTGCTGCTATTCTGGAATACCTCACTGCCGAGGTAATGGTCATAACACTTGAACTATGGCTTCAGACATCTCACCTTGTGCACCCAGCTAAAGTTAAACTTTCTGTCAGGTTCTTGAGTTGGCAGGAAATGCGTCAAAAGACCTTAAAGTAAAGCGAATTACCCCCCGCCACTTGCAGCTTGCCATCAGGGGAGATGAAGAGCTGGATTCCCTTATCAAAGCCACGATTGCTGGTGGAGGTAAAGAAATTGTTCTCCACCTGTGTTTGCATGCTGTAAAACTGCTCGAAGTTTATCATGTTGTTTTGTTTGTTTTCCAGGTGTTATTCCCCACATCCACAAGTCTTTGATTGGAAAGAAGGGCCAACAGAAAACTGTATAAATTGGAAGTGTTCTTCTGTATGTTGTCTCAGGATTGAAGTCTGCATTAGGTGGTTAAATGTTTTAGATTCAAACACATTTAGGATTTTTATGGTGGAGCTTGCATTTACTCACCTGTTTTTTGTATGTGGCTTCAGAGAAGCTTTATTTTTTTCCTTCTGGTGCTGCAGTTTGTGTTTAAATACAGCTTTTGTGGCATTCCCATTTTAAAGTGGTGTTTTAATAAAGCCTTTGTTTCAGTTTTTTCATTTTTCTTTTTGAGTAAGCTGCAGTTTTCTGCAATGTTTAATGTCTTCTTGTGTTTGAAATTGTGGCCCCAGTCAACACAGATCAGATGACTAGTTTACATGTGGGGAGAGATGTGGTGCATCACCTACAGCCTGGTGGAAATGTCCTTTTCAGACTGACTTGGCACGACCACTAGAGGGCATGGCAAGATCACGAGCTTTTCTGAAATGAACAGGAAGCTGCACTATTTCAGACATGGGGTTGATTCTGATGAAATATTTGGTATATAGTGAGGACATTTCTGATTTCCTAAATCTTTTAAAATTGAATAGCTTTTGCGATAATAGTGATTTTTTAAACTAATTTATTTCATAAATACAAAAACTTTTAATTGTACAAACATTTGTTCAAAGCTAACATTTCATCTTCTGTAAGTGTGACATCAGCTTTTCGCTGCTGCTTGTAGCACAGCATCCTGATGGTCTAAGATAAATCCAGCCAGCAGGAGAGATCAAGGTAGACCAGTAAACCCAAAATGCTTCCAGGAAGTGCGTTTCTTTGTGCTTTAGCTTTAGGGGAAAATTATCTGCTCTAACACTTAAGATTTTTACAAGTTTCTAATTCTCATTAAGTCAGGAATGGAGTGTGCTGTTATTTTAATTTAGATAGGAATATATATTTTGGTTAATATGCTGGTGAAGGTTCTCAGTCATCCAGGTCATGGTAATCCAAGGGGTTCAAATGAAGGCAACTGGACTTCTTTGGTTTCTTGAAGACGTTTCGCTTCTCATCCGAGGAGCTTTGTCAATTCTGACTGGAATATGGGAGGGTCGGTCTTATAAACTGTAGCTGTCTATTGTTGCTCAACGAGCAGCATCTGCCTGTGAATGCCCCTCCTCCCTACCTCTTGATGAGTCGTTAGCATCGTTAGCCTCTATTGTTTGTGAGTCGTTGTTTTGATTAGATGCAGGAGGGTGTGAACTGGACTGAAACTGTTTTGGAACTTGGTTCAAAGCTGCATTGTAGGTGCTGGAAAGGTGAAACCTGAGTCCTCCTCCTCTATTTAATGATGGTTTCTCCATTTTGACATAGATGGCTTCCTTCACTCCTCTCTCAAACCATCTATCTTATTTTGGTTAAGTATGTACACATTTACATAAAATGTGCTTTAGTATTGCTGTTACCCTCTCAAATTTAAAAAAAAGCAGTTACACAAAGTGAAACTTTTTTGATCGTTCCCTTGTGGTTTCTTTTTAGTTTTTGTTTCATGAAAAAATAAGTAAATACAAGATCAAACCGACCTTTAAGATCTTGAAAGGATCATACTGAGCTTCCCTTATAAAGATCATTGTGTTTTTAGCTTTTAGTCCCAGGCTGGCCCACTTTTGAAATCATTACAGGTGCTGGTCATAATATCATGACAAAGATTTATTTCAGTAATTTCATTCAAAAAGTGAAATTTGTATATTAGATTCATTCATTACGCACAGACTGATTTATTTCAAATGTTTATTTCTTTTAATGTTGATGATTATAACTGACAACTAATGAAATCATAAATTCAGCATCTCATAAAATTAGAATATCAATTAAAACCAATGCAAAAAAAGGGCAAGACACAAAAGGTCATTGCTAAAGAGGCTGGCTGTTCACAGAGCTCTGTGTCCAAGCGAGACGCGAAGGGAAGGACAAGATGTGGTAGTAAAAAGAGAACAAGCAATAGGGATAACCACACCCAGGAGAGGATTGTGGATCAAAACCCATTCAAAAATGTGGGGGAGATTCACAAAGAGTGGACTGCAGCTAGAGTCAGTGCTTCAAGAACCACCACACACAGACATATGCTAGACATGGTTTCAGCTGTCACATTACTTGTGTCAAGCCACTCTTGAACAAGAGACAGTGTCAGAAGCGTCTCACCTGAGCTAAAGACGAAAAGGACTGGACTGCTGCTGAGTGGTCCAGAGTTATGTTCTCTGATGAAAGTAAATGTTGCATTTCCTTTGGAAGTCAAGGTCCCAGAGTCTGGAGGAAGACAGGAGAGGCACAGAATCCACGTTGCTTGAGGTCCAGTGTAAAGTTTCCACAGTCAGTGATGGTTTGGGTGCCATGTCATCTGCTGGTGTTGGTCCATTGTGTTTTCTGAGGTCCAAGGTCAACGCAGCCATTTACCAGGAAGTTTTAGAGCACTTCCTGCTTGCTGCTGCAGACCGACTTTATGGAGATGCAGATTTAATTTTCCAACAGGACTTATGAATTTGGGATTTATGAGTGTTCCATTATTGTTGCAATGAGCTCTAGAAAGGAGGAAGGTATATCAGAATATTGTCAGCGAACAGGGCAATTTCATGCTTATCTTTGGCTATGATAACCCACAGGGATCGGTCACGCTGAAGTTGCAAACGTGGTATTCTGGCCACAGAGGGCGGTGGGGGTCTGACTAACATTTCATTAACCCTGTAAAGGGTCATTTTAGCCCATACTGGCTCAAGAAAGTGATTTAAAAATATGAAAAAGTTGCAAAGTATGGCTTTAAACTCCTTACTGTCTTATAGATATTCCTCAGGTTGCACAGAGTATTTTCATGATTAAATAATTTCCATCAGGACAATAAAGTTTTATCTTATCTCATCTCAGTTCTATGACTCAGTTAAATACTTTAAGTTTTCTCCTTAGTCCCTAGTCTAATTCTCTTCCTCTATTGAATCAAAATTATTAATCAGGAAGTTTAAATTAAGTCCAGAGTTCTCTAAATACCTTTTGAACACATATTCTTTGTAAGTCCTTCTGTTCTAAACCAATATGGAATGAGTCTAAATCAGATCAACTGATCAAAAGTCAAACCGGGTGCAGCCAAATTCAACGTGCTGACCGTTGGTCCTTTAATCATCTCTCTAGTCTTTGATAGGCACATGTGTCTGCTGAGTTATTGATAAATTTATATTGTGGGCCAGGTGAAAAGCAAAGTGCTAATGAGACACCCCCCACCCTCAGCCCAGCTCCAGCCAGGCAGGGCACCGCTCAACCATTAAGTCAATTAGGAGTAGACTGAGTGGAGTGTGGGGATGGAGGGGGGGGGGGGGGGGGGGGTCCTTTTCATTTGGTTTTAATTAAAGTGCAGGAAGTGAAGCAGCAGAGCTCACCTTGGATGGTCTCCCTGGTGCTTTTCTGGACCCCTTTAATACATCGGTTCTCACCAAGATGACGCTATTTTTATTGGCACATTTTTGCGTGGGGTGGGTGTTTGGGTTGGGGGGTGATGTGATAATAGATTTCCCTTGCAAGCATTCAAATGAACACTTAGAAAATGACCGCAATTACAGAACAGTCACTTCTTTCCCTTCCCCAAATCAAGTCAATGAACAAATGTACGACTACATTCTCCATTTGCTTGTGGGCAGCTCCTGAACAGGTCCTCTGTTCTCCTCGTCCTCTAACAGAAGCTTCATCAGTGAGTCGGAAAACTGTTATACTTCCAATTATCACTTTACAATAAGGCTCCCCTTATAAATGACTAATACATACATCTTAGATATGTTATTAACACTTATTAATTGTTAATATGTGTTTATTGTGCTTTCATTGAGATTGAGAACTGACCGGTTTCTTGCTGTAGGGATTAAGATATTAATGTTGCATTTATGGCTGATATTTTCAATTGTTTTTTTAAACAGTTTTATGATATATCTATCTAAATCTATATTTTACCTTTTAAAAGCAAACAAAAAGAGAATAAACATTTTTATTTCACACTTTGTTCCTACATTGAATGTTTTTAAATGACGCTCTTTAACAAATGAAACATGTTAAAAGTTATAATATATTTAAATAAGTATTGCTCCTCCAATGCAACAACAGACAACTTTTGCACATAGCTGAGAACGGACACACCCATCAGAAAGCCGGGTGTCAACAGTTGGGAAGAAGGAACCACTGGGAGGCCTGGGAACTGAAGTGGGCTTTTTTGTCTCCCTGTTGAAGTTTACATTCAGGTCCATCTGGTAGCAGGTGGTTCAGTACAGCTGAATAGGCAACAGTCCAGACGTTCCATCCTCAGCCATCACACATGGCTAACTCATCAGAACAGACACAACAAGCAACACTCTCCGCTCCTGTAATCTCTGTCAGGGATGAGACTTTGTGTAAATGAGGCTTTAAGGAACAGTTGTTGACATTTGTTTCCGCTTTCTTTCTTACTACAGCTTGGTATTGTCCGTGTGTGTGTGTGTGTGTGTGTGTGTGTGTGTCGCCTCACACAGATGGGGTGGGCTACAAGGGGTCACGGTTCGCTAGCTCTCTCAGATCCATCAGGAGGAACAAAGCAACTAGTAGAGGAGAAGTGTCAATCATGCAGAAATCAAAGGCCAGGTTTGGGATTTGCTCCAGAAGACTGGACCCATTTAGGTGGTGCAGGGAGTCTGGGTGCAGCAGGAGGTGGAGAGGGAGAGCTAAAACAACAATCAATGTAGCACAGTGTCAGTGGGGCCTGGGCTACTTTTAAAGCAGCCACACATCTGCTTGCTTTAGCCTTTACATCACTGATCTGATATTTGAAAAGCAAGTTTATCTGGATTTTGTGAGGGGGTATTGAAGATGGCAGATGAGTTGGTTTCCCAGAATTCCACAGGGGAGCTGAGAGGCTAGCTATGGGGAAACGTCTTTGAATTACTGCAGATCTGTACTTGATGACAACAGCTAAGTGCTCAGGGAACTGAAATGGTCTTCATTGATTTATTGAAAAAAAAAAAAAACAGCAACAAGCTGTTGAGAAAAACCTAATAGGAGCTCTTGATTTAGCTGATGTTTATGTAAACTTATCACAGACCTGGCAACCCCGGCCAGTCCTGATGAGTCAAAGCAGCTGTGTTCTACCCGTAGCTCATGCAGCAAAACCCGTAGCCACACTCATTAGGGATTCACAATAAAACCCGTGTGCCACTATCCAACAGTCTATTTTCTATGAAAGAAAAGTTCATGTTACTGTAAAACTATCTTCATTTGAAATGTCCATAATGTCCCAATCTTTACGGATTTAGGATTGAAGGACAGATCCATTAAGTGCCTTACACTTGAACATGTTTATATGCCTTTAGATGGCTCTGGAAACTAAGAGGAAGGCAGGAGAAATTTTCATCAACCTTGAGCTTTAATGACTTCCTCCAAGTGCTGTTTGACTGCAGTCCAGAGGCTCAGGGTGGTGTGTCTGAGCGCATGCGTGCATGTCTTTGTTTTTAGCCTTGGCCTTGTGCCAGGGTGACAATCAATGCCTCTGCATCTCCTCTGTGACGGATTATTTTTGAAGGTCTCCCCCTTATTGGAGGAAATGGTGTTTGAAAGCTAAAACAGGATGTCCTGCTGGTTTGCCTGAACTCTGATGTACCCCCTCTCAGAACACACACACACACACACACACACACACACACACACACACACACACACACACACGCACACACACACACACACACACACACACACACAGACTTTCCCTTCTCAACTTGGAATGAGAGACAACACATTTTCTAGCGGTGATCTGTTCCAGTTTCTGAACCATGTTTCCAATGTGGCCCAGATAATTTAAATCTAAATTTAATTCTATTACCAACTAATTTAATTTTAAACTCACTTTACCAACTAAAACCTAAAACTCTACATCCGTAACCTGGTACATTAGAGGTAACATGAACCCTGTCTTTTCACTTGTGTAACCTGATCATTTCTACATGAACACCCCGTCTCCCAGGATGGATGACCAACGTTTCCTTATTGCCAACGTTGAAGTGGGTTGGGACATGCAAATTTAAGGTGGTGTGTCTAAGCTCATGACTTTTCTCACAAGTAACCGTTTCTAAGTGGCCGTTATACAATTACTGATTTGCATCTGAAAGCAGGTCAGAGTTGGCACAGACCTTTTGGTAAGGTGCATTTACCCCAAGCTGACTATTCTCAACAACAAAGATGTAAACGTGGTTTTAAAGTCAGGAAGCAGGAGCACCAGAGAAACTGTTCAAAGCATGAGATTCTCCATCTTCTTAAAAATAAAACATATGGGAAAATTGGATTTAATCTCTTCTTTTAAAGACGAATAATAACTTCCACTGAAAAACACTAAACATCCTCTAGGAGGTGAAACAAGATGTCAAAATGATCAGTATGTTTTTAACTGACTATTCTTGAATATATTTGTACTTTAAATAATGCAAAAAGGTTTCTACTCCTTGTCTGATAAGAAAACAGGATGTTTGTGATAAATACCAGCTGCTGTGATACAGGCAGGATGAGACCATCACTCCTAGTTACCGTTAAATATACAAACCAGACTTTACATATAGCAGACAAGAGAAGACAAACTATAAAGAGGAGATGAAGGAGATGTTAGATGTTCTGTTTCATCATGTGGATGCAGAAGTTTTATGTTTAATGATCTATGTGGGGAATAAAGACATCCAATAGAAACATGGCTGATCTGTACATCGCACAGAACGTTTATTCCATTTTCTCCAAAAACACAAAAGACACTAAGACAGAGAACAGGATAAGGGAAACCCTTTAAGAACACGTAGAAAACCACCATCCCCAACTTCAGTTACTCACTCTAGCAACTGTTTACAGAAACTGTAAAAATAAATAATAAAAAACTTTTTACATCCCAACAGTTCCTGACCCCTTTGATTCACCACTTCCACAAAAATATTTCCTCAAAAGTCCCAGAAATGCAGCAAAGGTTTTTCTCTTAATGGTGGACATCATTAAAGGAATTTCTCCAACAACTTCCATTAGCAAAAAAAACAGGGCAGTGTGTGTTGCACCACATCGTTACTACTTGGCTTTCTGTGAAAAGAATAGATCTAACCTTGTGATTAGTGAGATTGGTAACCTCTGATGTTTAGGTTTTGAACTTAATTGTACAAAAACAAAATGTCTAAAAGCTTAAAGCTGAAAATAACAACTGCCAAATGCTGTTGCCCCTTTTAAGAAACAGTAGAAAATTATGTGTGTGTCGAGTTAATGTGTTTACTGATTTAGTCTTTATTAAATTCAATCTGAACACACCGTGGTTGTGAGAAACACAACAGCTTCATCATACATCTTCTGAGATTTGAATAGAGCCGCCTTCCCCATCCTCTTCAACGGGATTCCTACAAAGCTGACCTGCATTAAAACAGACTGAAATAGAAAACTATCCCCAAACTGACCTAGGCAAAGTTTTCTTCTCCTACTGCAGTAAAATAAGTCAGTCTTCTGACTCCAACAGTGATCAGAAAACACCCAGAATCTAAGCGTCCTGGTCTAAAATGTTTCCTTCTACTAAGTTTTACTTTGATTTCAAACACACCTGTAAATGAATCCAATAGATGACACTTAGAATGCTGTTGGGCGATGTTTACCATGTGTTTATCACACTGAACAAAAAAACATACATGGTAATATATTCAGACCCATAAAGAGCAACAAAACCACCACTCCTACTTTTTAAAATCAAAGTGAAATTTCAAGGCTTTCCAGGTTATCTCCTGATAACGGGTCTAATCTTCATAAGACCTGGCTCTGGTTTGTGCAGCAGTACTACCTCTTCATTCAGGGAGCTTGGTCCAGCTAACAGACTGGACACACAGCAGCGAAGAGGCTTTTCATTCCAGTCTTGGCATATTTATTTAAGTCAAAAAAAAAAAACAGAGATCCAGAGGAACAGCTGATCCAAGCCTCAGGACAGTCCAGAGGTTTCCAGGTAACTCTGGAGCTTCCGAACAGTGCTTCTGTCCAAGGAGCAAAGATCAAAGTCAAAAGTTGTGTTTGTGATGTGAAAATGTCCCGTCTCCTCAATGAGGTTGACAATCTGAAAAACACCAAACACAGCAGATGCATTATTAGGATGTGAAGCTGTTTGGATCAATATCGCCAACAGCATCATGTGTGGGACAAAACAGTATTTGACAGCCAACGATTGTGCATGTTGTCCCATAAGTCCAAATATGAGAGCGGCAAGAGGCACGCTGAGCACAGGCGCCATCTTGCTGACCTTATAAATTTTACTTTTTTATTTTGGTTGATTAGACAAGGCTGTTAAGTACATGTTGTGTAGTAATCTAGAGTTGGATCTCACCTGTTGCAATATATGACCTTCTCTCAGCATCATCAGTCTTTTATGAAGCTCCACCAACTCATCCAGGTAAGCCTGGAAAATACCAAACCAGATTAAGCTGGTTTTATGATCACCACTCACAAACAGGGTTATTATCGTAAACGAAAACTAACGAAATAACGAAAACTAGAATTAAAAAAAAATTTCGTTAACTGAAATAAAAATAAAAACTAATTTAAAATAAAAAAATGAAACTAACAGAAACTGTAATGAGCGTTAACAAAACTAACTAAAACTAACTGAATTTATAGAGAAAATTAGCTTAGTTTTCATATTTATGTTTTATTCTAATTTCCGGTAGTTTTTTTTGTGTGCGCATGCCACGACAGACTAGCCTAGTGAACTAGACCAAATTCTTGCTTTGCAGAGTTTGGTCTAGGCACGCTTCATAGGAACCCTCGCTGCCTGTGGCTGTCCAATCACAGCTCGCTATAGTTTCGGTTGGGCCAATCACAGCGCTCTATATTGTGGGCCAATCACAGAGCGGGAGTAGCCGATGATGTCAGCGCTGCGGCCGCGAACCCAAGCAACATGGCGGCGGCGCAGGAAACACGTTCGTTTGAAATGGCTTTGTCATCAACATTGGATTATTTAGACTCCAACGTGCGTTAAGTCTGTCGGCTATACTTAGCGGCTTCTTATTTTTATCAAACAAAGTAGTGCAATGTCCCAGTACACCTGATATTCGCGTGTTTTTCATACAAAAACGACAGAAATCATTGATGTTAGACGCCATGACTGCGTCCCGCTTTTCCGTCGCTGTGATTACGTCACGTTGTTCGTTACTCTGATTGGTCCTAGCGCTATCCAATTGTGTGCTGACATTTTGAAAGACAATCGTAGATCCCGCCTCACGACTGAGAGCCATCAATGGTTCATGGCCAGACTATATATTCACATATATAGGATGGCTTGCCAGGCTAACAACAGACGGCTCGTCAGTCAACATCGAACGTCATGTCTGGGAGGAAGTGACAGGCAGTGTTGTACATGAATGTGTTCATTAAACGATCGTTTGTGAACTGAACTCGCTTGTATTTTGCCCGACGAACATTAAAGTGAGCGCGCTCATTCTGGCGTATGTGAACAGGTTTATGAACAGCTTTCCCTCGTAGTTCGTGAGCTCCAAATCTCCACCGAGCTAAAGTAGCTAAGGCTAAAACACAGCCAAGACCTTCTCGCTAAAACAGCCTGCGAATCATAGACTTTATAAAAAGTAGACCCTGAAATTGTGGCCGCCTTAGGGAATAGCGGTCGGTGTGGCGTCTACTCTTCAACTTCTATGCTGTGGAGGCCGGACCTCTTGGTGCGTTCAATTTACCTCGGAGAACATACAACCACACATAACATTGATTTTAGATGCACCCTTACAAGTTTATCTTGTAAAATAAACACATTTCCACCACAGCTACTGTTGTTATTACAAGAAGCTGCTATTTTGAACCTCAAAGTTGGATTCAAAAACATTCTCTGACTTGGGGAGGGTTTCCAGTTCATTATTTCTACTCGGAAGTTACTCTGCCATATCTTTGATACTTACCTGGAATGTTTGGTAGCTCACCTGTTCTAACTGAAAACATTTTTGAAAAACTATGATGATTTTCTGGGATTTTGTTACACACAACCATTATCTATGCTTTTATTCATTCTTGTCCCTGATATGTAACTAAAAAAAGACTAAAACTATAACTGAAACTAATAACTAAACTGAAACTAAGCATTTTCAAAAAATAAAAACTAAACTAAAACTAAAAAACAAGTTGTAAAAATGTATTAAAACTAAATAGAATTAAAAATTTTACCTAAAAACTAAATAAACATAAAAACTAATAAAAAATGCAAAACTATTAAAGGTCCTATGTGGGATATTCATAGAAATCATGGTAAAAATTGCGACTCTTTAGCGCCATGCAGTTCAGAGTAAGTATTGCAGCTACGGTGGCCCACTCAAAAAGGCAACAACTCCAGCGTTCACTCCAGCCATCTGGTTCGTTTTTTTTATAAAAAGCATGAGATTGATCTATTTCCAATCTCTGTATCCTACTCCACCAGTTAAAAAACATTTTTAATGACTGTTCAGTCTCAATGCATAATGCCACACGCCACCCCCCCACCCACCCACCCCCGCGACAAGGCGACGCGATCCGCCCCCCCACCACACACACACACACTGTCAACAAGCATCATGGCTGTAAACATTTCTAGGGGAAACACTGCTGTTATATCAACCTACCAGTCCTGAAGGAAGCTAGCATAGCTATCTGTCACCAATTCACACACGGAGGAGGGGTGGCATCAGCTGTGGCGTCCGGTGTCATGTGGATCAGAGCAGCGGAGTAAACAAGCTCCTGCCGGTTAGCCATCAGCTGATCGTGGCACACGGTGTGAGCCACAGTGAAGATCGAAATGGAGCTAACATCAACCACTGGCTGTTTAGCGATCGGATAGCCGATGAGGTTTGGCTGGAGCCGGGGACACGCTGTGAAAATAAAGTAACTAATGCTAACATAGCCACTGGCTAGCGGACGACCGCTGAAGCGTGTTGGGAGAGACACGGCAGATTGCTGTAAGAGAGGAGACTTTAATAGAAGGAACTTTCTTGATGAAGGCCTTTGGAACTGATATGTTGGGACCGGATTGGGAGCTTTATTATGAAGAAAAGAAATGATCAGCTGATGTGAGTCAGGAACAACACTTGGAGGCTGGTGTCTAGCTGTTGCGGGCGGGGATCTCATCATATGCAGCTGCTGAGTGTTGGAAATCAATAAGACCTGACATATTTGATGCGTCTTTTGATTTCATTGTTCGTTATTCAACCTAAAAAAGTATAGCAACAGTGTAGCAGCTAGTCTCTTTAGTTGCATTGTCAGACGCCATGCTTCCACGGCGCACTGCTGCCCTCTGCTGTTTCTTTCAGGTTACAGTCATAGTGCAAACGCGTAACTCAGAGCTTGTATGTCCCTAAATAGCTACCGTATTTCAAGATGGAGGATGACCATGGAGCGTCGACCACAATTTATGTAGTAAAAATGTAAAATTTGAAGCTGAGAGGAATATTTAGAATTGATGTTGTTGAGAAATATTAATGAAAAAGGACAAGTTTGTGCACTGAATGCACAGAATTTGGTAGTAAACAGGTAAAAATATTACATACTGGGGCTTTAAAACCTTGCTCACAAAAGCATCAGAAAAATCCAAACCAGCAATCTAAATAAAAATGTCAATAATTCTGCTGGTCCATATTTGTCCACTTACCTGAGTTTGGGTCACAGGGTGGACAAATGTATGTTTCCTTGAGGAGGCCTGACAGAAAATAACTAAAAACCACTGCCCTCTCTCTATGGCTGAGGTGGATCACCCTATGGAGGAAACGCATTTCGGCCACTGGCATTCTTGGCCTTGTTCTTTTATCATTGCATAAAGCTAGGGTTACCATATTTTGATTTACAAAAAAGAGGACACTGCTCTGGGACATGCTCCTGCCAATGATGTCACACTACTGCAAAGCCACTTGGACAAACTTCATTGCAACCCATTTTTTACAGACAGACCACCACAACATCAGTCAATCAAAAGAAATTCTAAAATGATATGTTTTTACCAGGTTTTATAAACATTTCAACAGTCAGCTGACTTGAGAGAATCAGGAAGGGTAAACACACATTTTTGTTAACAAAATAATGGTGAGCTGTACCCGCTCTTGTTAAGTAGCGAGGTACGCGTATTGTAAAAAACCTTGGTCAACCTTGGTTAGCTGTTATTAATTGATCAGCTTTCCTCCGAAACTGCAGTTATTTGATCACAGATTGAAAGTTAATAAAATCCTGGTCCATTCCATTTTCTAAATCCAGACATTAGCAAGTATTTTAAAGGGTGTTCAAATCTGGTTGTACCTTGTCGCAATCCATGTTTGCATTCTTGTCCTGCTTGTTCGGTTTGATGGGAGATTTTACCTCAAGTATCTGACAGATGAGAGGGAATAAAATCAAGACATGACATGAATCAAAGAATTTACAGGCCTCTACTTACAATAACAATGACATTACATATATTCCCAAAGAGTCCTGCTTTGGTGATTTGGATAAAAACTGCTGTACAGTGCCATAAGACAAGGAATACAATGATAGGCTATTTTGAAGAGATATTTATTTCTTTATTCCCCATTTTACATTTATTTTCATAGTGTTCATTCATAAAGTGTAGGGCAAAAAAATGAAAGAGAGGCAAAGAAAAGTAAAATAATGATGAGTAAATAAAACGACATGAGAAAAAAGGGGTGGGCATACTCGTTGCCCCCCATCTTGGTGCCTGGATGTTGGGGTTTACCCCAGTGAACGAGAGTGCTATACAAAAAAAGTTGGCTTGGCTTTGGAGTCCTTGGAGGGGGTGCTTGAGGGCGCTCCTTCCAGGGACTCCTTCATTTTCCTGGGGACTTCAATGCTCATGTTGGCAATGACAGTGAGACCTGGAGGGGTGTGGTTAGGAGAAATGGTCCCCCTTGATCTGAGTCAGAGCAGTGTTTTGTTATTGGACTTCTGTGCTCTTCGTGGATTGTCCATAATGAACACCATGTTCAGGCATAAAGGTGTCCATATGTGCTCTTGGCACCAGGATACCTTAGGCTGCAGTTTAATGATTGACTTTGTTGTCATCTGATCTGATCTGTGGCTGCATATCTTGGACATTCAGGTGAAGAGAGGGGCGGAGCTGTCAACTGACCACTACATGTTGAGCTGGCTTTGTCGGTGGGGGAGGATGCCAGTCAGACCTGGCAGGCCTAAACCTATTGTTAGGGTCTGCTGGGAAAGTCTGGCAGAGTCTCCTGTCAGAAGGAGTTTCAATTTCCACCTCTGGCAGAATTTCGAACATGTCCCAGGGGGGACATTAAGTCCAAGTGTTCCGTGCCTCCATTGTTGAGGTGGCTGACCAGAGCTGTGGCTGCAGGGTTGTCGGTGCCTCTTGTGGCAGCAATCCCCAAACCCACTGATGGACACTGGCGGTTTGGGATGCTGTCAAGCTAAAGAAAGAGTCCTATCAGGTTTTTCTGCCCTGTGAGACTCCAGAGGCAGCTGATACTGGCAGTCCAAGTGGAATGCAGCTCGGGTGGTCACAGAGTGTTCCAGAGAATGGGAGGAGTTTGATGAGACCATGGAGCAAGACTTCCGTACGGCTTCAAGGAGATTCTGGTTCGCCATCCGGTACCTCAGAAAGAAAAAGCAGTGTACTACCAAAACTGTTTACAGTGGGGACGGTGTGCTATGGACCCCACGACTTGGGATGTAGTGGATCGTGGGCGGAGTATTTCGAAGACCTCCTCAATTGCACCGGCACGTCTTCCAGTGAGGAAGCAGAGTTTGGGGACTTTGGGTTGGGCTCTCCAATCCCTGGTGCTGAGGTCACTGAGGTGGTCAAAAAGCTCTTCGGTGGCAAGGCCCCAGGGGTGGATGAGATCCGCCCAGAGTTCCTTAAGGCTCTGGATGTTATGAGGCTGTGTTGGTTGACGCAGTTTTGGAATATTGCATGAACATCGGGGGCAGTTCCACTGGACTGGTAAGATGGGGTGGTGGTCCATCCATTTTTAAAAAGGGGGGCCGCAGGGTGTGTTCCAACTACAGGGGGATCACACTCCTGAGCCTCCCAGGTAAAGTCTATTCAGGGGTTCTGGAGAGGAGGGTCCGTCGGATAGTCGAACCTTGAATTCAGGAGGAGCAATGTGGTTTTTGTTCTGGCCATGGAACACTGGACCAGCTCTATACCCTTAGGGGGGTTCCGGAGAGTGCGTGGGAGTTCGCCCAACCAATCTACATGTGTTTGGAGGATTTGGAGAAGGCATTTGACCGTTTCCCTCGGGAGGCCCTGTGGGGGGTCCTTTGGGAGTATGGGGTACCAGGCCTTCTGATATGAGCTGTTAAGTCCCTGTACGACCAGTGTCAGAGCTTAATCTGGATTGCTGGCTGTAAGTCGGTCTCGTTCCCGGTGAGAGTTGGACTCCGCCAAGGCTGCCCTTTGTCACAGATTCTGTTCATAACTTTTATGGACAGGATTTCTAGGTGCAGCCAAGGTGGTGGTGGGGGATCTGTTTTGGTGGCCTAAGGATCTCTGCTCTTTGCAGATGATGTGGTCCTGTTGGCTTCATCAGAACGTGATTTCCGGCTTTCGTAGGAGCAGTTTGCAGCCGAGTGTAAAGCAGCTGAGAAGAGAATCAGCTCCTCTAAATTAGAGACCATGGTCTTAAGTCAGAAAAGGGTTGAATGCCTTCTCCAGGCCAGGGACGAGGTCCTGCCCCAAGTGGAGGAGCTTAAGTATCTTGAGGTCTTGTTCACAAGTGAGGGAAAGATGGAGTGCAAGAGCAATAGGCATCTGCAGTGATGCGGGCATTGTACCGGTCTGTCGTGGTGAAGAGAGAGCTGAGCTGGAAGGCAAAGCTCTCGATTTACTGATCGATCTACGTTCCAACCCTCATCTATGGTCATGAGCTTTGGGTAGTGACCGAAAGAATGAGACTGCAGATACGAGTGGCCGAAATTAATTTTGTCTGGGCTCTCCCTTATAGATGGGGTGAGAAGCTCGGTCATCCAGGAGGTGCTCGGAGTAGATCAGCTGCTCCTCCACATCAAGAGGAGCCAGTTGAGGTGGCTCGGGAATCTGGTTAGGATGCCTCCTGGATGCCTCCAGTGAGGTTTTCCAGGCATGTTCAACCGGGAGGAGACCCAGGACACGCTGGAGGGACTATGTTTCCCAGCTGGCTAGGGTCAGGGAACACCTTGGGATTCCCCCAGAAGAGCTGGCCAAAGTGGCTGGGAAAAGGGAAGTCATGGTATCATGGACTTAGTTCCATTAAGCTTAAACACTCCCAATAACTCCAGGAGACGGCACGTTGATTCCATAAAGTTTAGTGGGAATCTTGTAAAACTGTAATAAACAATACAGAAAAATACGTATGTAAAAAGAAGTCACAACATCTGAAGCTAGTTACCCTTTCTACAAACTTGGAGTTAGGTTTGCATATCTCAAATTAATCAATATCTTCTATTTCTAAATAACCAGCCAATCAAAATAAGTATTAACTCAATGTTACATGCTGAGAGGTACTTACAGACATTGAGGTAGTCATGTTTCCATTTGTTCCAAAACACATCTGCTAGCTTTTGAACCTGCTTCCACTCCTCCCTGATGAGATTAAGTTCCTGAAGGCCAGCCAATGCAGGAGGAGGGGCAGAACCTGTCTTGAGGATCAAGATCATGGCTGGGGTAAGGACGAGAGGCTAGTCCGGATCCAAGGAGACTGGTACAAGCGGTCTGGCATTCATAATGGCAGCCACTTAAGCCATGAATGTAGTTAAAACCTCGTGCGTCAGGTGAGACTTCCGAACCTCGAGCAGCATGCAGTCTAAAATAACGCGGGCAATGCCGATTATCCGTTCGCATGCACCACCCATATGAGATGCGTGGGGTGGGTTAAACACCCTGGCACAGCTCTGTGAGTCCAGGTATTTTTCAACACTGATGAAACCTGCATTTGTCTTGTCTATCTGTAGCTCACGTGATGCGCCAACAAAGTTGGTGCCACAGTGAAGGAACGGACAATGTGAATGAGGCGCGTGCAATGGCAGTGAGAAGAGTGCTGAAGTTAGAGAAACGCTCAAAGCTTTGTGGACGTATCATGTTTGTGGTAACATGAGTGAAATTTGTCACCACCTGGGATTGTACTTCAGGGTCAGTGTCTGATCAACAAGGTCATATGTCTCATGAGCAGCAAGTGAATGAAAAGATGTTTCACAGAGAAAAGCTGGTCCTTTGAACCATGTTGTGCTGCTAAGCAAGGCTGGTGCAACAGTTCGTGACACAATATCAGCCGGGTTATGGTTTGTTGGAACGTACTTCCATTGGCCTGAACAAGGTGATTGATGGATGCAATGGACCCTGTTATGCACATAGATGTGGAATCTTCTTGACTGGTTGTGTATATACCCCAACACAACCTTGCTGTCTGTATGTTGTCAAATGTTGTGTCCATTGTGTGATTATCATTTCAGCAATCTTGACAGCAAGGATGGCTGCACAGAGCTCAAGTCTTGGGATAGTCGAACTATGTCGAGGGGTCAACTTCACCTTCCCGAAGACAAATCCAGTTTCTGTCTGTCCTTGATGATTCATCACCTTAATGTAAGCTACGGCCACTATTGCTTTGACGGAAGCATCTGCAAATACACAGAGCTCTTTTCTTAATGCGCCTGTTCTAGAGATAGGCGTGTAGCTGCTTGGTATCTGAAGCCCTTCCAGGTCCGTTTCCACCTAGTCCACTCAGCTTCAATGTCTTTGGGAAGAGGTGCGTCCCAGTCCTCCACTTGCCCTGAGTATCAATCTTCCATGAACCGTAATGGGCGCAAGGAACCCCAATGGAGGCTATTCACGGTCGAGAGTATGCCCCTGCGTGTGAATGGCTTTTGGTCGTTTTCAATCTGAAACACGAAGGTGTCTGTGCACTTGCACAAGGACAGCCCAAGGCTGCGTTGGATAGGCGGATCTTCCACAAAAAGGCTTAGAAAGTTGAAATTCTTTGTGCGATCTTCAGGAGGGAAGGCTTCGACAACGGCAGCTCGATTGGAGGCGATTTTGTGTAGCCTAATGTTGGATGCTGCAAGCATTTTCTGTGCTTGTCTAAGGACACTTATGGCTTCTTCCTCGTTTGGAAGACTTTAAAAGCATCATCAACGTAAAACTCGCGTTCGATGGACCGTCTTGCATCAGTCCCATAGTCAGCTTTTGCTTCCCTAGCTGCACATCGCAGACAGTACACTGCAACAGCTGGTGAGGGACTGTTCCCAAAAAGGTGAACCCACATTCTGTAGTCCACAATGTCTGAAGTTGGGTCATTGTTCTTATACCACAGGAAATGTAAGAAGTTGCGGTGGTCTTCTTTTACAACAAAGCAGTGGAACATGTGCTCAATGTCAGCGGTGATCGCTACTCTTTCCTTTCTGAACCTCATGAGAACACCAAGCAGGCTGTTATTAAGGTCAGGGCCAGTGAGCAAGACATCATTGAGTGACACTCCCTCACATGATGCACTGCTGTCAAAGACCACATGGATCTTATCCGGTTTCCTAGGATAGTACACTCCAAACAGAGGCAGGTACAAGGACTCTTGCTCTGGTCCCATTGGCGGAGCCACTTCTGCATGTGCCTTCTTTAAAATCTTTTTCATAAACTCTAGGAAATCAGCTTTCATTCAAGGTCGTTTCTCCAGAGAGCGCTGGAGAGAGACAAGTCGGTCGTAAGTCTGTTTCCTGTTGTTAGGCAACCGCTGTCTCGGCGATCTAAAAGGTAAAGGTGCAACTTAACTTTAAGAGCTGTCCTGAAAGCATCCTTCTTTCATTATCTTCAGAAACTCCAAATCTTCCATAGATGGAGCAAGTGTGTGGTCTTTGGGGGTACGGATAAAAACCGTTTGCCATAAGCTATCTTTGTTAAGCATTGTTGGGTCACAGGTGGAGGTTACTTCTAGACCAGGGGTCCCCAATCCTGGTCCTGGAGGGCCGCTATCCAGCAGGTTTTGTGGTTTCTCTGCTCAAACACACTTGATTCAGTGGTTGAATCACCTGTGCAGCAGCTCATCAAGCTCTGTTGAAGCCTGCTAATCACTTCCTAATTGAAATCAGGTGTGTTGAAGCAGAGTTACAACTAAAACCTGCTGGATACCGGCCCTTGAGGACCAGGATTGGGGACCCCTGTTCTAGACGTTTATGTTTTGGTATTTGATCAAAAACCTCTTTCACAGTAATCTGGTTGTGACATGGCTGAAGATGACTCGTACGACCGTTCTCTAGGACTGTTGTCCTGTAACTTCTCATCTCAAGTGGTCTGTGAGCACCTCCAAGGCACACATCTCCGACAACCACCCATCCTAAGTCAAGCCTCTGTGCAAACGACGCATTTCCTGGGCCACTTATCTGCTCTCGGACCTTGTGTACTCGCAGCACATCTCTGCCGAGTAAGAGGAGTATGTTGGCATCTGGGACTAGAAGCGGAATCTTGTCAGCAATATGTTGCAGGTGGGAATGATGGTACGCTGCATCTAGAGTGGGAATTTAAATGCGGACATTAGGAAATTTGGTTACACTCGAGGAGTGTAGACAAAGGAATGCTTACTTTCTTGTCCACCGGCTCCACAATGTAGCCACTGCCCCCACCCCCAGACTGCCCTGCACAGGTCTTGAGTGTATATGAGTAGGAGCTTCCTGAGATTCCAAAGATCTCGAAGATCTCAGACTGAGCCAAAGAACAATTACTTTGCTCATCCAAGATAGCATACATTCTCTTGGACTCCTCCCTGCATCCTTTTGGGAACACGCTCACAAGGCAGATCTTAGCGCATGCTCTAGCGCTCAATCCCTCACCACATACTTGTGTGCACATCGACTGGACTTCAGCTTTGTCTTCCTCCCCGCCTTCCTCTAAAGCAGGAGGAGACGACTTAGATTGCCAGGTAGGTGCGTGAGGGTGAAGTGCGGTTGCATGGGTAGTGCCTCCAAACTTCATACATTTTACCTTAGCTGTGCAGTTCTTTGCGAGATGTTCTGTGGACGAGCAACAGCGAAAGCAGATGTAATGGTCTTTCAAAAGTTGCTTGCAATCATTTATGCTCTTCTCCCGAAAGCCTCTGCATTTTCTTAGGGGATTTGGTTTCTTATGTAGAGGACAATGTTTGTTTGGATCAATTCGGTCCATGCTCTGAACTCAGACATAGCGGTCCCTGACACCTGTGTTTTGTGGACATATACAGATGTCTTTGTGGGTTTTTACCATTTACCCTTTTTTTCCCACTGGAGCTCGCATGAAAAGGCTAAAGCTTGGGTCGGTACAAGCCCTTGCTTCCGAGTAGATAAACTCTATCAACACAGAGAAGGGTGGGAAGGTGACAAGGTGTTCCTTTTTATATTTTATACCGAAGTAGAGCCACTTCTTTTGTAAGTTCTATGGGAGCTTCTCTAAATAGGATTAATTCCTCTAAAGGTATCTAAGTATGATAGGCCTGCAAGGTAGCCATCTTCTTTGGTGGATCTGTGTGGATCCTTTGATATGACTTTTGGAAAGTTTTCTAGTTTGTTGAACAAGACATGCTCAACTGCTTCCGGTGAGCCATAGATTTTATCCAGGCGACCCCATGCTGCGTACATTCCATTAGCTGGGTTCTTAATGTTGACTCTTTTAATCCTCCTGATGAGGTGCTGCTCCTTGAGTGCACAGTTTCAGACCGCATAGCTTCATTTTCTTTATTGTTGCTGCTATGTTGCGACATTTCAACTTTCCAGGTAGAGGCATCCAAAGAGAGAAGATAGCAAGAATCCTTCTGGGAGCTAGGACGTTAGTGGATAATCTTTTATCAAGTAGCTTGATAGCAATAGGAGCAATGGGATAGTGAGATAGCAATTCTTTTGTCCTTTGTTAGCTGTATCGCCGTCTTTTTACTTTCATGGACTTAATTCCATTAAGCTTAAACACTCCCAATAACTCCAGGAGACGGTAAGTTGATTCCATAAAGTTTACTGGGAATCTTGTAAAACTAACAAACAATACAGAAAAATACGTATGTAAAACTAAGTCACAACCTCTGTAAACATGAAGCTAGTTACCCTATCTGCAAACATGGAGTTAGCAAATTAATCAATATCTTCTATTTCTAAATAACCAGCAAATCAAAATAAATATAAACTCAACGTTACATGCTGAGAGGTACTTACAGACGTTGCTTGATTTATTTAACCTTTATTTATCCAGATTTTACCCAGACTTCGTGCTTGAACACAAAGGAAGAAAGAAAAGCAATGTTTAAGAAGCTAATTACTGGAAAAGCTTACACATGACGACGGAACCATTACTTCCCGTTTAGCGATCTCCCTTCCGGTTTCACCGGCATGCACTGGCACAGCGCTACTATGGGTACAGAGTAAACAATTCAAACGGAACTATTGAAATGATGTAAATAACGTATTTTAAAGACATAACACAGGGCTTCGCTGCTTACGCTACTGTCCCCATGACCCGACCCCAGATAAGCGGACGAGAATGAGTGGATGGATGGATGAAAAAAATAAAATCTGTGACTGACTAAGTTTACTCTTCTATCAACACATTTGCTGTGGTCTCTAGTATAAATGAATGCCTTGTGAGTCAATTTCTGTGGGAACAAACCTTTGGCACTCCTGTTTGAGGAAGTAGAAGTTAGCCAGAGGAGAAAGGGGCAGAAAATGGCTGGATTTGGAATGTTACTAATTTTTCTGCCTTATATTCAAACAACTCGTCTTTGTTTGGCTAACAGCAACACAACTCTTCCACTGCCTCTGTTCACTCTGCAACGTCTCCACAAATAACTCAAGCCTGAAGGAGTTCTGGCGTGTTGTGGAATTAGCCTTTCGCCAGCCCCGCCCCCAGAACGGCTATTGTCCAATCACACATCATAGCAACCGTTACTATCCGACAGCTCCAAACAAATGATGAAGCTAAGCCTAATTTATTACTAAGCATTAGAGCATTAGCCTCGATAGTAGTCGTGTCTCCTTCGTTTCCCTTCAGAACCTCCTCATCAAGCTCAACCAGCAAGCCAGCAAGCATGAGTGCTCCCCCCGCCCGCGGCTGGGCGGAGGTCTGCCTCCCAGACTATCCATCCAAGACCCTTTTAGATAAGACACACCGTGCCAGCAAATCAGCATAATATTGCCTCAACTGTGTGTCTTATAAATGCACATTAAGCCTTGGCGCAACAGCGGGTGGTGTCATGATCACGTGATGAATTAATGCCGAGCTCCGGCCGGGAACTAAAAATGAAAGTAAACACGGGCATAAAAAGTTACATTTTATAAACAGACTCAGCTGAGATGATAAACTGAGCGATGCAGAGCTTTTCTCCGTTAGGGCTGCCTGCAGCTCAGATCATCTGACAGCTCACAGGGACACCGCGTCGCCGCCACAGCTCCTCGGATCCACGCGTCCCCGGACGCCGGACCTTCTCCCAAACTCCAAACTCCTTGTTCCCTGCTACGCTTCGCTCAGCAGAGCCGACACTAATATATCCCTCCACTGCATACTGTAACCCTTTTTGCCTCTATCGGGATGATATTGAGGACGAATTGCTCCAAAAAATGTCGCTGACACGCATCTGTCTACTTCTTTCCATCGCGGAAACCTGCGGAGCTGCAGTATTTGATCCACTTATTGTCGGAGTTGGCAACAGTAACTAAGGGGGGCGGGGCTCGGCGAAAGGTCAATTGCTAATGCTAATGGTTAGCTTCTAGTCACTGAGACGTTCTCTGCTCTCTCCTGGATGCTAAACCAACAACAGCCTTCCCTGTCGCGAGCCAAGATGGGTGAGTCCATGACCGTTAATTTTCAGTATGACAGATCTGTCAGGCTTTTCTAATCCGAGCATTTCACCATTTATTTTCTATCAGAAGCTAATGCAGGAGATAGGGATAGAAGACTATTTTCACGTTCAGTCTGCATGTTAAACCCAGAGTGACTGATCATATTTATAAAACAACAAGTAAAAAACGGTTTCTTTAGTGAACCTGTACTTTAAATATAAAAAAATTAAATGAAAGACAAGGAATCAAATAAATTTAAATGATAGGATAAAATAAATCAATTATGATGAGGACCTTAGGATAACTGAGTGCAGGTGAAAATTAACAAATACTAATTAATGCCATGTTTTATGGCATATGAAGTTTTTTAGGATAATCTCTTGGCACATTAATGACTTAATTCTTCAGTGACTTTGCTGAATTGCTGTCTCAAACCATCTGTGTTTATTTTTAATTGGGTCAGGTTTTGTCCTGCATGGTTTTCTCTGACATCTTTAATCCAAATCACCAAAGTAAGGCTCTTCAGAAGGGGGTGGGGGTGGGGGGAGAAGAAGAAAGGGTTGTGCACATATCACTGTTAGTCCACAGTTTTGTGCAAGGTTTAGTTGACAGTCACTTGTGAAGGTGCCTATGTGCACACTAATACTGTTTTTTTTTTGCTCTCAGAGCAGAAATGCTTTCTGGCAATGCATTTTTTCACTCATGATTTTATAACGTCCTCTCTCATTATCACGTTAATTCACTCAGCTTACTGTGCGTGCAGAATGTAAATTCCCAAGTTTTTTAACTAATTGTGTTCAGAGCCAGCGAGCAATGGACTTAAAAAAGAAAATGCATACTCCAGCAGTTACTTTTACAGGTTTTAACCAACCTGTAATATAATTAGAGTCAATTACTTATTGCGTTGATGCCATAATAACGCATTCAGTTTTTCTTATATTTGATCATATCCTACCTTGTTATTAGTAGTCTTAAATAAAGTTGGGGCCTCTTTGCTGGTAGGAGGAGAGGAGCCATCATTCTCACTGCCATCACTCAAACTAACCCTGGGGAGAAAAACAAAATCCATTTAAAATCCAAAATCCATTAAAGAAGAATAAATGTTTTATTCAAAATAAACGACCAAATAAATATAAATAACAATATCCTTCTGCATGTAAGATAAAATGTAAAACGTATGCTGTTTTTTAATGAAAGATTTTATGAAGTTAACATTCTGATTCTGGATTTTAAGCATTTGATGGAGAAGCAAAAGGATCCACGCACTCACTCACACACACACACACACACACACACACACACACACACACACACACACACACACGCACACCCTTGTACTTATCTCTTAGTGAGGACCATCCATTCACTTCCATTCATTTTTTTTTCATTTTAGTGACTGTATGCCTAACCTATACCCTAATCCTAACCATAACCAGTGTTGCTGTATTCCTAACCCTAGCCTCAACAAAAACTTAATTCACACCAGACCTCTAAACCCAACAGGTAAGCTTTTTAAAAAAAGTGAAGACCACAAAAATGTCCTCACTCTGTTGGTAAAAAAGTTTTTTTGGTCCTCAGTATGTAGTATGTACAAGAATACACACACACGTAAGTTCAAGAACACACACACACACGCACACATACACACGCACGCATGCACGCACGCACGCACGCACAAAAGATGAATGTAAGCAGAAAGTCACTCACATGTTTAGGCGTCAGTGTATTTGTAAACAGATCAATGTAAACCCAACCGTGACTAAATGTCCCTCAGAATCACTGTTTGTGTGACATCCTAGCAGCAGTAATGCTCTGGTCTAAAAGTTGTGATACTGAAGTTAACAACATGAGCACTAATAGGCAACTGTAGGGATGGTTTTGCAGGTGGAAACCACGTACATTTATTTCCTCTAACAGCAGCAGAATACCTGAATAAAATGTGGGCAGACTGCAGCACATCTAAGGCGAGCTAAGGCAAACATCAAGCTAACACCTTAACCAGAATGACCACCTTTGTCCTGGTCTACACGTCTGTTAGAAAACCGAAATATTGAATGAAGTACACTCCACTCCGCTACAGTAGGTGGCGCCATGCGCCCTTTCGTCTCGGCATTCTTCTGGTTGGCCTATAGCACTGTTTCTCAAATATTTTCTGTCACGCCCCCCAAGGGAACATCCAAATTTTTGTGTCCTCCACAGCGGGAAATCTCTGGGGGTGGGGGGGTGAGGGAAATCTCGGAGCAGTGCGCCCCACTAGTTGAGAAACACTGGCCAGAGTTAATAAATCCAGATTTTGAAAACACATTGTGGCCTCTCAAAGAAACACACCACAAAAAAGATATTTCTGTGTATTCCAAAGGAACTACATACAAATTTTGAAACTTTAATTGATGTTTTCCTCCCACATCCAATACTTTCATGCTTGTAATTACTTCTCCATGTGCTACTCCATGGAAGACATTGCATCTTGAAGAAGTCCATTCACAGAGTGACCTGTACCAACCTGCACTGATGGTGTGTGAGATGTGTGTGTGTTAGCCGTTCTGCATCAGAGTCTGCATCGTTGTCGTCGTCCTCTGAATCCTCCTCATCGTCGTCGTCTGACTGTAGATCCTGCATCACTGATTGAAGTGGGCCCAGTACTGGAAAAACACCAGTGAACACTCACACATCAGCTAAATTACCTCCATGTCAGGCATGAACAAACAAATAAAAGCTCCCATGAAGCAGAACAGCAGTGAGATTTGGAGCATGTGGAGGCAGTACTGCAACAGTGTTTTTCTACTTTGTTTCTAATAAGTTCTGCAGATATATCACTGTGGACTTTTTGTACGTACCATTAAAAACCATTAATAAAAATGTATTTTTTGTCTTTTTAAGTTTATTTTTAATGCTAAACAAAACGTTACAGTTCAATGTTCAAAGAAAAGCAAAAAAAAAAAAGGATACATTAAGGAACTGGGCGACGGTGGCAGAGGACTTAAGTGCCCACCCCGTAACCAGAGGGTTGCAGGTTTGAGCCCCATATTTTGCAGCTGTTGTGTCCTTGGGCAGGACACTTAACCCGCTTTGCCTGCTGGTGATGGTCGGATGGACAGGTGGCAACTGTGTTCGTCAGTACGTCCCTGGGCAGCTGTGGCTACATTGTAGTTTATCACCACCAGTGTGTAAATGTGTGTGTGCATGGATGAATGACTGTTTGTGTTGTAAAGTGCCTTGGGGGGTTGTAGAACCCTAGAAGGTGCTACATCAAATACCATCAACAATGAGAACATGCAGAAAAAAATCCAATAATGGTAAATCAAATTAATAAATAATAATATCATCAATATGGATCCAGACTTTTACTACATGTTCATTTCTAATTAATCTCAACTAAGACTTTGACCACCACCTCACTTTATAGTGCAATTTTAACACTTCACTTTGGTAAAACTAATATCTTTTTAAAGCAAAATTACTTATTTATTACTTAATAGTCAAGAATGCTTAGACACTAGAGATAAAAAATATTCAGCTTTATTTTATAAGACTGCAGGTGATAAGCAAGACGTGGTCAGAGAAATGCAGTCCTCTACGTTAGTGTGCTTTTTTACATGAAACAGAACCTTGACAGAACCACCAGTCAAGTGCAGTGTGTGTGTGTGTGTGTGTGTGTGTGTGTGTGTTTGGTTTATTACCTTGACGTTTGTGGTGTGTGGGAGCAAAGCCTGAACTGGAGCTGGAACTAGCAGGACTGGGCTGCTCGGACTGAGTGGGAGAATGGAAAAAATTAATAATAAATAAAACATACACAAAAAACACAGGTACAATTTCTTATTACAACCCAGCATCTAAAGGTAGTTGAAAAAAAGTTAAAATAAAGTGAGAAATAATTTATTTGTATTACTTTGTTTATTGTGGCATCTCTGCATTTGGGGCCAGTGTGTCCAGGCCCCACCAGATGGCACTGTGGGGCTCTATGCTTACTTAAAATGGGGGCAACATTGGCAGAGGAGGTATTGCGGAAGTTATTTACTTGCAGGTGGCTCATCTAAACCATTGGTCCGCAAACCTTTCAATCATTCTGGTGAAGCCAATCCTGTGAATGCGCACTCTGTTTGTGCAGAGCGCCTTCATTCCCCCCCCCACACAACTAAAACTACAATTAAATGAATCATGACAAATCGCTCTTCATGAACAAAAGAAAGAAAAAATGTACTGTTTTGTAGTTGGTAACTTTATCCATATGAACTTTATTACTGCAGGAGGGACAAGCATACACACAGCACTCATCTTGTAACTCTCAGCAGAACTTCCCCTGAACTCTACACTGCACCTCTATACTAGCAGTGCTCTGCTGCCACCTAGTGTTCAGTTCAGTACACATCTACAACGTTCTTTAATAACACATACTAATATTTACACATCCAGACAAATCCCACAATGGTTACCTTTATAATGAGACTAGGGATGGGTACCGGAACCGGTACTTTTTAAGGCACCGACCGAATTCCGTCGAACCGACCGAGCACCGGTTCACATGACAAGAAACGGTGCCTTGTTTCGGTACCTGGCCTAACGAGAACTTGCGAGACAGCAATTTGCCAAAATAGACAGCAGCGCCGGTGTTATGTCGATATGTGTTCCCCCCTCGAGAAGTGTTTCACCGGTGATTGAGCGGAAAGTCGCTAGTCGCTGCAGGCAAGCTGTAAACAGAGCAAGCAGCATGGCACAGAGGAAGAGCTCTAAAGTTTGGGTCCACTTTACTAAATGGGATGGCTATCTGGGTGATGAAGAAACCAGCAACAATGATATAAGTGAGGCATCATTGTCTTAATCTGCTCCAGCAGGTAAATAAACTGTTTAACATAACATTATCTTGATATTTTAGCTCCTGTTCCGCTAATGGTGCGTTCGCTTTCTCCTCGGAACTTGGAAATTTCGACTAGGAGAAAGCGAACGCGCTATAAAGTTTGGCTTCACTTCACTAAATGCGGTGGGTGATTGGGTGATGATGAAACCAGCGACAACAATCTAAGTGAGGCATCATCATCTTAATCTGCTCCAGCAGCAAAATAAACGTTTATGTTTAAGATAGTGTTAGCTTGATATTTTAGCTATCATTAACATTGCTATCAGCTAATGGTGCGTTCACTTCCTCCTCGGAAATTCCGACTTCCGAGTAGGAAAAATCAACTGTTTGAAAAAGAACGGCAAAATGAATGAAGATACACAGTAAATTTTGTTCACAGCAGTTTCTAATACTACAAGGATGCACCATCACACAATTTGTCCAGAGGGGAAAGGAGAGGAATAGGAGCACATGGAGCTGGGTTTTAGTTTCTGCATCATTTAGAAACAGTTGTGGTTAAAGGTTTTCATATTGAAGAAATTTGTACAACACTACGATGACAAAATACAAACAGTTGTATGTTATTTATTGTTATGTTTATCAAATATGGTTATATATTGAGAAAAAATAAATTTTTAATTAAAAATGAGATTTAAATAATTATTAAACACTCAAAAGTATCGAAAATAGGTACCGTGAAGTACCGGTATCGATTCATAGGTACCGGGAATTGGTACCGTATCGATTCAAATGTCAAAGGTACCCATCCCTAAATGAGACCAATGTTTGATCACACAGCAGAGTGCCACAGATGTTGCAAATTTTGAGGGAGCGTGTAACTGGCATGCTGACTGCAGGGATGTCTACTGTGAAATGAATGTTCCTTTCTCTACCATAAGCCGTCTCCAAAGGCGTTTCAGAGAATTTGGCACTACATCCAACCAGCCTTACTACCACAGACCATGTGTAACCCATACAAGCCCAGGATCTCTATATCCAGCATGTTCACCTCCATGATCGTCTGAGACCAGCCACCCAGACAGCCGCAGCAACAACTGGTTTGCATAAGCAAAGAATTTTTGCACAAATTGTCAGAAACTGTCTCAGGGAAGCTCATCTGCATGCCCGTCATTCTCATTGGGGTCTGGACCTGACTGCAGTTTGTCGTCATAACTGGCTTGAGTGAGTAAATGTTCCACTCTGTTAGTAAATTTCATTAAATGAGTTGTTTAGAATCTAATTCTCGTCTTGTTGTGAAATGTTCAGGTCACTGGTTCTCAAACTGGGGTCTGTGATCGATCATTTGGGGGTCCATTAAACACCTTGTGGGTCCTGTGGATGCACTGAATGTGCACATGATTTAGCATAATGGACAAATATAGTGGGAGGAGGTTCGGTTCAGAGTGGGTTCTAGGTCTTGGTGTGAAAACACAAATTTACATAAGAGTCATCCAATGCTAACCATGATGACCTAAGAAGACCAAGTGGAGAAAAGCAGCCTCCAGAAACCAGAGTAAAAAAGAGAGGGAGGACAAAAGGCTTCAGTAGTTGTCACTTCCAGCCAACGAACAACACACATCTGGTATGTTGGTTTATGTGACAGCTTGTTCAGGGAGCCATAAATCTCACCATCACTGCTTTTTAGATCTTTTGTCTGGCTATAGGCCACACTATCAAAGCAGCACTCGTTAAGGGCTATACGTGTTCTTCTATCAGAGATCAGCTTGTGCCACGGTTTGGATGGTCTAAAAATAACAGCCAGCTGGAAATATACAGCAGGGTGTCAGCCCAAAACTAGTTCAGTTTTGATGAGGCATTTCAGTCTACTAACTAAACATAACTACCCCTCCTTTTTAAGTGCTTCCTTCAGTAGGTTTCCTAAATGTTTGATACAGCATCTCTGGATGTCTGACAGAAGGAAGTGAGACTTTTCAATGAGAATTTTATGTCATCAGGTTAAAGTGGGAAGAAGACACAAGCCTTAGAAAACATCAGCCAAGTTTGTTTTTCTTTATATTTCTCTTTTTAAAGTTTAATATTGTATTCAAATGAGCTTGAGACAGGAACAAAAGACTCCACAGGTAACCAACATGACTGATTTATATTTAGCTGTTTGTTGATTATAAAGTGGGCTTGGAACTCACTAAAAGGCAACCGATGTCAACAAAATGATATCACAGTCCATAATTCTCAATTGGACCCTTTTAGAAAAAGTTATGTTTATTACTAATGAATCAACAATCGGCTACCACACTGAGACCATTTCTAATCATATATTTTTATAATACTATCTTTTCCTGTTAAAGCCCCAGTATGTAATATTTTTACCTGTGTCCTAAGTAGAGTGTTATTCAGCTTTGGTGACTGTGAATGAGTCTTGTAAATATTGTAAATAAATAATCTTCAGCTTAAAGATTTTGGTGTATTGCTTGGAGATTGGTGGAAAAATGGGGGACCAACTAAAATGTGTTGTGGCCTCCTCTTAGACGAGCCACAGGACCTCGGTAAAGGTCGTAACAGAAAGAACCTGTCCATCTGTTTTCTGTCAGTATTTGGTTTTAGGAATTATGTGACATCACAAATGGGGAAATTAGAATAGAATCACCTATCACATGCAAGAGAGAGCTGCTGGAGGAGCAGCGGCTCTACTCCGAGCCCCTCCCAGATATCAGAACTTCTCAGCATAAAGCAGCCTGAGTGGTGGATGGGTAGGTATGGCTAGGGCTGCTCATTTAATCGAATTTTAATCCCAATTACGATATGGGTTTTGAACGATTATAAAAACAAAACAAGTCGATTATTTGCTCCTCTCCCTCGCGGTTTACTCCCGCGCTACGCCGAGCTGCAAATCAAGCGCACCTCCCACACAGCGTTGCCAACTTAGCAACTTTGTCGCTATTTCTAACAACTTTTCAGACCCCCTTCTTGACTTTTATTTCCTAGAAGCATCTAGCGAACAACTTAGCAATATTTCTGATAACTCTTAGCTACTTTCTGTATAACTTTGTCACCGATGTTCCCTACAGGTTAGCTAAACACTCAGCTGCACTCCGGACCGACAAGCTTGCGGTCTCCGTCACTTTCGACGGATAGTAAAAGAGGGCAAGTCTCCATCAGCCTCTGCAAGCCTGTCGGAGAGCCCTTCCGCCGGCGCAAAATGGCGTTGCGTGTCTCCGTACTGACGCAGATGGAGAATTATAAATTAGGCTTTACGTCGACTGATCAATCATAAACCTTTCTCAGTGGATCTCACTCGCTACAAAAATGTTGTTTTACAAGCTAAATAAATTCAAGACACAGCGAGCCGCATCTGAAGTGTATTTACACGCATTTTACTGTCTTCATGCGCTCTCACGCCACACTTCCAGGTTCTCATGCTGATAAATAATCATCAATTCATCTCTGAGTGACATGTTGCATCGTGCAGCTGTATACGCTCTCCTGTGGCTCTGCTGGACAGGGCTAAATTATTATACAGCATGTTGTGGAAGTTTCACTATAGTTTATATGTTTATATTTATTTTATATTACAGATGTTTGCACTGTATATCTCTTTTTGTCAGTATTTTGCAGTATCCGTTTGATCAAATTGGGTCTGTTTTGGGTAGGCTTAAATAAGTTAAACTTTAGCCTAGACCCTTTTGGTTATTAACTATGAGTAAGTGTATTGGCTCTTTTACACGAGGAATCAGGAATTGTTTTGTAATTATCTTGTTTATTTCTTTTTTCATTTATTTTACTCGTCAGCTTAAATGTCTGCACTGCATTTGAGTTTGAATCAGCCATCGCTATTGGCTGAGTAGTGCTGTGTGACTTTAGCCTGGTACAGTGTGATCTCTGCTGCTGTAGGGTACAAAAGCAGCTGGGTCTCGGCCATGCCTCAGGCTGGTCCGGCAACGGTGGCCTCGGACAACTCACGAGCCAATGCGAAATGATACGGCTCCTCTAAAAATCCTTCCTCCCTTTCCTCTTTGTCCTCTGATGAAGGAGGTGTAGAGAAATCCTCCAGACTAGGAAGTTGCTGCACCTTCTCCATACAAACGGGGGGAGTGTGTTTGTTAGCGGTTCATTTCTTCGACGGAGGATCTCCATGCGTGGTGGTGGTGGTGGGGGTGTTGTCTAGCCTGGCCAGCCATACCAATGCTTCCTTATGGGAAGCAATGGGTCTGGTAACGCTCCTATTCAAATAACCCCACCCCCTGAGAAATCTAGCCGAGCCAATCAGCGCTGAGCAGTGTACTTCACACACCGCCACGCTCAGTTTCTCATAAACAAGGAAGACGGCGTCTGAAGCAGAGTTTTCTGCGGCTCTTTCCTCTGTTCTAAATGACTTGGACATGTCTTTAAAACCACAACAAGAATTGGCGCTAAAAGCCTTTCTTCTAAAGAAAGATGTTAGCGCTGTGCTACCCACAGACATATATACATAGACGCCTCGTGGACTGGCGCTGCCGTAGTGGCCGGCCACCATCTTAGATGGGTCTCCATTCGCCCCCAGTGCATTCATTTCTACTGAGGAAGGTGCTTACCCAGCTAAAATCCATATCGTGGTGTCACCTTTACATGAGCCAATGGAGCAAGAAGTAAAAAATGCTGGAAAGCTGGGGTTAACTGCAGTACAGCTCGGCGTGAACAGTGAGAGAGATTGTTAGCAGCGCTCCTTTGACGCCATCTTTGACTACAGCTAAAAAAAACTACAGCGTCGCGCTGTAAGTCATCATTTCTGTCTTTTTTCGGACTGGTTATTTTTGAGCTGGCTAGTCCCGCCCCTCATGGTGCTCGCTGCCTCTGAGTTTCCAGACTCTTCCTCTGTGTAGAATAGACGGAGGGAGCGTCTGGCAGGCCAGGCTAGGTGCAGTCAGTGTCACTGGCACAACGCCACCCTCTCGGTCCACCAGGCAAAGGCTTCTTCTGGTGCATTATTTTCAAACAGGAAGTGTGGGTAGAGTAATTTCGCAGTTCCATCAGTACCAGCTCTGTGTGACACGAATGTAATCTAGTCGACACTACTCAGGAGAGTTGTGCTGTCACAACAACAATGGAGAGAAGACACCCCTGGGTGGGGTTGTCAATAACCAGGCAGTCCCAGTGTTGTTAAGTTTCACGACGTGATCTGTAGGCGACTCAGATCTGTAAATAACAATGGAGGCCATGATAGTGCTGCTAGTCGTAAACTTCAACATTCTGCTCACTCTGGTGCATAGAAAGAGACTCTGAAGAGAACAAGTCCAGAGAAAGCTGCAGACAGCAAGGAAAAACACTCAGAAGAAGATCAGGAGAGGGAGGGATATGAAACAGAAGATAGGATACGACGTATGATAGTAAGATAATGCTAATGTTCGCCTGCTATAGTGGGCTGTTGATACGCAAAAAGTCCGGCGTAAAACACCGTTAATGTCAATGAAATATTTAGCAGTATAAATGTGTGTGTGTGTAGTATAAATGTGTGTGTTTCAGCTAACTCTCCAGCGTAGTAATCACAGCAAACCAACGATCTGAGCGTTTAACCAGACCTGAGTGGTGGTATGCTGTTGTTCCTGTCATGTCTGTAATACTGTCTGTAAAAATAAAGCTCTTTTGTTCATTCACTGCTTTTGTTACTTGATGACAAAAACGATCAACACTTCCATTTTTGAAAGCATTCTTTGTTTACAGCATGCTTTCACACCTGCTGAAAAACTTTTGCACATTACTACCTATTAGGGCTGAGTCGATAAATGGACGATAACTACATGTATGCACAAAAACAAAAGTTGTCCACTAGATGGGGCTGTCACGTGTATTACGTTGAGTCACGTTGTCGTGACTCGAGGTGGTACAGCTTCTTACAGGGACATGAACGTCGACAACCTACACACATCTTTTCATTTTATTTATTACCGAATGTATTGACATGGGAAAAATGATATCGGTTAGAGTCAGAAATTTCTGACAATAAATCTTCCATTTATTGCCCAGCCCTATCTATCTGTCTGTCTGTCTGTCTGTCTGTCTGTCTGTATAGTAACTAACTCAATATTTGTCTGCTATTTGTAAAGTATTAGATGGAGGAGAATGACACAAAGTATTAAAGTACAACAATAAATATTTGAATTCCAACTTATTTTGTGAAGTTGATATGAATGTTTAATTCATTTTTCCAGTAAAACTAATAATTAAATTTTTTTGCTTGTTTTTCTTTAGAAAAATAAAATAAAGATCAGTGTTGCCAGACGTACGATAATTATCGTATTTGTAGGATAATTTAGCCCTCTGTATGATCATTAATCCCTTAATGAACGACCATTTTAGCCCTTCATTGTGTGGAATCTGCAGCTGGGGATTGCATTCAGGGACATTCCTAAAGCTAAAACTATACTTTAAAGACTATAATTTTGTAACTGTGTTTGATACACTAATATTGAAGCTGTGGATCATCAGACATGTCAAGATGCAACTAAGTAGTTTACGGTAATTTTTCTCAAAATACATAATTTTAAGATCCTGGTACGATGCATTAACATTTCCAGTCTGGCAACACTAAAGAAGATGCTAGCAGCAGAAACTGGAACATTCATTTAAAGCTGGGTCGTCAACATTGTTCAACCTTGTGTTAGCATGTGAAAAAGCTCATGGTACATTTCTGAAGATGCTAATTGCCAACAAAACTTTATTTGAACAAAGTGCTTCAAAAAAGTGTGAAGGATAAAAGTTCAGCTTATTTTCAAGTGAATTTAAATCCCAGAAGAGAGAAATCCCACACCCACCATGCTAGAATGTAAACGGCTCTTTAGTGACTTTACACAGATGTAGGTGTAAACACTCAAAGACATCCAGTCTGCTAAACACAAGACTCTAAAGCTAACAGGAGAGACTGCTTTCCTGTCCCATCATCACCAACTCCACATTTCCTCCTCTGTGCTTTTTCAGGCTCAGAGAAAAACACGGAGATCAAACAAGTGGTCACAAGACAAATGAGAACAGCTCTCTGTTTAGGCCCAGGGCTCGGCCACCAGGGTTGCTCGCCTGAAGAGAATCAAGCACCTGGCATTTGTCACCCTACATCCCCTTTTACTACCCCCACCCTTCCCAGACCCTGTATAGTAAAACTTGAAAGGCTTCTCCTCACAACAGACAAAAACACAAGTTCTGTTCATGCTAGGTAATAACTCCTCTGGCTAAATAGGCTGCTCCTCCAGAGAAACATACAAAAGACCCACACTTTACAGAAGCATTTCAGAACAGAAATAAAAACACCATTGCATTAAAGAGAACTACTCAACGCACAAGGATTTAGACCTTTCACAACAAATACTCTGCCCAGTTCCTTTTTCAAAATCTAAAAGGATTAAAGTTGAACTCTTTGCTATTCACTGCAGGGTCTCCTCTTTTTCTCCAGGCATTGTAAAACCATAAATCTTTCTTGTCTACTATTTAGCTTTAAAACTGCCATTTTTATGGGGTGATTCTCTGCCAAATGTGCTGGGACCAGGCAACCCAGTCAAAGATCAGCCAAAGCTCCCCTGAATCTTGAACAGAAAGTTCAAATGCAGACGTGTGCAAGATTCCTACACAGGCAGAGCTGGAATAGATGCTTTACTAAATAACCTACATCTTCCATCTCACACAGATTTAAACAACGAGATGTTTGGCAACACAGCGTAACGTCCAGTAGCTTTATTAGGGGTTCCCTTCAGTGCCTCCACCCAGCCCCCACAGGCCTAGCAGCCCACCAATGAACAGGATTCTTTTTCTTCCACAGCAAAAATGAACTGACCACCAACACATGCTGCTGCTTTTAAGTATCGGATGGTTTCCCCTCCAGCCACAATCTGTCAATTTTTCTACCAGAACAGTAGCCTGAACACAGTTCAGCTATCTAGATTAACACAGGGAGTAAACAGCTGCACCCTAAACCTCTGTGGTGATAAAAATACATTTTTCTTGCTTTTAGACAACAGCAACAACAAAGAGGTGAAGTAATGTGGTCTACTCACATCTGACTTGGACTGGTCCTCCATTTCGGAGTCATTGCGGTCAACGAGTCCCTGGAATGGTGGATGCTTTGATGCTTTCCTGTGCTCTGCCTCTTCATTTTCTGGTCGTAATTTACTAGTCCCCATAGGCAATCTATCCTTCAAGAGCTTTTTATTTAAATGTTGAGTGTCTGAGCCTGGCATCCTCCTTCCCGATGAATCCAAAAATCCTTTTTTGCATCTTTTAGTCACAAGATCATCACTATCCAGAGTGGATAGGCGCTTGTTAAGCCCCGATCCATGGGTCAATCCCTCATTTCTGTGCTCCTTGGAGAAAGCCTTGGGTTCCTTGAAGCCGATTTTAGGATTGCTATCTCTAAGTGGCTGGTTCTCTTTGGGTTTCCTTGAAGATTCTTTTGGAACTTTGCTGGGTTCCCAGCCAGAGTCTCTAAAGGCACTTTTGGGCTCTTTCAAGTCTTTTGAAGGTTTGTCTTTGTGATCTTTGGAGGGTTTGTGGATTTTGGAGAAGCTGCTGCTGTTAGTGCTAGTCGTTGTGGCTGTGGTGAGAGGAGCAGTTCCACTTCCTTTGGAACCATCCTGTTGATAAAAAAAACACAAAGAAATAACTTTTATGACATCCCAGATAAAAAAAACACTTAAACAGACAACGGTGGAACCAAGCAACAAGCTGTTGGTTAGAAAGTCTTAGACATTTACAGTATAATTACTTTATTCTATCACAATGTCATGTGTCATTCTGGATACCCCCACCCCACCAAAAGAAACATGAAACAGAAAAAAAATCTTCTATAGATCATAGGGCAAATAGAGTATAATAAAATAGAATATAAAACTCATTTATTGTGCCTCAGTTTATAGATTCTAACAGCTGCTGGGAGGACGGACCTATGGTAACAATCCTTCATGCACCTAGGATGAGGCAGTTTGTCTGAAGGAACTCCACAACAGCTTTTCCTTCTGTCTCCCACCTCCTGCACTGGATCGAGGGGGCATCCCAGGACAGAGCAGGCCTCCTTGATGAGATTATCTAATCTCTTCCGCTCAGCAGAGGAGGAGGAGAAGAAGGATTTCTTTTATAGAAGAGCCTCTCTAGATAAAAATCACAAGGCGCAAGGAGAAACACCAGAATAAAAAGAAGCTAGTGAGGAAGAAGAGGATAAACACGAAGATGTTCCCCCAACAGACCACATCATAAAAGATGGCTGATGCCACCACAGAGTCAGAGCAGCAAAGTGATGTGTGGCTCGATTTTCACAGCCTTGATAAAAATCCATTAACACTAAACACCGTTCAGAAAGCATGGGCAAATTGTGTTAAAACAAGATGTTTTGAAAAATGGTGTCTTTTTATTGCTCAATCTTGCAGATGCAGAACAAAGACTAAAAAAAAAAAAAAACAGGCAGCCAGTTCAAGGATGAATGAATCCTCTGCTTTTAACACAAGATAAAATACGTGCTGCCCCAATCTGGAATTATAATCTCTGAAGGAGCACCATTCTTCAAATAAAAATAAAAGGGTTTGCTTTGCACTTATCTACGGGCTTAAAGGGCAAATCCAGGATTTCTTCAGAGTGGTCTGAGGGAATTTTTTCATCAACTAACACCAGCACAAATCTAAAGATGAAAAAAGCGCCAACGTGGAAAAAGGAGCAAATGCATTTGATTTAATGACAGGGGTCATCTGTCTTTAGGTCTCACCTCTAGCCCCGATGTCAATATCTCACAAATGCAGTAAACCCATTAAAGTAGTCTAGACGACGGGTTGTTACAACGCTCCACTAAAACCTTTCATTTTGTCTATTGGCTAACCCGAGGGGCCTCTAAACGTTAAGCTGCTGGCTCAGTCGTAACTTCAGGGAACACCTCCACTGCAATAAACCCGGTTCCTCCCTACGAAGAACTGTTTCAGCGTCATGACAAAAAGATGGGGTTCCTCTTAGCCATCAGTATAAATCAGGTAACTGTACTGACAGTTTAACAAACCCTTCAGCTTAGCAGGTGACCCGCTTTTATGCATCAATAATAAAATGGTATTTGTTAAGCATTTTTCTAGAATGAGAAAGCATTTATCAATAAAGATGCAGTGAATTTGGGTCTTATTGGTGTTAATCAATAAGCATTTATCAAAAAGATATATATGACACTTAATAAAAGGACTACAGATTTCCTGACAGGGTATGTACCCTTCTAACCTGTGAGATTTATGCTTGTAAAATTTCCAAAGAGACAAAAGTAACAATTAAATTATGTGTTTGTGGAATACCTCATAGAATTAATAGAGAAGGTTCAATTCTGTGTTACTATGAACCCATTTCAAGGCACCGACAAGTCCTATTCTGACACCTCATGGCTGAGTATCCTTCCTTACTATACCATTTTACTTATAAAAACAACAGCAGTTGCCCAAAGTGCTGTACATCAAAAACACTGGAACAACAGAAGATCAAGTAAACACTAAACAGCACTAAAAGATCCTTAAGATATACAGTACCAACCAATATAAGCAAAAATAAAACCGTTTATTCTGAGTTTAAAAGCCGGGGAGTAACTGCAGAGGGTGTAATATTAAAGGCATCGGCCTTAAACCTTATCTAGGTTCAACCTCATTTAGAAAAAGTATGGGGCTCTACTTTAAGAGCAAGTTCAAAAAGAAACCTTCTTTCCTTGCTATTTTTTAAAGACAATCAGCCACGAGCTTCACATGCATGCTAAACGTAAAAATAGTCTTCTACCACTATTTCCTGCATTATCTGCAGAAAGAAAATAGACGGGAAAACGCTCGGGTCAGAAAAAGCCACACAGATCTACGTCAAACTGTACATTTACATAAAGGACTCGCCCACCTTGTCTTCTGACCAGGGGAAGGCTGTGGTCATTTAGCATCCAGGAAGGAAAAGGCCGCGTCTTGGCTAGTAGAAGCTAACTGTTAGCATTAGCAACTCCACCACACAGCAGAACTGCTTCAGGCTTGTGGAGATAAAACATCAACGTTGCAGAGTGAGTGGAGGCAGTGGAAAGGGCGTGTTGCTATTAGCCAATCAGAGGCAAGATGTCTGAATATTAGGGATGTGAATCTTACAACAACTCACGATTCAATTAGATTCCAATTCTCAGGGTGACGATTCGATTCAGAATTGATTCTCAATCAATTCTCTTAGTAACAAAGTGTCAACTAGAGTGTAGACTAGAAGGTGTGTGTTAATGTGTGTGTGTGTGTGTGTGTGTGGTCTGAAGAGAAAAAGAGAATACAATCTGTCAGTATACTGTATGTGAAACATCTTAAACTAATAAACAGGTTTTATAACATCCAGTAGCATGTATTAACATAAACCAGTAACATTTATCATTGAACACAAAGACTAACAGGCACTAGTTAGTCCAAACAAGCATCAATCATTAACGGTGCAGTCGGCATGAAGCAACACGCAAACTAAACAGGATAACGCCATTTAAACATTATTAAACATGATGGGCGATGATGGCAGAGGAGTTAAGTGGCCGCCTTGCAATCGGAAGGTTGCAGGTTAGCGTCCTGCTCAGTCTGTCGATGTCGTTGTGTCCTTGGGCAAGACACTTAATCCACCTTTCCTGCTGGTGGTGGTCGGAGGGACCGGTGGCGCCAGTGTTCGGCAGGCCTCGCCTCTGTCAGTGCGCCCCAGGGCAGCTGTAGCTATGATGTAGCTCATCACCACCAGCATGTGAATGGGTGGATGACTGATTGTGTTGTGAAGCACCTTGGGGGGTTGTAGAACCCTAAGAAGGCACTATACAAATAGTCCATTTACCATTTTTACCATGATGGAACTTGACTCATAGAACGCACACAGGATGATAATAAAGGTAAGTTGCTGTCGTATTTCAGCAGATTGCAGTGTAAGAGCGCACAGAGCGGAGCAGTGCAGCTAGCGCCGGCTCCAGCAATGATGCGTTCAGGGATGCTCGGAATTACGACATTTATGACAGGATCGTTTCAGAATCTTCATGAATCGACTCTGAATCTTTATGAATAAGAACTGCGATTCAGACGTGAATCGTTTCTTTCAGGCACCTCCAGTGAATATCATGAATAATAATGAGTAAGAAATCCTCTTGTTAGTGTCTGTTTCCCATGTCATTAATAGACATTTTTGAGTTCATATCCAGCTCCCAGCCTGCTTGGTCTGCTCTTGGGTCCTTTCACACCCTAAATCATGACAGAAACAGTTGAACTTACACGGGTTTTGCTGAATTTTAAAAGGAGGTTTTAAACCCTAAGCCCTAAGTATTTAGCTCGAAATGTCATGGCAGCTTTAGACAAAAATAAAACATTTCAGAGTTAAAAAAGTAATTGTTTGGGTGATAGCCAACATATTTCTTCACATTAGACAACGTGAAGGTTTTTATAATCCTGGGATTTTGAATTTCTTGGGATAATAACTTTGAGCAGCGTGTAACCAGGAGAAGATATTTAGCTCTGAGCTGTACCTGAGACTAACCTTTGAACTGTGGAAGCTCTTGGTCTTCTTTGGGTCAGAGGAGGATGTAAGTGAGTTGTTGGGAAGTGTTGGAAGTTTGAGGTGCTGGCTGAACAGAGATGTGGATCCCTCCTGCATTACCATTACCTGCCAAAAAAACAGCAACAAGCTTACATCATCAGTTTATTCTGCCTCTGGAGAATAGTGGAAAATACAGCTAATGCTAGTAAAGTTGGGTTGATGCGCTGCACATTCATGTTGGTATTAAATTATGAATAATTGTTTAGGCCTCGTCTGATGATCTGTTTCCTGCTGCTGAAGGGCAGCAAGGGGAGGGGATGTTTATGGCAGCATGTAATGTGTTTTATACGTGTATTGTGCTTTTTCAGCATTTCAATTTGAAAGGCTTAAGTTTCCTGCTTTTAATATCAGCGGGCTCTGAGGATCTGGCTTAGAGTCATTTGTATGACGCTTATTATCTGATGCCGAGAAGGGCTCACCGTAACCTGGGAGGTTGATGGTTGCATGTCAGAGCTCTGGCAGTGGGCTCTGGACAGCTCAGGCCTTAACTTGAGAAAAATGTTGCCAGTTTTTCTTTTCATTTTCTCTCCTCACCCGTGCTACTTCATCTGTGTTTTACCTGACTAGCTTAGCCTGCACACAAATGCGAGCACACACAGGATTGGCTGTGGTCCAGCTAATCAGAGCGGTCCAGGCCTCACTACCTCTGATTGGTTTAGACAACAATAAGGGACTAATGCACATCTGTTTTAGAACTACATGGAGATTTTTAGTGTCTGAAACGTAGTTTTTCCACAAACAAGCGGTCGCTCCAATGCAGACTCAGATTTTTTTCAGGTGAACCCTTGAGAAATGAGGGCTCAGTGTAGGAAAAGTAAAAGCATTTCTTGTTTGGTGGCGAAAGACTGGCAAGTACAGAAAATTGCAGTGTGTAGTACATTGTTAAACATATTAAAACAAATATGGTTGTCATGGGCTTTGCACCAACACCTTTTCACATGTGATGCAGATATTAGTCAGGTGAGCTGGAGTAGAGTGATTCACTCCTTCCCCTAAAGCTGACTGTTATGAAAGCAAGTCTAAACTAAAACCTTCTTGATCCTAGTTTAGGTAGACCTAACTAGTAAATCTGTGTGCTTACTTCTCTAGTACCAGAACTAACACAGGTTAAGCTTACACACCAAGAGATGCTTGTTTGCTGACTACACAACAGCAGTAGGGCAAAATACTGTTGTGTTCTGCAAACAGCTATTTAATGTGAATCAGCTTGTCCAGGATTTTCAAGGGTAATGTAAAGGTAAAGGTCTGCTGACAGTCTTACTTTAGATTCTTCTGAACCTCGTTTGTGAGGATCCCGTGTCTGTGAACAAGAAAAAACAATCATATAAATACTATGATCATGAGTAATGGTCAGAAATGACACGTGAGGGGGAGCAAACCAAGTGGTGATTATGACATCCTTGTTTAATTTCTGTATTGAGGTTTTTCCCTGCTGCATTAAATGAAAGACCAGTTTGCCCATCAGAGATGTTTGTGAGCTGGAGTTGGCATTCATTAAGGGAAAGAAGGTCCATGAGTGTGGAAAAAAGTGTAAATTGCATAGTATAATCTACAATCTACACAAATGTTTTTGTGTCATAATTTTTTTAATTAGATTTAGTTTTTGCTTTGTTTTTAGACATTTTAACAACACCATAACACTTCAAATACTCAACAACAAACATCCTGTTTATAACATATCAATTCAAAACCTACCCTTCCCACCCCTTCCTCCATGTCCACCAGTCAGTACATCCAACTCTAGCTGGCGAGTCGTCTCTCTAAAGCTTCATTATGCAACATTTTTGTTAAAATAAATCTATACCCAGTCTTTTCATCTCCTGATTGTATGATTGAATCTACTTTTTGCCATGGCTGCATGTAGAGGTAGCAATTATATTTCTTTTGAAGGGGTTCGGGCCAGTACCACCTGTGAGAACGTGTGCTATGACATCACTGGGGGGCCATGTTTTCCTTCAGTTAACCGCTAAATAAGCTAAGTTAGCAGCTGGAAACATGCATTTGAAAATAAATCGTGCCAACAATTCATGCCAGATTCTCTGCTTCTGACCCAGGCAGCTCCTCGTCCTGGTTCTGACCAAGACCAAGCATCCAGGAGCGGGCTGCAGGCTGTTCATTCCCGCCTAGTTCTCTGTCCAAGGCAGCTCCTCCTAATGGTTCTGGCTAAGTTTGGGCACTCAGAAGTGGCCCTAAAGGCTGATAATTTCAGTCTGGATCTGTGCATTTGTCAGGCGGCATGTCCTCCTGGTTCTGCCCAGAGTCGCGCAACACAGGCGGCCTGCACTGCCTCATATCATGCCTGGTGCTGAGCTCCAGAACTTTGAAATGTTTTGAGAACCAGGGCGAGGAGCAGGAAAACCTCCAAAGGCAATCCGATTTTGGCTCATTGTCACCAGAACTTTCTGTGATCGCCCGCCAAATTCACTCCAACACAGCCTTTTCTGTTATTTGAGTTTGAGGCGATAGTAAATAATAATAAATAAATAGGTAAATAATTTGGTAAATAATAATAAATAGGATTAAACATCATGGGAGTGTACATTTTGCTGACTGCAGTTCCTCTAATGGGCACGTGGTGCGCTCTTAGCAGCATTCTCTGGAGCAACGCAGTGCAGCTTTAAGGTTACCTATCAAGTCCATCCAAGGTGCTGTGGTATCTGAAGTTGCATTAGTGATCTCTAATCGTTCCATATAAACAATCTCCATATATACTTGTAGCCAGTGCACAAAAGACAAGTTGTTAAGTGAATTCCATGTTTCAGCTATGATTTTCTTCATTGCAGTCAATCCTGCAAACCAGATTCTATGGGTTTTCTTCATATGTGATAGCCGTGAGTCATCGTTTAATAAGTGAACAACAGGATCCAAGGGGAGAGGGACACCACTCAAATCATAAATACAACTAAATACTTTAACCCAGAGGTCCTGAACTCCAGGACGTTCCCATACAACATTAACAAACAAGCCCAGAATCCCAGCACACACACACATACACACATGCATACAGAAAAATCCATCCTACCCCTCCGGCTTTCAGCAGCTTCCTTCGAAATTCGTCTGTCGGGTTGTTAAATGTGAGTTTCTCACAGCGAAGATGGTTGACAGGGGGGTGACCATCCAGGTGAAGAAACAGGTCATAATCAAAGCGAACTTTCTTCGGTTCTTCCTGAGAAAGGGTGGTCACCACCAAAATAAGAGAAGAGGAGAATCAGAGGTAAAGTTGTCTTAATAGCACCACTAAACTGTGTGACATACGACATATGCCTGCAGCATTGGTGATTTCATTCTCCAATATGCTGTTATCTGTTATATCTGTTATATTTTTTATTTAAGATTAAGGGAACAAAGGGAACATAGACAGACTGTAGCCCCATGTTTGTAGCATAATGCTATTAGCAATTTGTAGCGTTTGTCCCTAGACGAGCTTTTAATACACAGCAAAAAGAAACAAAAAACAAATTAAAACAGTAAATAAAGAAATAACAATATGATGTTAAAAGGGTACGACAACCAGTCTGAAACACACACAGACGCAGAGTGAACACAGAAAAGGGATAAGAGCACATACAAATATAGCCTGTTAAACATGCATGCAGCACTGCTGCTGGCACAGCCAAGGTTTTGTTTGCTTCTATAAATCCTAAAACTGGTTAGAGACTTCATACTGATGGGAAACGGCCTCCTTAGCACCTTTAACCGACGATGTAGTTCAGGCAAAAGAGGTTTCCATTAGAGGCTGTGCTGGTTTATCCACACAGTCTCAGAGGTTTAGGTGCCAGTTAATTTATTATTATTAAAAGGTAAATGGCCTGTATTTGTATAGCACCTTCTTAGGGTTCTACAACCCCCCAAGGCACTTCACAACACAATCAGTCATCCACCCATTCACACGCTGGTGGGGATGAGCTACATCATAGCTACAGCTGCCCTGGGGCACACTGACGGAGGCAAGGCTGCCGAGCACTGGCGCCACCAGTCCCTCCGACCACCAGACTTTATTATTTAAAAATCATCTATAAAAAACTAAAATAACAAAATTTGCAAATGTTAAAAAGCTGTATAAAATATTAAAATGGTGGTATCTAATTGGCTTTATGTCCAGCAGGAAGGGTTTACAACAAAAGATATAAATGTTGTCAAATGTAAAATAGAAAGTTTGACGAATGAGATTTTTGTAAGTACCTTATTTTTAAAGTAAACTTCAATGGGTAAGATGAAGCCAGCATATCCAGACTCCTCCACTTTGTACGGTGGATCCTTGCATACTGAAATGGGAGAAAACCATTTTTATCAAAGAAACATCGACTTTCAACAAAAAGGTAACAAAATAATTCCAGTTGCATCAGCATCTCCACCACACAGCAGAACTCCTTCAGGCTTGTGTTATTTGTGGAGATAAAACATCAAACATCAACACGGAGTCAGTGGTAGAGTCACGTTGCTGTTAGCCAATCAGAGCCGAGATGTCAGAATATCAGGAAATAAGACTCCAAATCCTGCCGTCTCCTGCGGCTAACTTCTTTCTGAAACAGGAGCACCAGATATTTTTCCCCACAGAGATCGACCCCCAAGGCATGTATTTATACTAGAGGACACTGCACATGTATTAAATATACAAGTGAACTTGGCCTTTAAATAAGCTGAAACGTGGACTGGAACTGTTAAACCTGGGTAATAAAAATACTAATGACAATTGCTTACTCTTTATGTGCTGTATGAATGGATGGACTCATCTACTAACCCTGTCAGTCTTTTCTCCTGAGACCTCATTAACTCCCTTTTCCAGAGCCTGCTCTGATGTAGAAATGCTAAAAAGTACCTCAGACTTGGTCTTTCAAAACTGACGACAAGGTCAAGGCTTCCCTGCTGAACTCCTATGGGACTTTAAAGACAAACAAACTGCCAGAGCTCAGGTGTTTCTCCCTGCTGAAACATGTTTGTCAGAGTCCATCCCTAAGGACGCCACAGAAAAGGCACCAATTAACTCCACGTATGTAAAAACCTACGAGTGTTTCCTGGGAGAACACTTGGAAGCAGGGTTTAAGATGAGTTCATTTATATTTCAGGGAATATTACTTGAAACAACGTTCTCTAATAAATCAACCTACATCAACACTACAACTACACTGCACCCATCTACAGCTACAGTGATGAATCGAACTATAATTTAAAATTAAAGAAGACAAAGAAAAGCAGTCGTGCAGCAAAAATGATCAACATTCGGTATATATCACTCGGTTTAACAAATAAAAATCACAAACTCTTACTTTGTTTACTATGCAAAAGTGAAAAGGGAGCAGGAAGATGAGCACTCATGCAAAAGGCTGTCTCTTTCTCAATGAATACAAAATATATTTCATTGTCATTTACGTTAAATCAACTTACAGTCTCTGTTGTAAACAACATACATCTCCTATATTAAAGCTGTTATAGCGAATCTACAGAACAAGCTAGGTCACAGGTGTCAAACTCAGGCCCACAGTCTATTTATATTTGGCCCGAGAGATGATATTAAAAATATATTAGAACTGGCCCGCCCGCACATTCTGCTGCAAAGACTGCAAATCCCATGGTGCTTTGTGTCGTTAGCACGTCAATCGAAGCACCCCCTCCCTTTCTGTTTACACTCATTAGCGTCAATGCTACCAGTCTCGCCGTCTATAGCTGTTCCCTCCTCAGTCTGGGACAAACTTAAAAAACTCCTCGTACTCAGCGCTGAGTTTACTTAGCGCTGAGTTTACTGGGAGAATATTGGCTCACAGCGGAGACAAGCCGCAGAAGGTAGGATATAACTATAAATGCTGCAAAGTCCGACGCGCGTTCCATCTGTGTATCTCATTTCCACGCGGAATGTACATGCGTCAAGCATAAACCAAGCTTGTGTCTTGCCCAAGGACACACAGCAGCATTCTCTGGCAGGAGCCGGGATCAAATCTGCAACCTTCCGATTACAGGACAACCCGCTCTACCTCCTGCTGCTGATGCTGACCTGGCTTTGTTGCTACTGGACTTGTAAGTAATAATATTTTTGTCCAACAGTGTGTATCTTTAATTTGTGGCTCGTTTAGTAAGACTTGGCTCATGTTAGTGTTAGCTCGTTGTTGGTGCTAGCTACAGCAGGCTGCTGCAGGGCTGTTTTGACCAGTTGTATTTCCACTTTCAACCAGTAGGACAGAGAAGCTGGAAACTGTTTAGTGCTAATTTAAGGCAGAAATCCCAAGTTTTTTTCTCTGAAAAATGTATTGCGCCCTTAGCCACTTTTCTTACTTCTATGATTACGGCAGGAAGCAACGCCCCTCAGTTCTCAGAGCTGCAACACAACACAATTATTACTCTCAAGTTATGTTGATTATTCATTTATATCTTTTAAAGACTTACTTGTCCATGAGAAACGTTGCAAAGTGTCCAAATAGTTAATAGCTGAGAAAATGAACTGTTCTCTACAAGGACTCAGTTCTCATCATTCACTGTTAAGAGCTGCTCAAAAGATTTGATTCATTTGTGAACGTCACATCACTAATCTCACCTCTGATTGGCTACCAGCCATGTGACTCTTCCATTGCCTTCATTTTCTCTGCAACGTTGATGTTTTATCACCACAAATAACACAAGTCTGAAGGAGTTCTGCTGTGTGGTGAGTTGCTAATGCTAACGGTTAACTTCTCCTAGATGGGCTCTGCTCTCTCCTGGCTACAAAAATCAACAACAGCCTTCCCCATCACGAGCCAAGGTGGGTGAGTCCATGAATGTTCATTTACAGTGTGACGTAGATCTGTGTGGCTTTTTCTGACATGAGCTTTTCCCATCTATTTTCTTTCGGTAGCAAACACAGGAAATAGGGGTAGAAGGACATTCAGCATGCATGTGAAACTCAGAGTGACACTCATATTTAAAAAAGAACTTAACTTAGAGTATTTCTGCATTTTCCATTGATAAAAAATATACTTGATATGTATAAAACACAGGAATGCCAGGCTTCTCGTGTCTACAAAACTAAATCTCTTTTCACAGATTTGTGCCATTTCTTTCTCATTACATCTTTCCATAAAAGTGACAAACCTCTGAAATATCACAAACACCTTTGAAGAGATGCCATTTCCAGTGCAGATTTAATGGGAGCCCGAGCTACAAATGAGGTGCTTAAGCAGCATGAGCTGCTGCTGCCTACTGCCAAAATAGCACCCCATTCACCGTTTCCAAAGAGCTTTTTTACCTCCATTTGTTCAACAGCATTGCAATTTGGCGGTTGCCACGGCAACATCTCAACGCTGGCCCATTAACCGGATAGCTATAATGAAGCATGGTGGCAGCTTTACTGACTGATTCGTCATTATTCTTAATGCATGTCTGGCAGCTTCTCTGTGCTGAAACAGAAATCAGTGCCAGTGTGGGAGGAAGTTACTCTTTCATCACTTTAGAAATTCCACCTGCTTCTGTTCCTGCCACAGCTTGTGAGTAGAAAGGTGTGCCACAATAAATCTGAAAACTGATCATTTGATAAGAAAATATTCAGGTCATAAGATTAAAACGCTGATAATTGAAAATTATTTGAAATCCTCACTGACTGAGAGGCAATGATCTCTTGCAACACATCTTTTAGCTGCTGGGTTTAAAGTATGATTGCACTTATAGCTGAGAGACGGGGAAAAATTCTATCACAATGTTTTTGATATCAGTCGATATCGATACGAATCATGATATAAAATGATACAAAACAATTCATTTTATTGTTATTGACAAAAAAATGCAGAAAAGCATCATTTTACAAGCAGTTAATTCATACCTAAGCAACACTTAGCTTCTACGAGCCAAAGAAAAACTGGAAAAATGAATCAGTAATCAGGAAAGCAAGAAGAAATGTTATTTCTGTTTTTACATTTTTCATTTCAGTTCAAACAATTTTGAATTTTGTGTTTTCATCACATTTAGCTTCTACTTTATTTAAAATCTCTTCATCATTATTCATCTCATGAGAATTTTTGTGTTGCATTGTTTGGGAAAATAATTCTAACATAAGTGTGTGTGTGTGTGTGTGTGGGGGGGGGGTCCACATGTCCACATGCTGCTGCTCCAGCGGGTGGAACTGGTCCAGGAGCTAAAACAGATTGTCCAACATTAACTAGTCAAAATACGTCCACAAACTTTTCCATCTCTTATTGTCAACTTTGTCATTTGCTGTGTCCTCCATCTTAACTTTCCTTTTTGGGGTGCTAATTTTTTTCTATTGTTTCCAGCCACATCCTACCTGTTACCTACAGTGAGAGGCTACATAAACATTAGCCGCTAGCAGTGCGTCCGCCATGTGGCTCTATTCCAGCCACTGATTGGTCCAGCAAGGAGCAAAACTTAATGTCATTGGCTGTTCATCCTTTCTTTATATCAAAGTTTCCATCAGTTCTCATATATCTATCGATGAAAAGTTATTTCAATACATACAGCACTGTGCAAACGTTTTAGGCAGGTGAGATAAAATGCTGTAAACAAAGAACGCTTTCAAAAACGGAAGTGTTGATTATTTTCATCAATCATCAAAAAGCAGCAAATGAAGAAACGAGAAATCTAATCAAAACAATATTTGGTGTGACCACCTTTTGCCTTCAAAACAGCATCAGATCTTCTAGCTACACTCGAACACAGTTGTTGAAGGAGCTGGGCTGGTAGGTTGTTCCAAACATCTTGGAGACCTAACCACAGATCTTCTGTGGCTGTAGGCTTCCTCACATCCTTCTGTCTCTTCATGGAGTCCCAGACACTCTCCATGATGTTAGGATCAGAGCTCTGTTGGGACAGACCATCACTTCCAGAACTTCTTGTTCTTTATGCTGAAAATGCTTAATTTGGCTGGACGTTTGGGGTCACTCACTTTACATTTTGTAAACTGATAAAATTAAACAATTATTATTTATATTTAATTTTTTCCAGCATTTGTTCACATCTGCCTAAAACTTTTGCACATTGCTATCATTTTATCACCCAGGCCTAATTGCATTGTTCTCTTTAGAATTATGACAGGTTCTTCACAAACCAAATGCGTTGGGAGTTATGTAAAGATCCAAGATGGAATACTTCTGCACACAGAAAGAATTAAAAAAGATTCAATGTTGATTGAACACTGCTTTGACAAAACAAATGAAAATGATGACTTAGTCCACTTAAAGACATTTTGCTCCCACTCAAGATGTAAGCCTCAACAGATGAATACGCTGCCAGTCAAAGATTTATTACTGTCAAATAATTAAACAGCAAAACTGAAAATATGGTCTTGAACTAAGATGTCATCAAGATAAATAAAAAAAATGACCAATGCACTTTAAAATGTGTGCACTCAATATTAGCTGACTGGTTTACTTTGTGCTTACGATGTTTAACGGCCTGCTGAGTTATTTCAGAGCTGAGGGTGAACCACCAAGCATGGGGAAAAACACTGGCCTCTAAAAGCATATCAGCTGTAATGTTAAACTAGTGCAAGCTACAATGGCAAACCTGCTAAACAAGCTAGCTTAAAACGTAAATATTTTGTGGAGCCTGAAAATATAAATACAGTAATAATAATTGTGAAGTGGTTGTCTAAAACCTCAGCCAATAACACGGTTTAATCCGAAAGCAATTATTGGACAATCCGGTCGTTGGTCTCACCGAACCGCCACACTTCCGCACTTCCTTGGATCCTCCATTCATTACGCACTCACGTATTTAACAGAACACCACTGGTGTGAGAGGTTCTCCGCTCAATATTATCAGAGAAGGAGAAACAGCCGGCTGCTACCACTTCAACTTTAGGACAAACTACCAGAGTCCCAAAAAGAAAAACACCATTTGTCACGGACAACAAAAGACTTTTGGACCTAGAAAACAACGACTGGTGTTTAGTGCTATCTTGTTTGCTGTGGCAATACAGGTTCCCAAGGGTGAGTTATGTGACTGTGCTTGTGTTTAAAAGGCAAGGCAGTTTTATTTATATAGCGCATTTCCTACCCGAAGGCAACTCAAAGCGCTTTACAAACAAAAAGCTAGCTTATTTTTGTAGATTTGCCATTACAGCTTTAAAGACCAAGCTGGCTGAGAAACCATTTTTTACTTATTACTTTTTAAATACAATTGGTCACTGTGAGTTTTTCATGCAGGCTCAACGTTATAATAGTCTTCTAACCCTTTTCCCTGCAAAAGCTTCTGATACAAAATAGTCGCTGAAACACTCAGATTAGAAAAGCCTGTCAATTCTGTCAATTCAGTCGCGTTGCTGTTAGCCAATTAAAGATGAGACATCCGAATATCAGGAAATAAGACTCCAAATCCTGCTGTCTTCTGCTCCCCTCTCCTCTGGCTAACTTTTAATTCCTGAAACAGGAGCGCCAGAGCTTTTTTCCCCACAGACATCGACTCATAAGTAGAGGTCGACCAATATTGATTTTTCTATTGCCAATACCGATGCCGATATGTAGGAGTCATGGTCAGCCGATGGCCAATATGTACTGCTGACTTTCATGGCCGATATCTAGATGTTTTTCACCTTATTTTCATGCTAAAATGTCAGTAATAACATCAGTTGATGCACAAAATTTCTGAAGCTGAATCAGTTTTTGAACACTGAATTTAAAGGTAATGCATACGATGTTTCTGAATTTCAGGAAAGAACCGCCTTCTCCACGTTGCACAACACTCTACCAGCCGCTGTTTACAAGTAGCTGCCGGCCGTAATGTGTAATTTTGAGGCTATAAAAATAGCATGCTAAACTTTAGCTTACATGTTGAGCAGAAAACCAGTGACAGCGGCATCTGTGGGGAGCCCAACCAGACCGCGTTTGCCTCCTCCTGGTTTCCGTGAGAGCGCAGGGGTGCACAGAGTGCACATACGCAGGAAGTGAAAACTAACCCAGGATTGGCTTCACCAGAATGATTGACAGTTATGCGGACCAATGGTTTAGATGATCCACCCGGAAGTAAAGAACATCCACTATACCTTTAACTAACTGTTAAATCTTAACTTCTCAGAGTTAAAGTCAGACACCTAAATAAAGTTAATTTAGAATATTTATTATGCAGATGTTATTAGTGAACAGAAAAATACATTTTAAATTCTGCAACAGCACCAGGCTGCCCGAGCATGTGCCTGACTTTAAATCGGCTTTACTAAGGACAAATATCAGCTGATGCCAATGTATAAAAAACGGTAAAAAATACTGACCTGATATAGCGGTCTACCCCTACTCTCAAGGCATTCATTTATGGGGCGATGGTGGCAGAGGAGTTAAGTGCCCGCCTGTAATTGAAAGGTTGCAGGTTCGCACCCCGCTCAGTCTGTCACTGTCGTGTCCTTGAGCAAGACACTTAACCTACATTGCCTGCTGGTGGTGGTCGGAGGGACCGGTGGTGCCAGTGTACGGCAGCCTCGACTCTGTCAGTGTGCCCCAGGGCAGCTGTAGCTATGATGTAACTCATCATCACCAGGGTGTGAATGGGTGGATGACTGATTGTGTTGTAAAGGGCCTTGGGGGATTCTAGGACTCTGGAAGGCGCTATATCAAATACAGACCATTTACCACATACTAAAGACCACTACAAATGTATTGAAAAAACAAGTGAATTTGGTCAAACTCTGACGAAGACATATTTTGCATCGAAACATTAGTTTTTTTGATTTTGCACCTATTAAAATCCTTGCTCACCTGAGTGCTCCAGCTCTCCTGCTTTACTCAAACAAGTGAATTTGACATTTAAATGAATCAGGGAGTGGAAAGAAGCATTAATTATAGAGAGCACTCTGGGACCAATGGACTGGAAAGCATTTTAATACAAAAATGAGGGTGCTAGTTTGGTTAGCTCAGGTAAAGAAACGAGCAAAACTATCTAGAATGATGGGCTGGGTTGGAGTCAGAACAGGCAGAGATAAAGCTGAAGAAAAGATGCTAGATCTAACCTTATTGACTTTATCCACAAAGAAAGACAGGAAGTTTTCAGTCTCCATCTAAATGGAGAATGCAGGTGTTTCCAAGTTACTATAATGATACAAATATACAGCAACATCTAAATCCAAGTACCATTGAAACGATTAACTGTTATAACATACGATCATTTTGTAACTGGGTCCCAAAATAATTTCTAATCATCTGAAACTTTTTGTAAATGTAGTTTCTAGCAAATTTAGTCTAAAGAAGTAAACTCAGTGTGACAACGGTAATGTTACATTTAAAGAGCAAGTCACCCCCCTACCAGAGTCCTACTCCACACACACTTCCTGCTTGAAAAATGTGCCAAAGGCGCTGCCTGGCAGACAGAGAGCGCGGTGCAGCCACAGTGACACCAACAGACCCCACCCCCAAGAATCCAGCCAATAACAAACACACACTTAAGCCTAATTTATACTTCTTCGTCTGCGTCAGTACGGAGACACGCAGCGCCATTTTGCATCGGCTCAAGGGCTCGCCGACAGGCTTGCAGAGGCTGACGGAGACATGTCCTCTTTTTTAACTGTCCATCGAAAGCGACGTAGAGCGCAAGCTTGTTATTGGTCAGGACACTGCGTCCTTTAAATACATCAACATAAATACGCCATTGCCCCCTCAAAACCTAAAGAGCTGAAGATATCTAGCGGCAGACACAGAGCAGACTGAAGAATACCTTGTGGAAAAAGTCTGAAAATATGAAAGTTTATTCATCCGTGACTGAAGTAACACAAAAATACACAGCAAGCGTTTTATTCATGGATGGAAATGATGGGAAACGTGGGTTTCGAGGTGCCGATCGCATGAAGAGGTGGAGGAGAATGAGGGACGAATTTGTTCGTGTTAAAAAGTATCTGAAATACATTAAAACAATGTAAACACAATAGTAAATAGTATTTACTATTGTGTTTACTAAAGACACTATCGTGGACCGGATACATGACTGTAATGGTGGCAGGATACCCCAGAAAAGCGCTACACCCTCTGTTGTCCTGGCGGGGAATTGCTTTGCAACTCTCCCCGGGTGATGGAGAAGTCTGAAGGGAAAACACCTCCATCAATGCGCGCTGACTCTAGCTGACGGAGAAGTATAAATTAGGCTTAACACACACATCCTGCTCAGATGGAGGACTTCTCTCCACCTCCTTCACCAGAGGAAAAGGAGGAAGGTTTTATGGAAGACGGTGCCGAGTCAGGTAGAGGCACGGCCAATTTGTTCCATAACTACCATAAATGAATCGAACCGTGACATTAAATCCAAGGTTTGTATCAAACCAGGATTATACGTTACACCCTTAATACATTTATATATAATGACTCAAGCAATGACATGAGGACTATTAGTTTTATAGGGAGTTACTATTCATCATTCATAAATATAGTTCATTCTCACCGACATGACAAAGCAAATGATAAAGTGATAATACAGACAACTGTATGGAAGCAGCTGATGCATGTCCAACTTGTAATTAGTTGGAAGGAAGGCGAAGCTGCTGTTATGATGTGCACACATGACCAAATGTTGTAGAGTTTGAACTAATAGTTATGAAAAATGCACCGGAGCAGTTGAGAAAGACTAACTTCTATTTAAAGTTATATTTAGAAGGAACAAATATAATCTATTTTGTTTTGTTATTTTACAACTCACCCTAACTAATGCAGAAGGTGTTTGGATGAGACAGCATAGAGGTTTGAAACCAGGGCTCTCTGACCTGGTCCAGCCTGTTTTAGTCGTTTCTCTGCTCCAACACACCTGATTCAAAGGTCGGATCACATGTTCAGCAGGTCATCAAGTTCAGCAGAAGCCTGTTAATCCCTATTGATTCAAATCAGGAGTGTTGGAGCAGCAAAAAATAAATAAAACATACTGCACAGGGAATCTCAAGGACCAGGGTTGGAGAGCCCTGGTTTAAACCCTGCTGAGATGTCTCAAGGTGTTAAGACCTCCTCAGTCAGCACCAGAATAAAAGAGCAGCAACAAAACCAGACAAAGCCTACCTCTTTTTGGCTTGGGGAAGCTTTCATGCAGGTGAAAAACAACTTTCTCCACAAAGTGCTGGATGTTGCTGTGGTCTGGCCCTCGGACAAAAACCATCCAGTCGTGAGTGAAGCCTTCCACCGTGGGTTTCTTTCTGACCTGTGCACGATGTCCAAGTTCCAGTTTCACCTGAACAGCTCCCTGAAAGAGGAGTCAGAGTTCATCCTCAACTCATAGCATGTCACACTCACACACACACATATATGAAAGTCTCAATTGTTTAAAGGTTCTATATCAAAATCCACTTCTTGGAGCTTTTTACCATGTTTTATTGTTATTTCCTCATGAAAAACACACCCACAGCAGTTCTTATCATATTTCGTGCCTACTGTTGGTCTGGAAGGTGTAACATAGCATGACACACACCCTTTAAAACCTAAAGTCCTCTCAGAACAGCATTCATAGTCTACAGTACAGTGGTTCCCAAACGTTTCAGCTTCAGACCCACAAAACAGCAATTGTCAAGACATGTCACCCCAGATATCTCTGATTTCACAACACAAACATGCTCAAAAATAAATATAAATACTAATAACTCCAGAGCAAAAACGCTTCAGCTCATATTCACTTATGTTGATTTATGACACTTTAGTAGAGTTTTATAACACTTGTGCTACACGTATAGTTTCAGTAATTGTTTTTCGGTTTTATTATGATTACTGGATATCATCTCAGAGCTGTGTGGTCTCGGTGACCCACAGTGGAGTCCCGACCCCAACTTTAGGAACAGTCACCAGCTCCATTCCCAACAGTGAACACATGCCACTCAGCGTTCATTTCACACAAATACAACATACGTTAAAATGTTTTTCTTCCCAAACACTAATAATGTAACTATTAAAATATGATGGACAAACTCAGGTAAAATAATAGATGACTGTAAAGCGTTATTTACGCATTAATTTATTTTTTTCCATCTACCCTTCGGACAAATTCAAGGATGGTGAACGGCCGTTAGCCAAATAAATAAATAAATAGCAACGCAATAAAAACTCGTTTTCGGTTTACGGCATCTAAACGTGTCAACATGAACTGTATTTGGACGTAATCCTGTATTACTCTGTTAACTCGGCTCGTAAAGAGACTAGCTAACCCACCGGGCGAATGAAAATCCTCCTGACGGAATAAAAACCACCACCGGCCCAGATCACTGATATAGATCAGAAACTCCCACGACGGGCTACTCACCGCGCTGGACATCCTCGAGGACTCGCGTCGCTGTTATTTCATAGAGAATTCGTTTTAAATGAGATTCTAGGTGAGTACAGCTCGCCTACGACGGCAGACATGGTCTCTTCTCCTGGACTCTAGTCAAACTGAAGACTTTCACAGGCTCGCCGGCGGTCAATGTTACAAAATAAGAAAGAGCGTTTCCGGTCTGAACTTTCAAAATAAATCAGCATGGCTGCGTGACCAACTCCTGAATAAGTTCAAGTTTCTGTTTTATCTGAGTTATATCTGAAAGGAAACGCTTTTTAAGCTTGTTTTGAGTTTCTAAATTATTTATGAGCTTGCATTTAAATAAAAATATAGATTCTTATTATTTGTAGCTACTGTGACAGTTTATAAACAAGTCATATGAGGGTGTTTTACAAAAATGAAACAAAACTAATGCTAATTACAGTTCAATTATAAATTCCTGTTCTCTTTATTATAATTCAGTTCACTAAAACCATTATACAAAACAATTCACTCAAATTTTAAGAACATATTACATGCTGTCAATTGTAATCAAATTTAGTTCAATCAGTTAATTACAGTTTTTCGGATTTGCTAAAACACTAAACTCCATTTATATTCCACCAAATTCTCTGAACCCTAAACTCATTTTTCTATTGATACTCAGTTTCGGTAAAGTCTTTAGCATAATTCAGGTACTTAGACACAATTAGAAAAACTCAGCCAAACTTTAAACACAATCTCAGTCACTAAACTGGATAGCAAAACCAGTAGCAAAATGTGAACACAAGTAAAACACAGCTGTCATCTTTTACACACAGCAACTCAAAATTCAGCATGTTTCCAAAGATGTGATCAGACAGGTAACAGGTAAATGTTCATTGCTGAACAAGAAGCATCATTGTTCACTTGGTCATTCAAAATAATATCATCTATGACACCAATCAGTGATTGACAACAGAAGAAATATTTTTTGTATTTTGCCTTTCTTAACAAAAATCACAACAAGCTTCAACATGGGATTGAACCAGCAACCCACTGATTAGGATGAACTCCTTATTTCTGCACCACCCTCGCCCTAACAGTAATCACCATTATTGAGCATCACATCCAAGGCTATCAGGATGTTTTTCCAAAGTTACATAAGAATATTGCCTTTGATGTGGATGAAGTCTTCTGGACAGGTCAGCTGCACAGAGACATGATGATGTGAAATGACTATGTGAATTACAGTAAATGTGTTTTTCTATTTTTTGCCATCTACAGTCAACACCTATCACTCTAATTGTGGTATTTTTGTGAAATACTTTTACAATAAATATTTTCTGGTAAATACAAGATTTGGATGCTGTGCCTTCAATTATTTGATGCAGTGTTCAGTGGTGAATATACTTGTGTTTATGATCTGAACACATTGATATTTAACACAGTATTACTGATTTTGAGGTGAACGTTTGACTTTGATGGATAGGTTTGGGGTAGTGTTTGATCAAGGTTTTTGGATCTGTGTTTAAGGTTTTGAGAACATGAGTGGGTGCATATTTCAGAGAAACAGCTGGCTTGTATACTGTGGAGAGTGATAACAAAACATGGTGGAAGACAGGTGTGGACTATTAATTGGGGAGCTGAGTTAAAAAAAACAGGATCAGGAACACAAAGGACAGAGATCGTGACAACCAGTAGGCAGCAGGTTGCATGAAAACACTTTTGAGTTAATCCCCAGATTTATAAATACTCTGTCATAGGCCCTTAATAATCCAAATGTCTGTAAAATATATCTCTGTTTATTCTGCCAAACACATTCTGTCCTCCATCCAGCTAAAAATTACTTCCAATTTGTTGTCCTACAGCTTTCAAAAACACAATTTCCTTCTTAAACTTAGCTGTTGAACAAAAACCTATCAGTCATATTAAGCTGCAGAGACCAAGACTGCATTGAGACTAAAGGAAGAGGCATTTGGCAAGAAGAAATCACACAAATAGTACTCTTGAGAAGCATTTAATACTTTGCAATAGTGGAAACAACTGAAATGGAAGTTACTACATTAATTAAAATACACGGGCAATTGGTGGTGCCTCTTTTCTACTTGTACTTTTAGCAAACTACTGTAATTTAACTAATAGTAAATGCGTAATAAACGTCTTGATTGTTGAACTAAAAACTAGATAAAACACTAAACATTGTTTTTCAACCTTTTATTTTGAGATTAGAATGCTGTTAGTTCCGGTAACTTTGAAGCTAAATCTGATAAAGTTGATGTTTCCTTCTAAAATGAGCGCACGCGCTGCGTGGCTGTAGCCCGTACTCAACTTGCATCGTGGAGCGCGAGCCGCAACCCACCAATGAGGGCAAAACTCTGATCCGTGGCCCTAACCCGGTGGCGTAATTATGTTGCGTTCAAGATCTTACAGTAAACTCGTAATACATCGCTTTCGAACAGTTTAAATATGACTTTCAATGTGACTTATACAGTATCTTTAAAAGCGCCCCAGAATTCGCGTTATTCAGCAAATAACAGAATTACATTTACAGCCAACATTTTAATATTGAGCTACAGAGTTACATTTAAGCTTATTCTGTTTTAATTTATTATAAGTAACATCATCTTAATAGCTTAATAAAATATATAGTGTAATGAGGAGACAAATCTCTAAATCTGTGCGATCACAAGACATAATATCAATAATAATCAATTGGCAAAAAATAAAAAAAATTTCAAAACATCTAGAAAGATTTGTTAAATATTTTTACATTAACGTAATGAAAGAATAGTGTGTAAACATCAATTATAATGCGCCAAATATTCTGCCTGTATCTGGTCTAAATCGACTTGTTGTTGGTGTCATTAGGTTTGTCCCTCGCTGCACGCCGTACCTACATGTGGACAGCAGTCTGTGAGCTGAAAGCTGGATGAGGTAAAGTTTAGCAGCAGCAGTTAGAACTTAGTTTTTGTTTACACTGAAATGCTTCAGCCGAACCACGAGAGAAGTAGATTATGGTTTAGCTGATTTAAGACGATCATTCCCCGGTTGAATGAATATAGCATATTAGCATGTGATGATAGTCCAGTTTATCTGCTACTAGCTTGTTCAGCTAAGCGCCAACATGACTCTGATGATAACAATGTTTCTTCTGTCAGTGAAACGAGTGTCTAGATGTTCAGAGAAATGAAAAACTTATTGTACTTTCTGATAAGAACAACAACAAAAAGCCAGGTGCCAGTATTCTACTAGGTTGAGAGAACAGACCAACCCACAAGAAAATGATATTTTAATCAGTTTATTATCATAAAAGAGTGTATGTGGCTTTCATTAATTCGGTCTTAAACATTGTGCAACTTGTAAACGAGTAGATAAAAATCTCGCTAGTATCAGCACCTGTCTCCAGATAATGAAAGTGAAATTATTTTATTAGTTTCTGTGGTACAACTGATCAGCTATAAAAGTAACATTAAGGTGAATCACAACTAAATAATTAATGACATGAAATTCTTTTTTGACCCAAATTAAAGTTTATTTTTACTGATTAAATAAACACCACAGTCTGCAAAAATAATTAATGTTATCACAACTTCGAGTACTGGTTATTTGAGCTGATTTTCTCTCATCTTTCTGCCACTCATGTTTTAATTTAATTCCTTTAACAAGGCGCTTAACTTTTTTCCTTAGGTGCACCAGCACTATATATTTTTTGACAACATTGCATTTAACATTGCAGTTTCCCAGTCTCACTGTCCATATATGCAATATTGACTTGTTCCATTTTCAGTTCCAGTTTATTGACTTGTAATTAATTAGTTAATTAATCTAATAAACATAAAGTTCCTTATTTGAAGCAGACTTGTAGAAGACGGGTACAATTCTGAACATGTTTAAAGTGCTTTAATTAGCTCAAATCTAAAATTAACAAATAGATAAATTCAGTAAATAAATCAAAATTACAAATGCAATTGTTTTAAGGAGGGAACATCTCGTGAACATTTCAGAGTGACCATGTCACGTCTAAATGTCTTATGGATCATCCTCCATTGTAGCCACATGCCCCTCAGATGACCAACTAGTTCTAAATCTTCCCACATCAATATTTTATAATGGAATATACTTTTGATTTTCATTTCATTTTAAAGCTTTTTTGTAAATAAGAGCCATTTGGAAATGTGTTTCTCCTGCTTTAATTTATTTTATAATTTTTTTCTCACTCATTTATTATTTTGTTCTTGAAACCACAGGAATATACAGATACTTTTATATTTTTATTTATCTGATTAAATAGCTTTAACAACTTAAAGTGGTGGTAGAATGCTGTTTATTTACAATTGGAAACTGTTCTTTGACCCTTTTTAAAGCATATGAAACTTTGTTGGTTTTTGTTGTAGCCCTGAAAAATGGACAAATACAACCTTAGCCTGGCAAGCCATCCTATATATGTGAATATATAGTCTGGCCACGAACCATTGACGGCTCTCAGTCGTGAGGCGGGATCTACGGTTGTCTTTCAAAATGTCAGCACGCAATTGGATAGCGCTAGGACCAATCAGAGTAACGAACAACATGATGTAATCACAGCGACGGAAAAGCGGGAGGCATTAATGATTTCTGTCGTTTTTGTATGAAAAACATGTGAATATCAGGTGTACTGGGACATTGCACTACATTGTTTGATAAAAATAAGAAGCCGCTAAGTATAGCCGACAGACTTACGCACGTTGGAGTCTAAATAATCCAATGTTGATGACAAAGCTGTTTCAAACGAACGTGGTTCCTGCGCTGCCGCTATGTTGGTTGGGTTCGCGGCCGCAGCGCTGACGTCATCGGATACTCCCGCTCTGTGATTGACCCAAAATATAGAGCGCTGTGATTGGCCCAACCAAACTATAGCGAGCTGTGATTGGACAGCCACAGGCTGCGAGGGTTCCAATGAAGCGTGCCTAGACCAAACTCTGCAAAGCAAGAATTTGGTCTAGTTCACTAGGCTAATACAACCTCATAATAAAGCTCAACCTTGAAAAGACAGGTTTGCCCCGCCCACTCAGCCAGGACATGAATATTAAATGCTGATATCTGTGTGTGTGTGTGTGTGATTCATTCTCAGTGTGAGCAGACGGTTCAAGACAAGTCAAACAGCAGAGTTGGGCTCAGTATCAGTGGTTGCATGCTGTTCGTTGCTCTGATTGGTCCTAGCTAGGGCTGCACGATATTAGGAAAATCTGCGATATGCGATAACAGTGCTTAATATTGCAATATCGATATGACTTGCAATAAATGAAGAAATACTTAAATCTGCAGTTTTTGTACATATACTTTAGACACACCGCTCCATCATCTATCATTAGTATTAAGACAGTAACAAAATGAAATCATGCAAGTTTACATTACAAAATTAGCATGATCTGTTTCAATATTTTTGTAAACAATAATCATTAAAATATGTTGGAGCAATTTAAAACATTAGGACAATGCTGTAGAACATGTACAGAGCTAAACGAATATGTTTACTCCCGTAGCCATAATATACTTACCGACTACTTCCATTATTTCCTTGTACTGCTTTGATGGTTTCTCATAAGGAGCTCCACCCATGGGCATCTGCTGGGCTGTTATGCTCTTACTTGTCTTAACGTCAGAGACTTTGGGTTTGCTAACGCTAGCTTTCTAGAGCCCAGTATATAGATCTTTATGGTTGCGTTGGCGGTGACAACGGAGATCTGTCATGTTTCCCCTCGTGGTTGCCACAAGTGTTTGGCATGTCTTGCAAAGTACTTGTGTTTTTTGAACACAAGTACTTTGAAATAATAGTCATGCTGTTTGAATTATGAGTTCTTTCTCGCTAACATTTTCCGCACACGTCTTACCCTCAGTCATTGTGACGCTCTCTAAGCTAACTCAGGTGTTTGCTAACCATCCAAATGAAGTGCCGTCCACCTAGGCACCAAGGCATCTAACCTATAAGAACCCAACCGATTAGCCAAATGGGTGAAGGGCTCTATTTGATTTGTCAAAAACTTCATGCTTCCGTTTGATTGACAAAATGCATTATGTGTAGCAAAAATATGAGATGACCATTAATTGCGATATTTTTCTGTTTTTTGCGATATGCCTGTTGTGCATGCTGATATTACAATAACGATACATTTTCGATATATTGTGCAGCCCTAGTCCTAGCTCTGTCCAATTGTGTGCAGAGACAAAGACAATTGTAGATTCCGCCCCACGACTGGGTGGTTTCAGTGGCTCGTGGCCAGACTATATATTTACATATAAAGGATGGCTTTGAATGAAAACCAAGTGTCCATGAATGAACTACACACAGCTCACATGTAAGGCATTTAACATGATGTAGGTTAGTGTTGGCTCTCCACAGAGTAACAATGAGTATCCACTCCCAACAGACAAAAACATCCCAAACAATTAAAACAGTAGACTCATCATTCCATTGTGTTGTTGATCTCTCTGCTATTGACACTCATGAGAGAAACTTGATTCATAACTTAATTTTCCTGTTGCACCTCTAGCTTAAAGCCCACCCAACCACCATAGAGCACTGTGATTGGCAGGACCCAAAACTGTTCGGGCAAATGTTTGACCTGCTGAGGCTACAATGGAGCATGACTAGACCGACCTGCAGAAGAAAGAAAATTAAATTAAGACTTATAAAAATAAGTACATTTTTTTGTTAGGATTTAAAACATCCAAGTTTTGCCAGATCATTTATTTCTCTGTATGAGTGAAATGTATAAGGAATGAAAAAATTCAGTCAAAATTTTAAAGAAAAGGGGTTTGTCCAAAGATCTGCGTTACAAAGAGTCTAGTCCAGCACCATTTACAGTCTGCATCTTAGTAGGGGTAAACACGGTTATGGTGAATATTTGTCACATGAGTTATTTTCAAACCTAGGCAGCCCCAAACAACATGACAGTTATTCTTTTGCCTTCTGAGTTTGTCTCTGTTGCAATTATCTAACACAGTCATCAGGGTTATCCATGTTTCAGCCCTGTGTGAGCGAAAGACAACGAGAAAGCCCCCCTGTGTCTGTGCCACATGTGCAGGTTGTAAGCAGTGAGTGCCCCTCTGTAAAGCCTATATGCTGTCATTTCTAAAGCACTTGTTGGCTTAACGCCTCTCATGCATTGTCCTCAGTTGTATTGCTAATGCAGACGTTGCACTACAAGCCAGCCCCTATTGTCTAACTGTAAATATGCCGTAGAAGACACTGGAACTGTTAAATTGATATATTTGTACAGGGTAAGCTATCTGTGGGAAGTAGTAAAATATAAGCATCAGCACAATTATTTTATTATTATAAATGAGTTTTTGTGGGTTATTGAATATTATATGTCTAAAAATCAATAAAAAAATGGACATGCAGTCTGCAGACAGTAGTAAATGAGCACCGAAGCCATTAAAACCAGTGTGAAGCACATCTATTAGTTAGAATATTGTTTCCTTACCTCCTCATGTGGCCATGAAACAGAGTGGGAGCCGGTGTGAAGCGTGCTGCAGCAGGGTGGTGGACAGGATAGGGCAGGCTCGCTTTTCTGTTAGATAACAGCAGGGGGGTATCTGGAGAGGGGGTGTCAGGGTATATAGACTGTGGAATACTCATCTTCTTTGTATTTAAGTAATTATTACACCAGTAGAGTGGGGCAAAAAAGAATTTGGCAGCCAATGATTGTGCAAGTTTTCCCACTTAAAAGATGAGAGGTCAGTAACTTTCATCATAGGCACACTTCAACTGTGAGAGGCAGAATGTGAAACAAATCCAGGAAGTCTTTTTGTATGATTTTAAAGGCCACATTCACTAAGAAACCGTTTTAACTTCTTATTTTTGAAATATGATAGGTCACTTTGATTTTCACATGCAGGCTAAACGTGAAAATATTATTCTACCACTATTTCCTGCATAAGCCGTCGATAGAAAATAGACGGGGAAACTCCCGGATTAGAAAAGCCTGACAATTGCACGTCATTATGTCACAGTAATATCTTGGCTCGCGACAGGAAAGGCTGTTGTTTATTTACGTTCAGGAGAGAGCAGAGGACGTCTTGGCTAAAAGAAGCTAACCATTAGCATTATCAACTCCACAACACAGCAGAACTCCTTCAGGCTTGTGTTATTTGTGGAGATAAAACATCAACGTTGCAGAGCAGAATCAGTGGTAGAGTCACGTTGCTGTTAGCCAATCAGATGTCCCCAGATCAAGAAATAGGATTTTAAATCCTTACATGTTCAGCTCAACTCTGCATGGGCTCACTTATGGTTCCTGAAAATGGACGTTGAGAGCTTTTTTCCCACAGAGATCAACTCACAAGACATTTATATTTACTAGAGACCACTGCAGATGTGTTGAAGAAAACAAGTGAACTTGGTCTTTAAAAGAATTTATTTGTATAATGATGTATACTATAAGTATTTAGCACCTAAAAATAAGCAAGAACTCTGGCCCTCATTTACCTGTTGCTTCTTTGTAAATCTCTTCTGTCCTGCACTCGTTACCTGTATTGACGGCACCTGTTTGAACTATTACTGTATAATACAATAGACACTTGTCCACACCTTTAAAGGGGACCTAGAATGTAAACCAACATTTTCCTTGTTGTTGAATAAGACAGCTTGGGTGGTCAACAGTAGTATGCCAAAAAGTCAAAGCCGTGTGTGACCTACTTTGTATGTAAATTAGAAAGTTGAAAAAGGCGAGACAAAACCTCCTGTTCTGAGAAAGCCTTCCTTAACACGTCATAAGGGGGAGCCACGCCTCCTCAAACCTGCATGTGTCTGAGGCCTTCTGGGGAAACCAACCAATCAGCATGTCCTGGCCAAGGGGGAGGGGTTAACAGCTCATTTCATTGAAGGCCTGAGTAAGGGGGTTTAGAATGGCCTGTATCAGGGCTCCTGGGACAGATGAAAGCCAAAAAAAATTTCTTATGCTTTTTGGAGGCTCAAAGCTCTGTTTTAGATTGTTGATTAATTGCATTCTATGACACCTTTAAACAGTCAGACTCCAACCTCCACCACGGCCAAGACCAGAAAGCTGTCTAAGGACACCAGGGATTAGATTGTACACTTGCACAAAAGAGATGAGCCAATGTTCTATAGGCAAGCAGCTTGGTGAGAAGGGAACCATCACTGTACGGAACCAAAATGCTGAAAAATGAACAATGAATCAAAACCTGAGTTATACTTGGTTTGTGTGCACTTTGGTACACTGGATGACAGACATGCAGTCAACAAAATGTTGCAGGGGCTGCAGCTAGACCCACTTTCATATGATTTCCAAGCAGAGATTCTCTTTGTAAATTTCAGTGCATCAACAGAAATAATGTGCAGGGGGCTGTGTTAGCACTGGGTGACTAATTCACCCAGCCTGTAATGGTCTACATTATTTTGCCGCTGAGGAAAGAAATTTGATAAATTTTGACAGAAAGACAGTTGTGAGTTCTTGTTGTAAAAGAGATTCTTTGTGTTCAGGTATGAGAGGCTGATATGATGGAGAGTTTGAAGATGCAGTTAGATTTCTCCAGCCCTGTCATACAAGCCCAGGTAAGCAGCTGACTCTGGGTAATGAAGCGTGTCTTAATTTGGGGCAGTGGTGAGGTCACCTCATATTCTTCATTATAATTGGTCTGATAATATTAAATACAGACAGTGAAGTGGAGACAATCAGCTGAGTTCCTTCCACCTGTTAGCTGATAGGCTAAAAAACGACAATGAGTTCTAAATGAGTTCTAATACTGTAACTCCAGATCTTGTATTTATTATTTGACTGCAGTAAGAGAAAACCAAATTATATCCTTAATCCGACTAAAGTAGGACTTTTAAAATGCACGTATACAGTCTAAACTGAAGTTGAAATGAACTGGCCTACTCCTAATCGAGCTAAAGCACCCTTACATAAGTGACGATGCTGTGGAAGCTGTCTTCTGATAACATCATCACCACAAGATTGCATGAATCTGATGTGTAACACCATCAGACAGTGCAGAACATACCAAATGTACTGTGCTACAGCATTGTAATCGTCCATTTATTGCAGGGTTTCTCAACCCTGGTCCTCAGCGCCCCCCTGTCCTGCATGTTTTCCATGTCTCTGTTTCAGCACATTAGCTGAAGAAGCCTGTTAATCACTCACTCATTTGTGTCAGGTGTGTGGCAGCAGGGAAAACACTGGTGTTTGAAAGGGCAACATGGAAAACATGCAGGGCAGGGGGGCGCTGAGGACCAGGGTTGAGAAACACTGATTTATTGGATCACTCAGTGTGTTTACACATGTATGTGAGTTGAGCTACAGCAATAATCAAGGTAAAACTGGGAGCCTTTACCCTAGTTTACTTGTCCATTAGAAAACCAAATGAATGAATGAAGTGCGTTTGGTACCACTACGGTACGTGGCGATGTGCCTTGTCTCGTCAACATTCTTCCAGTTAACCTATAACAACATACAAATACCAAAGAAAAACTGGCAGGAGTGAAGCAGACGGAGTAAAGGGAGGATGTGCAAAATAGCCGAAGGAATGGACAACAACAGTGCATATATATATATATATATATATATATATATATATATATATATATATATATATATATATATATATATATATATATATATATATTTGGACCCCTTTTTGCCTTCAGAGCTGCCTTAATCCTTCGTGGCATAGATTCAACGAGGTACTGGAAACATTCCTCAGAGATTCTGGTCCATATTGACATGATAGCATCACGCAGTTGCTGCAGATTTATCAGCTGCACATCCATGATGCCAATCTCCCGTTCCACCGCATCCCAAAGGTGCTCTATTGGATTGAGGTCTGTGACTTCATTTGAGTACAGTGAACTCATTGTCATGTTCAAATAACCAGTCTGAAATGATTCCAGCTTTATGACATGGAGCATTATCCTGCTGGAAGTAGCCATAAAAAGATGGGTCCACTGTGGTCATAAAGGGATGGACATGGTCAGCAACAATACTCAGGTAGGCTGTGGCGTTGCAACAATGATCAATTAGTACTAAGGGGCCCAAAGTGTGCAAAGCAAATGTCCCCCACTCCATCACACCACCACCACCACCAGCCTGAACCGTTGATACAAGACAGGATGGATCCATGCTTTCATGTTGTTGACGCAAATTCTGACCCTACCATCTGAATGTTGCACCAGAAATCGAGACTCATCAAACCAGGCAACATTTTTCCAATCTTCTGTTGTCCAATTTTGGTGAACCTGTGTGAATTGTAGCCTCAGTTTCCTGTTCTTAGCTGACAGGAGTGGCACATGGTGTGGTCTTCTGCTGCTGTGGCCCATCTGCCTCAAGGTTTGACATGTTGTGCATTCAGAGATGCTCTTTTGCAGACCTTGGTTGTAACGAGTTATTTAAGTTACTGTTGCCTTTCTATCAGCTTGAACCAGTCTGGCCATTCTCCTCTGACCTCTGGCATCAACAAGGCATTTTTACCCACAGAACTGCCGCTCACTGGATGTTTTCCCTTTTTCGGACCGTTCTCTGTAAACCCTAGAGATGGTTGTGCGTGACATTCCCAGAAGACCAGCAGTTTCTGAAAAACTCAGACCAGCCTGTCTGGCTCCAACAACCATGCCACGTTCAAAGTCACTTAAATCACCTTTCTTCTCCGTTCTGAAGCTCAGTTTGAACTGCAGCGGATTGTCTTGACCATGACAACATGCCTAAATGCATTGAGTTGCCACCATGTGATTGGCTGATTAGTCATTTGCATCAACGAGCAGTTGGATAGGTGTACCTAATAAAGTGAGTGTATATGCATATATATATATATATATATATATATATATATATATATATATATATATATATATATATATACTGCTCACAAAAATGAAAGGAACACTTTTTTTATTGGGCCTGGCATGAAATCAGTTAAACCTGTCTGATAATTTTCTGGTTGATTAAGCAGCTGAGGGCATTGTTAATCATTTTCAGCTGTATTGGTGTTCATGGACTTAACGACAGGTGCACTAAAGTGGCAACAATTACAAAACCCTCAAAACAGGACTGGTTTAACATGTGGAGGTCATTTCAAGTTTCTCCCTCTTGATCTTTTTTGGCTGGTTTTCCACTCGTGCTAGTTTTGGCTTGAGTAATTATCTCTACTGGCAGCATGAGGCGATTCCTTAACCCTACAGAAGTTGCACAGGTTGTCCAACTTCTCCAGGATGGCACATCCACACGTGCTGCAGCAAGAAGGTTTAATGTGTCTCCCAGCACAATCTCCAGAACATGGAGGAGATTTCAGGAGACTGGCAGTTATTCTCGGAGAGCTGGACAGGGCCGTAGAAGGTCCACAACCCATCAGCAGGACCGATACCTGCTCCTTTGTGCAAGGCGGAACAGGCTGAGCACTGCTCGTGCCCTACAGAATGACCTCCAGAGGGCCACTGGTGTGAATGTCTCTACCCAAACAATCAGGAACAGACTTCATGAAGATGGCCTGAGGGCCCGACGTCCTGTAGTGGGCCCTGTGCTCACTGCCCAGCACCGTAGAGCTCGACTGGCATTTGCTCAAGAACACCAGAATTGGCAAGTCCGCCACTGGCGCCCTGTACTTTTTACAGACGAGAGCAGGTTCACCCTGAGCACCTGTGATAGACGTGAAAGAGTCTGGAGAAGACAAGGAGAACGTTATGCTGCCTGCAACGTCGTTCAACATGACAGGTTTGGTGGTGGGTCAGTGATGGTCTGGGGAGGCATATCCATGGAGGGACGCACAGACCTCTACTGCCTAGGAAATGATGCTCTGACTGCCATAAGGTATCGAGATGAAATCCTTGAACCCTTTGTCAGACCCTACGCTGATGCAGTAGGTCCTGGTTTTCTCCTAATGCACGACAATGCCCGGCCTCATGTGGCAAGAGTATGCAGGCAGTACCTGGAGGATGAAGGAATTGAAACAATTGAATGGTCTTCACGATCCCCTGACTTAAACCCAATAGAACATCTGTGGGACATTATGTTTCGGTCCATTAGGCGGCGCCAGGTTGCTCCTCAGACTGTACAAGAGCTCAGGGATGCCCTCACACAGATCTGGGAGGAAATGCCACAAGACACCATCCGTTGTCTCATTAGGAGCATGCCCCAACGTTGTCAAGCATGCACACAAGCTCGTGGGGGCCACACAAGATACTGAAAAGCATTTTGAGTTGCAGAATTTAAGTTTTTGAAATAATGGACTAGCCTGCCACATCTTCATTTCACTCTGATTTTAGGGTGTCTACACAATTGAGCCCTCTGAGATCTGATGTATCTAATGTGTTTCTTTAAGGCAAGGCAAGGCAAGGCAGCTTTATTTGTATAGCACATTTCAAACATGGAGGCAATTCAATGTGCTTTACAGAGCAGGAGCAACAAAAGCATTAATCAAAATACACAAAGAAATAATTTAGACAATTAGATAAAAGACATAGTCAAAAAAGTTTAGCAGTAAACAGTGCAGAAGGAGCAGCATAAGAAACATTCAATCATAGGCTAATGAATACATGAAGGCTTTTAATTTTAATTTAAAAGTTACTAGAGTTGGGGCCTGTTTGAGGTCATAAGGAAGCTGATTCCATCTATGAGCAGCATAGTGACTAAAAGCAGCTTCTCCCTGTCTGGTTCTGACCCGAGGTTCTACCAGCTGACTGCTGTCTAGGGATCTGAGAGCTCTGCTAGGTGTATATACAGGAAGGAGATCCAACATGTACTTAGGCCCCATACCATTGAGTGATTTATAGACTAGTAGAAGCACTTTAAAATCGATTCTGTAGTTTACTGGTAACCAGTGCAGAGTTTTTAGAACAGGGGTGATGTGCTCAGTTCTCTTAGTTCTCGTTAGGACCCTAGCAGCAGCATTCTGAATAAGCTGCAGTTGTTTTACGGCTGTTTTGGGAAGACCAGTCAGGAGACCATTGCAATAATCTAGTCTGCTGGAGATGAACGCATGAATGAGTTTCTCTAGGTCTTGTTTCGACATGAGACCTCTGAGTCTTGCTAATTGATGGAGATGATAAAACGCTGACCTGGTTATAGCCTTTATGTGACCAGTGAAGCTCAGGTCTGAGTCAATGGTAACACCAAGGTTTCTAACCTGAGTCTTAGTCTTTATTCCTCTGGAGCCAAGTTGAGCAATAACTTCCATCCTCAGTTTAAAGTGTTCCTTTAATTTTTGAGAGCAGTGTGTATATATATATATATATATATATATATATATATATATATATATATATATATATATATATATATATATATATATATATATATATATATATATATGCATATATATATATTTATATATAATTCAGAGGGATTCGGTTTCTAACTGCAATATCTGACTACTTGAGCTCGATTAGTATCAGTTCGACTTAAGCCAGATTAAAGTGTTTACATACATGTTAAAAGTCAGACTTCAGGCGAACTAGGGTCCACCATCTTGTATCAGTCGCTTGCTCAGTTTTTAGTGCCACCCTGTCTTATGTACATTCATATCAGAATACTCAAGTATCAAGTAACCGATGGATTAATTGTTAGATTACTTGATGCCTATAATTTTCTGTAGCTGCAGCCCTAATTCACTGAATCTCTAAACACAGCTGACTACGTACTGTTGTTCTAATAATGTGAATTTTCTGTCAAAACATGTTTTCTTTCCTCCAGGGTGTGAGAAGTCTAGTTGCTGCTGTGTTAAAGGAAAAAGGGTCAAATGGACAAATCACGCAGTCCTCCACCCAGGTGGACATCAATTATCAATTATCCATTCAATTCATCCATTCATGCAGTTTGTAAATTATTACTTAGTAATAAGTTCTTTTTAAATCTGTGACATTCATTAGTTAATCTAAAAAAATAAGGTTGTTTTTGTTGTGATGTTTCCTGAGTTTAACCTGACTGAACTGCACTGTATTGCATGGAAGGGCCCAGCGTTGGAGGCTCTGTGGCAGCAGTGCTGCAGCGACTGTGCTCTCGTGCGTTCAGCCTGCTGTGATGCTGTGGTGTTGTTGGTGGATCAGGGCCATGCAGACCTGCAGTACATCCTTAACAATGTCCTCATTCTCCTGCCTTCTGCAAGGTACACAACACACTCACACATGCATCAATAAAATGAACTAAAGTGAGAAATAAATATAAGTCGGTTTTTCCACACAGCCAGACTGAAAGATATAGTAGAGCTGAACGATGTATTGTTTTCAGATCTAAATTGCGATTTCAAACAAAGCGATCACGTTATCATCAAAGCTGCATCTTTTTTGTAGTGCCCCTCACTGACCCAGGATCTGTTGTATTTTAGAAATCTGGGGTTTTCCACTGGCTCCCCTGGTTTTAAAAGTGTTACAGCAGCAGTGAGCAGGGGAAGGAGCGGGGGGTTTGGGAGCTGACAGAGCTGCACATTTGGTCTTTTCTTTCTTCTTTTAGTAGCACTAATACAGCCGATATTACTATTTGCTGTGGCCATCTATCTCTGCCGCTAACTGTCTCAGTTGTTGGTGAGTGTGAGACTGATTCTCAGACAGTGGAATCAGATGTACTGTGATTACACTAAGTGGACTTGAAAGTGCAACTTTTCTTCGTTTAAAACTGAAATTTCCTGTTGGCACAAACTGTGGTGGAGTTACGATAATTCAAAGCAAACATGTGAAATGTGTTGGAGTTCTGCATTATAGATTGATTTCAAGAAAACCGTGAATCAAATAGAAATAGCAAATTTAGCCAGAAAAATAGCAATTCAGGCTTTTCCTAAAATCGTTCAGCCCTAAGTTGTTGATACTCTACCTACCTGCTGTTGGCTTATCTGTGCTTACACCCTGCTCAAAGGCTGCAGTCATACAAAGCTGTAAACATTAAAATGAGGGGTTCAAACGATGGATGAACAGTTGATCATTTCGACCAACACAATCATTTGTTTTAATAATTTTTGCGTTGGTGACTGAGTCCCATCACCAGAACACTGACCAGAATACTATTTGAAAACCAAAAAGCTGCTTGGATATGCAGCAGCCTTAGCTTTCGTAAACATGTAACACATGCTGAAAGCCCAGGGTTCAACTGAGAATAGGATGAGCATACAGTGGCTGTACAAAAGAATCACCACCTTGAAATACTTTAATTTTGTTTCCTTTACTGCCTCAAACAAAACATAAACAATAGATTTAACAGCTTTACTTTTCCAATGCAACCTATAACATCCAACTGAAAAAAAAAATCACAGTTACAGTTCAGAAAACGTTTAAAAAAACAAAACAGAACAAGAAATACTGAGATTAATAAAGGATCACCCCCAATGCCTCGAGTCTGTTGGGATACTTCTCTGTCAACGTTACACATCTAGATTGAGCCATATTACCACTCTTCTTTACAGAACCCTTCAAGTTGGGTCAAATTGGATGGGAAGCGTTAGTAGACTTCAATCTTCAAATCTCTCCACAGATTTTCAGTGTTATCTAGATCTGGGCTTTGACTGAGCCATAGAGGATGTTCACTTTTTTCTCCTTCAGCCAGTGTTTGGTCAGTTTAGCTGTGTGCTTTGGAAAGGTGAATCTTTTGCCCATGTTCAACTTTCTGGAAGACGATAGCAGGTGTTCTTCAAGAATTTGATGACATTTTGCCCCATCCATTTTTCTTCTACCTAACGAGAGCCCCAGTCCCTGAGGCTGAGAAACCCACACAACAGGATGCTGCCACCTCCATGCTTTACTGTTGGTATGATGTGTCCAAATAGTTCTTTCAAAGCTCAAATGAGCTTTAAAGTGGGATTTTTTGAGAAGTGGCTTTTTTCTTGTGACCTTCTTGAACAAGCCACATCTGTGGAGTGCTTGTGAAATTGCTGTCACATGCACAGAATGACCACTCTTTACCATGAAGTCCTGTAACTCCTTCAGAGTGGCCATCGGCCTCTTGGTATCCTCTCCTTCCACTTTCCTCCTCGCTCTTTCATCCAGTTTGAAGAGACGACCAGATCCAGGGAGAGTCCTAGTAGTGCCAAACGCTCGACACTTCTTTATTATAAACTTTACTGTGCTCCTTGGCATTAATAACGCCTTTGAGATTTTTCTGTATTCATCTCTGTGTTAGATCTTTTGAAAGTGGCTTGCCACCCATAGTCAGTTGCACTACCAAGCGAGAGAGCGCTCCAGGAACAGCTGTTTTTATGCTCCACTAATCACATTAATTACAATTGATCACAGGTGGAAGCCAGCAACATGGTCTGCTGAGGAAATGGTGGTTACTTCCCCTGACTGAGTTTAAGAGTTTAGGAGGGGGTGATCCATTATTAATCTCAGTAGTTTTGTTTTTTTAAATCTTCTTGAACTGTAACATTGATATTTTTCAGTGAATATTATAGGTTGCATGTAAAAGATCTTTGTTTGTTTCAATCTAAGGCTGTAAAGCAAAAAGATTGAAGTCTGTCAAAGGGGGTGATTCTTTTCTATACCCACTGTAGACGTGTTGCCATGTGAATTATTTTAACCCAGCTTGCTGTTTCTTATATACTGCTTAGTGTTTATGCTGTGATCAATCTGAATATGGTCTGAATCTTCAGCACACATACAAATAACTTGTTTTGGGGTTTTTGTTTCTTTTTCTGCACTGTGAACAGAAATACTCAGGGACTAATCAAAATCATGGGACGAATGTTGAAGATGCAGGCTGACCAAGAACATGGGAAAACACATTTCACCTGTCCATATTCTGTCAGGTAAGTTCATCATCAGAGTGTCTGCTAGTGCATTTATCATCTACTCACTTCATCATTAGATTCCTCACATGACTCATCTTCGATTATCATCTAGAACAGGGGTGTCCAATCCTGGTCCTGGAGAGCTACTATCCAGCATGTCTTAGTTTTAACCCTGCTTCAACACACCTGATTTCAATCAGCAGGTGATTAATAGGCTTCTGCAGAGTTTGATGAGCTGCTGCACAGGTGATTCAAGCGCTGAATCAAGCGTGTTGGAGCAGAGAAACTACTGAAATGTGCTGGATAGTAGCTCTCCAGGACCAGGATTGGGCACCCCTGATCTCCAATCTTCTGGCGCTGATCCGTAACTGGAAACAGTCATGAAATTCACTGAACAGCAGTGAGAACGTGACTTTTTGCTTAGAAAAATGGGCTGCAGTAACCAAATTTGACCACAGGATGTCATTCTTACATATTGCACCTTTAAACGTTTGAGCAGCTGTAAAACCGTCTGTTTCATTTTAAGCGTTGTTTTCAATAAATTGCATGCTCAGAAAATGTGTTGTTGCACCAATTTCTTCTTGTTGCATGTTGACGCTCTACTTGGAACCTTGTTAAGATCCAGCCATGCAAAATATGATTTTTGGCCATTTTCAAGGGGTGTTAAACTTTGATCAGGAATGCAACAATAGGCCTATCGGCTAATCCTGGCTGGAACGAGCAGTTGCTAGAAACCTGAGAGCACAGCAGCTGCAGGTTGCGGTTTCAGCAGCTAATAGAAGACGTTATTGTCTATAGTTTGACTAACACTGGACCCTGCATATATCAGTATTGGTTCATATCAGTATCGCAAATGAGTTAGACAGTATCGGATATTGGATATCAGTTAAAAAATCAATATCGAGCATCTCTACTGGATACATCTAAGAATTTATGACCATAGTGTTTTTTTGAACATCCATTTCCAGCAGTCTTTCCTTTGTACATTTGGAGTTGGAGGCATAGATCTGATCTGTTGTACACATGCAGATGAAAGGATGGTGGAAAAGATCTGGCTGAAGTCAGTAGATTAAAGAAGAACTTTCACTGTAGAGCTAGTGCTGTGTCATACATATTCTGGATCCTAAACTGGCCCCCTGCACACCCTCCTTCTCATTCACTGTCCTTAGATCACCTCCTCAGCCAGCATCCTGGGGCCTCCCTAATCATTTGCAGCAGGTGATGAAAAAAGGCCTTTTTGTCTTCTTCTTTCCTTCATGTATATCTGTGTCTCACTGATTTCCATTGCTCTCTGCATTTAAACCCCCTTTCCTCCTATTTTTGTGTTTTTCTCTCAAGGACCCCCCCCCCCCCCCCCCCCACCCCCCCCCCCCCCCCCCCCCCTCCCCCCCCCCCCCCCGCCCCCCCCCCCCCCCCCCCCCCCCCACCCCCCCCGCCCCCCCCCCCCCCCCTCCAGAAAAAAGAGAAAAATCTCCATTCCTTCTCTTACAGTTATTCTTTCCCATTGTCCTCCTTTCTCCTTCCATCTTGATCACTGTGTCTGAGGTCGGTTTGTCTGGCAGCTTTAACTTCCCTGGTGGGAAGATGAATGTGTTGACGGCAGCGGGGTGGCGCCATTGGGCTGGCATTCTGGTCATTGATTGGCTGTTGAGCCTGGCACTGCTGGGTAACTGTAAATGCTGCGGGATTAATGAAGGATGCACACTGGTGCTTATTCTTGATCATCTGCTTGCAGCACTCCGTGCAATCTGCCACAGAGACTTAGAGCACTTTAGCCCCCAGCAGGATAATGGGAGGCTCAGGGCTGTGCCCACCACTCCACCTCATTTCTCATGGGAAGTTATTTTGGCAGTAGTGGTGTTCTGAATGTCCCTTAAAGACTTCCCCACATCATCTGTCTGGTTTGTCTGCTTAGTCAAATAGTAATCTGCACTCTTAGTTTGAAATAGATATCTTTACTTATATCAAATATTTAAATGTCAGAAATCCAGTTTTCAGTTCCAACATGTTTATATTGAGTGTTTAACCAACACATTTTCACTAATAACACATGGGAGAGTTTCAGATTGTGACCAGAAAAACCATCATAGAGAAAATGTGATAGCTAGAACTCATCCACACCCCCAGACTCAGTATCAGACCTTTGTTTTCTGTCTGGTGGGTTTTAAGCTGCGTCTACTGGGGTGAGTCTGTTGTTTCAAATAAGGTGGAGGTGCCAGATTTACTGGAAGTACCCATTTAACAACGGCATGTCTTCTTTCTCGCTGTAATAGCTGAGTTCTTCTTCTTGTTGCTCTGGATTTTTCATTACTCTTATTTTTTCAGACCGTTAACCAATCAGCTCGTCTGAGATGTAATTTTATATATTTTTCTAAAGCCGTGCTCCTGTTGAACATGGTTGATGTTGTTTTGGTTGAATTCTCTTGCAAAATGAAACTTGCTAAATCCTTCCTGAAATCAGGAAATAATCCTCAAGTCTGATCTGTTGTGGTGTTCAGCTTTTCTTTGTGAAGCAGAAAAACTGTTTTTATCAGCTGAGAATGCATAACATTTTAATACCTTTCTGCTTTAGTCCTGCACTTTACTCTCAGGAATCACTCCAAACCAGACTGATAGTCTTTTAGTAGCAGGTGTTCTTCCTTGTTATAGATTGTTGTAAAGAAAAATATTTGGCAATTTTTAGCTACTTTCTTGTTTATTACAGCACAGTGTAGTCTGTGGTTGAACCCATGGTGTTCCACCAAGGTTAGTGACCTCTGTGAACACCTAGAGGAATGAGGGGGATCCTACCTATTTGCTTGTGAGCTGATTTATTGTTGAACTTAGAGTCCAACCAAAGGAAGGAAGCTGAAACACATGGAACACTGTCTGATGGATAGGAGATGAACCAAAGCTAAGGGTCTGGAACTGGCTTCAGGAACCTGAGGGAGGGGGGCAGAGATGGTCAGACAGATTATACCATTTAAAGACTGTTACAGGCACAAACACGCTCTGTCAGTTCACTTCCTTCCTATACGTGGAGCCATGTTGATTCATGAAAAACACTTGGACACACACACACACACACACACACACACACTAGAGCAATGTTGTGTTAACCCCTGGCCCACCTGAGGGTTAAAAGTACACAGAGCTTCAACTTGGATTTGACCTCAAAGTGTTTTCTGATTAATGAGCTGTAGAGGCAGTCTCCTCTTCCTCCAGTCAGAACAGAAACAAGGAGCGCTGGCTACAAGTGCTACAGCTGATTTTGTCTTAAACAATTTGAAAAGTAACTTAGTAACAAGAGGATGGAAAACAGTTTTTGCTGATCTTTTTTCCAGAAACATAACAGCCATACCAAGTACCAAGTAGAATAGAATAATGTTGCGTTCGAGTTACCTCGGAACTTTGAACTAGGAATGAAGTCACACCCGAGTTAACAGTCGGAGAAGTCGGAATTCCAATATGGCGGCGCCCTCGAAAACTGCTGTTTTGGTAGCTCTCAACGAATAGAGACGACTAATAAACAACACTTTTAGTTTCTTCAGCTTAGAGATGCAAGCGCTACATGTATCATTGATTTTAAATGCACTCTTATGTGTGTGTCTTCTAAAATAAACACATTTCAACCAAAACTTACTGTTGTCGATAAGGAGAGCTGCCATCTTGGATCTCGAGGTCGGAGTTCTGAAAAACGTCAGAGTTTCCGACTGGGAGGTCCGACTTTGCGGGGCGTTTTATTTGATTTTTCCTACTCGGAAGTCGAGATTTCCGAGTTCCGAGGACAAATTGAACGCACCATAAGCTGTCAGTGTCTTCAGTACAACTCACATTTCCAAGAGCAAACTCTAAAGCACGTTTACCATTGTGTTAAACTGCCCTTACCTTTGACACAATTAGTAAAACAAAATAATCAAAATATCTTCTTTATCATGCTCAATAGACACATCAGTCATGGACTGACCTGAACCGTAGACCTTTGGTCTGGAAGCATGTTCATGTGCAGTGTTGATTGGTGTGTGTTTTAATCAAGAACTCATCTGTGCTGTTCAAGCAAGCTACATTTTGAAAAAAGCTTTCTTGGTTTATTCAACTTCACAAGAGCTCAGTGTAACCTACAACCTGGGGAAACCCCACCAACACCTAAACCTCCAGAAGATGAACTCTTCTATCTGCCTGCTCACGGCGATGCACACACAGTCATCTCGTGCAGCTGAGACTTGCTGCGTTCCCAACAAGAGCAGAACCAGACTCTAAACAGAGCAAACAGAATGGGACATTCCGTCCATGACATAGGCAGCTCAGCTAGCTTCCTTTTTGGTTGCTCCACCAAGAACCAGTGTTTTTTGCACAGAGGGTGGTCTGTGCAGCGGGGTGAGAGACATTTAGAGGAGCAGTTTCATGGCTGGGTTAAGAACCAATCATTTAGAAGGGGGACCAGCACTGGATTGGATGAGGTTTTTCCCAGGTTGTACGTTTGAGAGGAGATTAAATTTTTTTTGACAAAACATTTAATTTATTGGCTGCCACCTGTATGTAAAGAGCGATATGGCAAAAAATATTCCAAACAAACAAATCCCAGACAGCACCTCTAATATAAATGTTTGCTTTAGGCATCTGGGGAAGCTGTTTGGTGGATTTGTCAGCCATTTTGAAAACAAGGTGGCATACCACACCAAGTCAATAAAGCTGAAACGTGGTATCATTGGTAGCATCAGTGAAAGGTACCAGACTTGTGGTTCTCTGTTGCTCTACAGGAGCAGTCCTCACCCATACATCAAAGCCCTGGAGAACAGAGTGGACTGCTGGCCAGCTCTGCTGTTGGAGATTGACGACTTTATCCGTCAGGCTGTTAACAGGTACAGGTTAACAGTATGGCCATGACCGAGTATCTATAAATGTATAACAGGGATATGTAATAAATGTTTTAGTTGTTTATAATATATGTATGGGTGCTCATTTTGTTTGACAGAAATGAAACGTCTTACATCAGCATGCTGGTTCCCTTCCTTCGGTACCTGTACTGTGAGCCTCAGAGGCAGCCTCAACACGCCCCTCTCCGTCAGAGTCTCCTCAGGGTGCTGCTGCCCACTAAGCCCCGGGCTGGATCGGTGCCAGCCTCACCAGCGTCTGACAGTCTGCTGCTCTGTCTGTGTCAGTTGGTTCCTCACATGCAGGTGATGCTTGTTCTGTTTATTAAAGTGATTAAATAATTTATCACCTATTGCAACAAGACTCATCTGAGAGTAAAGCACCTCAGGTGCTGGCTCTGGTGGATAGATAAAACAAATAATAGTTACTTCTTCTGATTTGTACATGAAGTCGTTTAGTAAGGTTTGTGGTGATTCTTGGTTCATGGTGTGTGTCCCTACAGCTGGACTGTGTGGAGGCAGTCCTGGAGCTCTGTGGGTTTGTCGATGCTTTGCTTCAGACTCTTATTGAGGCTCCTGGAGAGTTCTGGGTAAAAGAGAGAGCTGGACTAGTGCTGCAGCTGCTCTGTGCGTGTGAGCAATGCCTGAAATTAAACGGCGACTGCAGATCGCTGCTCCTTCTAATACAAGAGCTCTTACCTGCCTGCAAACAGGTTAGTCATATCTTCATCACATGCTGTGGGAGTTGGTTCATCTTTTTCTTAGCGGACGTTGTGATCTCCTCCTCTAAATCTGTGTGTGTGTGTTTTTAGGATCTGCCAGTGGACGAGCTGATGATGGGCGTGGCCCTGCTCCTGCTGGAGGCCCCTGCAGCGCAGCAGAGCTGCTTGCTTAGTCTTGGTACAACAGGAACTAGAACACACAACCTAGAAAAAAATAGTTATTTTCTAGTTTTTATATGAAAGTGTTGAGTATTAACAAACACAATCTCTTTGTGGTTCACACAGATATGATCATTTGAGATTTTATTAACTGGAATGAAAAATGACTGGAAAATACCTGAAACGGGTCGCTGAGCATTTTAATCTCATATTTAATAGAACTGCCCAGTCAGAAAACTTCCCATTCAAAAACCCTCACAGATTTATTATTTGTAAGTCAACCAGACAGAATCACTAAAGCGTTAAGGCTGGATAATCAAATCATAATGCAATCATTCTTTTGAGGAAACTCTTGAATAAACATTTTCAGGATATAGACCCACAACCTCTTGTTCTTGGATGTTGATTTTACAGGTGAAACTGGAAAAATTAGAATATGGTGCAGAAGTCCAGTTATTTCAGTAAATAAACCTAGACTGAGAGACCATCTAAAGGCTCAGGAACCCTTTTGCAGATGTTCTGGATTCATCAGCTGATTAGAGTGTGACACTTTGAGTCTAGAATATTAAACCGTTTCACAATATTCTAACTGTCTGAGATTTTTAATGTGGGGTTTTCATCAGCTGTAGCCACAATCATCACAATTATAACAAATAAAGGCTTAAAATATCTGGTTTTGCATGTAGGCAAGGCAGCTTTATTTATATAGCACATTTCAGGTGCAAGAACATAAAACGTTAAAATCATTGTGACAACATAAAACAACAGATTTTAAAATCAAATATAAAATACACAAATACAATTAGATGTAAGAATAAGATAAAAGTCAAAGATAAAGACTGAGCCGTTACAGTGCAGAAGGTGCAGCATAAGGAGTCAGAGAGCTAGAGCTCATGAATGCTGTTGGATTTGATCTTAGGGAACTTGTTGGGTTTTTAATAATCTGTAGAACGATGGACTCCAGATAACTGGATTTTGACCATCAAGCATTCCCAGATTGATGGACAGTAACTCTGCTGTCCAGTTCATTCTTATGGAAACAATAAGGTGTACTGTCTCACCACTCCCATCATGGCATAATAATTATAAAGGCTACATACTGTTGTTCATTTGAGTTTCATTAATTATCTCCTGTTACTTTGGGCTCTTACTGTGGGTCTAGATGGTATTAATTAACTTCACACTTTAATTAGCTCTTTGTTTTCATCTGCTTGACACTTTCTGTCTGTTTCAGCTGTGGATTTAGCCCCTGAGCAGACCGAGCTGCTGCCCTGGCTGAGTCCAGTTCTGGTTCTTCCGGTGCTGCAGCTTCTCTCCTGTTCCAGTCTCACCGAGCCGCTGGCTGACCCAACTACACACAACTTGAACACCAATCTCGCCCACAGCTTGTTACGCAGCGTCAGCAAACCAACAGCTGAAGCTCCACAGGTAACCTTACAGCTGCTTCTCTAAAGTTATTCTGATGCTTTTTTGAAAACAAAAATCCTGACTGGAGAATCTTCTGTTTTCTCTCTGATTATTAGTTATTAGGACATTAGACGGTTTTATTGCATGTTGTCTAATGTTTTGATTGATACAAAACCAGTCAGTGTTAATGTTGAGTGAATCAAACTGGTATGACCTTGTTAGTTTATTTTGTTTCCTGTTCCATCAGCTGATGTGAAATGAAATGCTGCATTATTATAAACCAAATGGTAGAACTAATACTGGTCCTTTATTCTTCATTGACCGTTTTTATATTGCCTAAAATCCAGACCTGAATCAGGAATAATGTTTTAGAGTTGAGGGATTAAAGCGTGGTGTGTGTGTCTCGTGTTTCTACCTTCAGCCTGGCCCTGTGTCGCTGCTTCCTCTCAGTCCCTGGCACAGCGAGCTCCGCGTGGCTTTGTCCATACTTGGTAAAGTCGCCCACAGTCCAGCTGCAGCTGTTGATTGGCTGCTGACGGTCAACTCAACCCTGACCACCAGCCAGCGCTTGTCGTCCTCCCTCACACTCATCGTGACCTACCTGATCATCACTGGTGAGGCTGAGGTTGGCCACCTGGCTCTGAGAGCAAGTCGAGCCATTGCTGCAGCCGACCCCTGTCAGGTAAAACCCACACAGGCCTCTCAGTCTGGTGACTGTAAGAAAGTCACATATACTTTTATTTTTAACAAATATTTTGCCTACCTTGAATGGAGGCATGAGTGGAAAAAAAGACAGATGAAGACTTTGTTCACCGGTGGAAGGAGGTTCTTAAATATAACTTTGGTGATTTGAGTTATTTCTGTTGCATCAGAAGGTTCAGGACCATTTTGACAGTTGGAAGTATGTCTGGAGGTCTGAATAAAACCCCATGTTGAATATAAAAACTTACTTTTGTCTCATGGTCACAGTTATGGTCTGGTTTACGTTCATTAGGCTTAAAGTGAACTTTATGTCCAGGATGAAGGTGGTGAAATCTCCTGTATATCTTGTCAGCTGAAACCGGTAGGATGACATCTAGTTTTACTGTTTTGAGAAATAAAATCCTCACAAAAGGCACAGAGTTCAGATGGTAACTGGCACACACAGAGTTGAACTTCACGCAGATATTTTTCATTCTGACTTGGACAAAAATCTTTCCAGAAATGAACTTTTCTTTTCCCGTGTGTGCTAGAGGCAACCAAAACCTGGAGTGCCACTGAAAGCAGGAATTTATTAAAAACAGAAAGTTACCCTTTAATTTGCTTTGTAGCAAAGTTACACCAGCCTGTACAGAACGGCTTTGTTCACATTTAAACCAGTTATAACCATTAGAGGAGCTCACAGGTTGAAGTTCTCCTCCACACAGCAGCTGTAACCTGAAGCTGACGAACGTGTAGTCGTCTGCAGCCTCGCTCCTCTTCCTACTGAAAGCTTAAACCTTTAGCTGTTAGCAGAAGACAGTCCCACGGCATTGTTGCTTCATATTAGTGAGAGAACAGTTTTATTTCTCCTACTGGTGTTAAAACTGATCAGATGAGATCAGTTGCTGCTGAACTCTGATGTTGGATGAAGAGACATTTAAACAGACGGGTCTCCCTTGTCCCTCAGGACTGTAAATTGAGCTGCAGAAGATGATGTGAAGTATCACAGCGAAACGACTCCTCATTACTCAGATCTCTGAGACACCTCGTTGGATTCCCCTGCTGCTTTAATTGCTCCCAGAATGCTGTTTGTGTTTTAGGCTTTGATGCGTTTGCTGGAGGTTGCTGGCAGCTCTGAGAACGCTGGATTTCCTTGAATGACCTTGCTCTTTATTAGGAGATGAGGACCGTAATGGAGCTCTCTGTAGAGACGCTGGAGGTGCTGAGACATCAGCTGATTTTAGGTTGTTGTATTTATACGTTTGACTGGTTTGGGGTCAGGAACACGTTTTTTGTGTGAAATAAGATGAAAGAAAACCTGCTGTTCTTTGTAACCCTCCCTTTTGCTCTCAAGACATGCAGGTAAAGTAGTTGCTATGCAACGGCCAAGTTGCAGGCAGGAGTGATGTTTAATGTTTATTAAAGGTTCTTATACTGCAGAGCTCTGACTCGTACACTCGGTGTCAGGGACTGAATTGTCTGTCATTAGGATCATGTCTATTTTTTACGTCTGATGCTTAGTTAGCGGGGGAGGTATTAGTTAGCTAGAGAGGTATAGAATAATCTTTGTTCTTTGAAGAGAGGCAGCCACTAATGTAGTCAAGTTTTAACACACAGCACCCCCTGCTGGAGTTGGTGAGTTCTGGCCTTCAGAATGGACGGGGTAACATTTAAGAAACAAGTCATGAAAATCCTGGACGCTACCTCCTTATAATGTTTTACTCTGACTCTGTCTTCAGGCTCCCTCCATCCTTTCTGTTTTGCTCTTCAAACTGTCAAAGGAAAAAAGTCCAGGTGTCATTCATGCTTGTCTCAACTGCCTGCCACACCTTGGGACTCATAAGGTAGCAGCAGAAAGTGTGATTGGACATTGAGCGCCTTGGTGCAGAGCTACATGGAGGTGTTTTGCTGTGATTGCATTCATGTGCTCTGCTATTTCAGCTCTGTGTCCCCATGGTGCTGCAGACTCTACACACGCTGGCCTCTGATCCCAAACTCAGAGCTGTGTCGATGCGCCTGATGACAGCTCTGTGGAAAAAACAGGTCTGGTTTACAACCTAGCATCACTGCTAACAGATTTGTCTGATTAGACCGTCTGTCAAAGTGTTGTCTTTTTGTTTGTTTGTCCCTGAAGGACCGAGTTTACCCAGAGCTGCAGCGTCTGCTCAGCCTGAAGGACCCCAGGGGCGTGGTGGGGCAGGACACTCAGTGGGAGCAGATCCTGGCCAGAGCCGCCTGCCTCAGGGACATCTGCAGAGAGAGGTCAGTACACAGACACTGACCACACACAACGTTTACCTTTTACATCTGTTCAATAAAACACAGAAATGCTGCAGAAAATATGTCGAACCATTAAAATCAACTCATAATTCTGGAGATTTCTTTTACAAAGCAAAGCTAGCTGAAAACCAACAGTACATTATTCAGTCTGTTAGAGGGAAACTTTAACCCCCAAAGTTTAAGATTCAAGGTTCAAAAAACCCAAATGTTTTGTAGGAATGTTTTAAATGAATAGACTGATGGGCTTTAAAAATGTTTTTAAATGTTTTTGACAGGCCTTACCAGCACGGGGGAGACATGCTAGCTGCTCTTTCTTTCACTCTGAAGCAGAGCAGCCGACTAGACCTGGTAACCCCAGCTGCTCTCGCCCTGCAGGCCCTCCAGGAGCTGTGCAGAGCAGAGGTAGTCCACCTGGACACAGCTGTCCCGAAGACTAAGTTGATCACAGCTGATAACCCCACCTCCTCTACCGAGATAACGTGGAAGTTGTGCCAGTCAGAGTGTCTGAGTACTCATAGCCTGTTCTTTTAGGTTGTGGACATCATTTCAACCTGGAAGAGTCTGGGCCCTGAGCTGAGCTGTGACACCCGTCCACTGATGATTAAAGCCATAGCTGAGCTACTGTCGCTGGTTCCCCAGCTCGCAGTAAAGTCAGAGGAGTATGAGGTACTGACTCACTGGCTCTTTTTATTGGCTCCTACATCATCACATCACATTAATGTTTTGTGTCTGTTTACATTTGACCAGAGTTAAAAGGCCCGATCAGATGGAATCCCTTCCGTGGCTCTGGCTAGCCTCGGCCAAAGCAGAGTTTGATTATGAGACTAAATTAGGTGTTTATCATTACATGTAACAACAGCAGTTGTAGTGGAGTCGAACATCTCCTAAAAGGTTCCTCAGAACAGATGCCGTTGTATATTTTGATCCTTCATAGAACACAACCGCAGGTTAGAAGCTTTCATCAGTCACATATACCAGTAGTGCCCAACCTGGTCCTCCAGGGCCACCATCCTGCATGGTTTAGAGGTTTCTCCTCCACAATACACCTGGTTTTAATCAGTAGGTGATAAACAGGCTCCTGCAGGGGAGGCCGCCCCCCATGCAGACATTACACTCAGGAGAATACATGCAGGAAGCCAAACACTGCTTTGGGGGTGTTTTTAATGAGGAAATGACAATATAACTCATTTCAACCTTTATTTATATAGTGCTTTACAGGTACAAAAGGTAACACCAAAGTGCTGCACAAAAAATAAAAATAAAAACGGAATTTAAACAGATTTAATACATAAATAAAATGTAAAACAGGATAAAAAAATTAGTACATGCTAAAATTGCAAAGCTAGAAACATGAAGGAAAGGCCAAGTCATATAAAAATGTCTTCAGCCTAACTTTAAAAACTGCCACCGAAGTGGAAGTTCTCACAGAAATCGGTAGCTCATTCCAAAGCCTTGGTCCTGCCACAGAGAATATAACGTGGGAAAAAGCTCCAGAAAGTGGATTTTGATGATCCCTTTAACATGACACTGGTCCATCCCTTGAGTTGAGGAGCTTTTTTTAATGCCTGAATGATTCAGAGGTCACAATTAAGTAGCTAAACAAAAATTAAACAACCTGTTGTTCAGCTCAGGTTCAGGCACTAAACTGAAAAGGAGAAACTAAATCAGTAAAAGCAGCCAATGAAGTGTCGTGTATGTTTTTAATGTTTTCCAACCGTTCTAAAGCAAGTACAATTTAAACTCTAAATAAATCTGTTGTTTTTCCAGAAAATGAAAAAGGAGGTGGTGGGGTTTCTCTGGAATTATGCTTTAAACAAGGTTTGTTGTTTTGATTCGTTGGAGCCATTTTTGCTGAGTACAGAACTGTCTGTAAAAGCTGACATCGTGTGTGTTTTTGGTATAACAGGATCCAGATGTGGCCAGTTGTGGCTACAAAGCTTTGGCAGCTTTTCCTGAAGCAGTTCACACAATCCTTCACCTACCCGAGACAGTAAGCCACACCTGTACTATGTGCATCTAAGTTTGTTTCAACTTTTTACCATCTCAGAATGCAGAAGAGGTTTTTATTTCATGTGACAACTTAACCTATTTTTTTGTATGTTACTGTTTTATTTTGGTAAAACTAGTTGTAAAATGTAATTTGCTCTTTGGAAAACCAAAAACATATTCCATCAGGATCATCGAACTATAAATGTATTATTACACAAAGCCCCTGACCTGAATCCCGTATATTAATATCAGCATCCTAATCTATAATCTATAGAATAAACAGAATCACTGATCATTAACTATAACAATGTCTGACATTAAATTATTAAAATGATGCAATCTCTTTCTAATCATTCTCCAGGTCAGACCAGCGCTGAAGATGTCTGAGAAGGTAGAAGGTAACGATGGAACAGACGAAAACAACGAGGATGAGGAGAAGGACTACTCAGTACCTGGGTCGTCTTATGTGAAGCTGATGACTCTCACCTGCAGTGCTGTCCTACCAAGTATGTTAAAGATTAAAAACAGTGAGAACTCCTCTGGAGTTTGGACATTATGGTTTGTTGTGGTGGACTGAGACCAACCTCAGTCTGCATGTGCAGGTTTATCCTGCAGCTCCATCGACGGTCGCTGGTCAGTGGACTGCATTCATATAACACTTTACTAACCTTACACAGATTTACACTACAAGTCACTCACATTCATAACATCTTGCCCAAATACACTTCAGTATGTGATGGGGAAGCCAGCATTGAACCACCAACCCTTCCACTGATCCTAAACGTGGTGACGTGGTGTTTTCTTCTTTCAGCCTTTGAGCTCTTCCTGACATCACTAGTGAAACAGGAGATGAGTCAAATGCCTCGAGGAGTGTACTTCTCTGCTCTGAGCGGAGGGGGATTACGATCAGACCAGGGGAAAACTGTAGCAGGGATCCCTTCATTCATGCTGAAGACATATGAGAAGAACAAGCAGCCTGGGCTGAAGCCTGGGTTAGCAGGTAAACCACGGTAAACTGATGGCAGACATCTGCTACTCTTCACCCTGTAAATCACATTTTCTGTGCTTCCAAAGATCAGTATGGGTTACTGGTTGTGTTCTTCCTCATTATGGTCCAGTTGATCATCCCCCAGTTGCTCAGTCTGGTTCTTTATGTTTTAGCTGGACTGCTGCTCTGTTATGAGATTCCTGTGCAGACAGACCGCAGCGGAAAACCAATTGATCGCTTCCTCTCCAGCAGAAGTCGCAGCTACCAGCAGACCCTGACAGCTCTCATTCATGAGGTACAAACCCTCCAGTTCTAATGCTCCAGAGTTTTTTATGGGCTGTTTCCATTAGCACCTACTGAGTGCGGCTCGACTCATCTCAGCGCGGCTTCAAGCTGTTTCCATTAATAATGGGTCAATGGTTGTCACCCTTTTTTCCTGCTTTGATGGGGTTTCAAGCGTGCCAATCTGGGCAGAAAACATGACATGATAGACTATTGGTCACTCATTGGCTAAACGGTGGAGTTCCTGGTCGCTCCTGCGTTTTCTGGGGCTCTTCTCTTCTGAGTCTGACAAAAAGCCACCAGCTTAGAATGTTAAGGAACTGATGTTATACATCCCTGCCATGTATGCTAGTAATGGGCAATATAAATAGTATATAGTAGAGATTTTGACTATACCGGCCTACTGCTATTTTGAATGCTGATGAATGCTGTCAAGCTGCGTCTACTTTGGACAAATGCATGTGCAGAGTGAACGGAGGCAGTGGAAGAATTAGACAGAATTGTTAGTTAGATAGAGACAGATTTGAGGCCACATCCCTTTTGTCCACCATTATTTTGTTGTTTTTTTGTGTTACATACTGATCTCCTCGTGCTACTTATGTGTTGGGTACAGGTCACCTCACGCTTTGTCTCAGGTCGCCGCCCCGCTATGATAAGCCCACTAGAGCTGTTTCTCAGTTGTAATTGAAAAGCCGTGCAGAGTCAAGCCGAGTTGAGATGCACTGAGTAGTGGAAATCTCAAATAGTTACCAAACCCTCCACCTTCTCACTCCTTTTTTTTTTTGGTGTTTAGGTAAACATTCAGCCATCTGAGTGGCACCGGGCTCTTCTTCTGCCCCAGGCTTGGAGAGGTTTTGTCAGCCGAGCTTTCCACGCAGTCCTGCAGGTTGGTGCTCCAGACTGAACACTTCAAAATATTGTCGAGTTCTGTAAGTGTAACGAAACCAAGTTTGTTCTGCCACTCAGAAGTGAACAGTAAACAACTAAAGAATAAAGAAACAGACTGGAAACATAAAACCAGGACATTTTACCACGTGGAGATGATGCTCAGATTCCTCAGGACTGATCTGATCTGGTGTAGTTGAAGCTAAAGTGTGTAGATGCCAGAAACTGTAACGGGACCTGGATGTTCTGTGAGCCATGGGTGTTTGTCATGTTCAGGGTCGACGGGCTGATTTGAAAATGCAACAGAAGCAAGACAAAGGAAATCCACAGGAGCTACAGTACCAACAGCACTGTGCCTGGCTGTGGTGAGACACACACCTGGGCTCTGGGGCCTCATGCTCAGTGTAGCTTTGACCAAAATGAACAAATCACTTGATTTCAAAACCATAATATCAAAGCTATTTTTATCTGCTTTCATGTCCAGATTTTTGTTAATATGTGACGTTCATCTCTGATGATACAAAGACCAAACCAGACTGATCAGTTTAATAATCCAACTCTGATCTGTTCCTTAGAAAGAAAACATATAAATAATACTTTTTAAAACTTTTTCCTTTTTATTGAATGTGAAAATAAATAAATCACTTCATCAAAGTTTGTTCATTTAATAACAAAATCATCTAAAGTTTTATTATATTTATTATATATATTATTATTATTTGACCCTTCATGAGTCGTCGTAGCAGGTGACCGATCCTCTGGTCTGAAGTGAGAATCTGCTGTTTGCATCTCTGCCTTCCTTCCTGTCACTCCTTGTTGTTTTCTGTTTTTAACTTGTTCTGTCATTCCTCAGGGCTAGAGATCAGCTGGCAGATGTCATCAAAGCTGCTACAAAGTGAGTCCCTGACTAGTGACTAGAGATCCACACTAATACAAACCACAAAGCTTACAGCTGGGGGTCATCTACTCCTCAGGGACAGTCCTGTTGTTCAAGGAAACTCCATCCTGGCTCTGAGTGCCCTGGCTGCTGTCCTGGCTCAGTATGAAAGCAACCTGCCCTCTGACAGCAACGGCAGCCTCGGGGTGAGACTTTATTTCCTTCTGACGAAGACTTTTAGTTAAGTTAAATCATTACAAATATTTGAAGCTATGTTATGAATATGGATCTGACCTTGCAGGCTGGACCAGAGTTCGTGCCCACTGCTAGCTGGTTGTCCATGGTGCTGGACACCCTGCTCAGCATCATCAGCAGCAGCTACAAGGCCAGTGGACAAGTTTTCCCCTGGTTCCTGCATGTAAGTCGTCTACATCAGGTCTCCTAGAGCTTCTCTCTGTCTTTAGTCAGTCACACTAAACCTACAATTAAACATTACGGTGTTTTTGTCGACTATCATTTTGTTGACACTCCTTTTTCTCGAGATGCTAACAAGGCACTGACAAGCTAAAAATGGCTCTTTGGTGACTGAAACATGATGAGATTTGTGTACGTTTTTGTTGATATTTCTGCCTGTCTGTCAAACATTAAGGAGTATGAGGTCACGCCCACCACCTGGCATGCGGTGGCATTGAGCATTCTGCACAGCAGATCTGTGTTGTGCCGAGCAGAGCGGTGCCTTGTGGCTGGAATGCACATCGCTCCATACAGCCACATATTGAGGGGCAACAGTGGCTGAGAACTTAAGTGCCCTCAATGCAAGTGTTAAGACACTGTCCACAGCCTGCTTCATCAGTGTGCCACAGGTTAAATGTCTGGGCTCCAAACCAGTAAACATACTGCTCGTGACCTTGCCATCAGGAGGAACAGGCATAATAAATTCCTCTCTCCTGGCTGGCTCGCCATGTATGTAACGTGATGTAGGTGGTTACTTTTAACTAATCCTCAATAAAATATAAAGGTATTCAATAATAGTGATAATTCATATTTATATGGAATATCACCTCTTATTGAATACCTTTATATTTTATTGAGGATTAATTAAAAGTAACCACCTACATCACGTTACACCTGTAATGAATAGTCTTATGGAGGGTACCATGTGATGCTGCAGGGTGGGTTTTGCTGACTAACCTGTCATGTAGGGAACATTATACTGTTTCTTAGCCAAATAAAATGGTAATATTCCTGATGGACGACAAACCTGCTAGCAGCAGCTGAGGGTATTTTCTCCTCCTCAGCGCTCCTACTCAGGTGAGAACACAGCAAGTGCCATCGCTCGTTCCTGTGCCAGCCTGGCCTTGTCCCTGCTTGTTCCGGTGCTGGTGGTGTGGAAGAAGGATGGTCTAGTCCAGGTCCTCTCAGCTCTGCACACCTGCCTGCCAGGCTCACCGACTGCTGATGACTCGCAGGCCGTCCAGTTCCATTCTGGTCTTGCTTTGGGCCTGGTTCTGTCCAGTCTGCAGCACCAACGCCTCAGGTACAGAGTCTATGAAAATTAACGGTACTAACTCCAAACTCTTAAAGTGACTCATCATTTTGTCTCTCTGTCTCAGTGATGTTTCTGCTCAGAAGGACATGGATCTGCTCTTCAGTTCTCTAGAAGTTCTGGAAAGTTGTTCATTTAACCCCAACTTGGAGTACAAGTTAGTTCTTCATGTTCCAGCTTCAGCACCAAACACTCTTCAATGTTCTAAACAACTGAAATATTAAATATGTTTAGAGTGGTCCTTTTCTGCTCACTAATAGGGGTTATTCCTCATCAGATGTTTTATTTACCTTCATTATTAAATACACAAGTCTGTTTGTTCTGAAACCGTGAGCTTTTTGTTCCTCAGCACTGGCTGCATGTTGGGCCTGGGTCTGGTGCTCTCAGCCCTCTGTGGTAGCGGACATGTTGATCATCATGTCCACATCAGACAAGACCTTGACAAACTACTGGCCAACCTGCAGGACAGCAGTGGGCAAAATCGTATGCTGCAGGAGGTACAGATGGACCACACTGTTCCACTTCACACCAACAAAACTAAAGAGGATTTCCTCCGTAGAGCCTTAGATCCTAAAAGGGACATCGTTAAGCGTCATAACGCCACAGCTCTTTGAATTTACTGTTTTATTTCTAAAAGCTACATTGACCAAATGTCAGTATTTTGAGTGAGTTGTTGTTAAAGGGCTCCACTTGGCTCATGTTACATGGATGTGTTACTGCATCATGTGTCCCTGGTGGGGACAATGACTGTTACTAACAGTTTCCCAGCATTCCCACTAGGTGGCACAAGCAGACAGAAAACAGAAAATTGTAAATAAGACAGGAAGTTGGAGTGAGGTTGAGAAGGTTTCTACCATCAGTTCAGTATTGATTAGGGTATTGTGTGTATGCACGTTTCATACATGAGACCCCTGATCGGCTCAACAAATGAATGTTTTTATGATGAGCTTTGAGCCTCAGCGTACTTTTGTAAGGCATATATTTTTCCATAGAATTTGACTGTAATCACATCTGTTGTTTAGGAACCACAGTAGTTTTGTTTCATGTATAAATTTGCAGGATAAAATCAAATCTAAACTTTAGATTTTCCTATCCAGGTGTTGTCGTACTCTGTGGCGTGTGTGAGTGTCTCTGCCTTCAGTGGAGGTCTGATTGATGCTGATAAGGCTGAGGAGGTGATGAACACTCTGCGCACGCTGACTGAGGAGAGCCAGCAGGTCAGTGTGTGTGTGTGTGTCCACTTCTGTTTGTTTTTGCTGTAAACGTCATAATTTATTGGTGGAATGCTCACTGCCCATCTCATTTCATGTCAGTAGTGATCATCTTAAGTGTAAAAATGATGGGACTCTAGCTGTTTCAGTCATGTGGTCCTTTTACTGTAGGCATGGTGGCCATAGTGTTAGATTGACTCCTAAAGTTAATCATCTTTAGATAAATATGCAGTGATTACATTTATTCAGTGGTTCAGGAGACATGTTGGTACTAAACACGTACAGGAACAACCACGCTTGTTTGGATTTCTCCTTTTGTTACACAACAAACCCTAACCCTAATCTGCAGCTTAAGGATTGGTGAGATCAGCTATACATTAGTATTTGTGATAAAATGCACTAATATGGTGAGCAAAAACCAAGTTTATTAAAGTGAGATGATAAGAAATGAACAGAGGACGTGCCTCTGAAGTCTTGTTTACACGTGTTGCTGTGATCCTGACACTTGGAGCTCAACAGCTGCAGAATGTTCCAGGTGTTTGTAGGTTAAATAAAGTAGCTGCCCTCTGCTGCAGACCTTAGTGTCTTCATTTCCCCCACCAGTGGTCATAATGCTGTGGCTGATTCCAGCTCACGTTACAGAAATGATGTCCCACCATTTTAACAGCCAGACGTTGAATGTATTAAATAATGTTGTGTCATTTTCAGACATGTTAAAACTCCTCTACTGTGTACAGACCCCTGGCTTCTCACTGGCTCTGGGGTTGGTTGTTCACGGCCTGTCGGTGTCCGGCCATGGAAAAGCTGAAGACATCCACCCTCGTCTATTGGCTGCTTGGACCAAGATCTTACTGGCAGAGGTACATCGAATACAGGATTATGTTTGTCCAGTTGTAAAGTGTCACACTTTGGTCTGTGTGTGACAGATGTGTCATCGTGTTTCAGGGCTGTCCCACTATGCAGCGACTGGCTGCTGCCAACGGCCTGGTGGCTTTGGTGGGATCCGAGAATCACCTCATCCAGGTGAGTCTGAGAGGAAACCTTGGGTTTATTAGAGTTCACCATCTCTGGTCCTTGGCTCTAACCTTTAAGGAAATGATGTAGAAATGAATGTTATTTTTATTTATTTAACCAGACAAATTATCCCATAAAGATTTAAAATCTCTTTTCCAAGGTAGACCTGGCTAAGATAGGCAACAGCAATTTTACACCACTAATTAATGTAATAAATATAAAATAAAGCTGCGATGGTGGCAGAGGAGTGAAGTGCCTGCCACAGGTTTGCGGGTTTACACCCTGCTCAGTCTGTCACAGTCGTTGTGTCCTTGAGCAAGACACTTACCTCACCTTGTTTGCTGGTGGTGGTCAGAGAAACCCAGTGGTGCCTACTGTGTACGGCAGCCCCACCTCGGTCAGTTAGCCCAAGCGCTGCTGTAGCTATGTTGTAGCTCATCACCACCAGTGATGCTTACGTGGGTGAATGACTGTTGTGTTGTAAAGTGCCTTGGGGGGTTTTTGGGCTCTAGAATGTGCTATAAAAACAGATATCATATTAGAGAAACCTGTAGAAGATGTCATGTTTGTATTGTTGCAGATGAAGTTTGAGTCGGAGCTCTCCTCCCTGCAGCAGAGCAGACTGAATGAGGTTATTCGTGCCATCACACAGGTGACAGTAGAGTTCTTTATTTAAAAGTTTGGCTTCTGAACTGAGATGATGTCTCATAAATCTGTAATGTTTACCTTTTTGTTCATTCTCACAGATCATAACCTTTTCAGCAGCCATTGGTTTGCAGTCCAACAGTGCCTGTCTGGTTGGTCATTTGTATCTGGCTCATGTGTCCACCAGTCACAATCACACAGCAGGTCAGTCACGACCTGTCAGCGCATTTGGGATCATTTATTGCACGGATTGTGTGTCAAAGATCCCAAAATAATTCTGTTTTAAAGGAATAATAATGGTTCTTGTTTTTTGGCTCTAAAAGAGTTCCTATAGGTCCTTGAAATCCCTGAAAATCCTGTAATTGTGTTATTTTCCAGATTTTGAAAGTGCTTGAACTTTGAAAATAAGTCATGAAAGTCGAAACTCTAAAAATGAACCAGTGACGTCACTGCCATTAATATTTTTATTATAAGTACTCTCTTGTTTTGTGATGTTCTCCCCCCCCCGAAGTTTAAACTCACTTCTTACAGTCGTGTCTTTAAACGTCACATGGATGGCAGAAGAAAGGCAGAACACACCGGCTGCTTATGAAACACTTCAAAACCAACACCTTTATTCAGGGTTTTTATGCGTGGTTGAAATCTTTGAAAATGCTGTTTTATAATGCAGCATGTGTGGGATGTGATGTTTCATCTCTCACCTCCCAGACCCTAAACTATGAGACACTGATGGCTTTGGTACTAAAACCACATCAGAGCTCCAGTGGTGAGCCATCGTTGGGCTCAGGCTGTGTATAATGGTTGAGTTGAGCTCAATTTATCCTCTAATTTATTAATTTCCTTCCTTTTTCATCCACTTAGTTCCTCAAGATTTCAGTTACCTCTCAGAGAAAAGTGTCATCAGATCCATAATTGACTTCATGACAGAATCTGGGAAAAAAGGTTTGTTTACCCTGAATTCCTGTGTGTGTGTGTGTGTGTGTGTGTGTGTGTGTGTGTGTGTGTGTGTGTGTGTGTGTGTGTGCGTGTGTGTGTGCGTGCGTGCGTGTATGTGTGTGTGTGTGTGTGTGTGTGTGTACATTGTCATTAACTGTGCATTACAGCAGATCTTTTTGCCTCCCTGTGGACCCAGGTCCAGACTTCTCCCGTCCAGTCCTGGTTGAGACGGCTCTGACCTCGCTGGCTTCAGTAGGACTCAGTTTCCAGTATCCTCCGGTTAACTGGAGCGCTGTCCTGTCTCCTCTAATGAGATTAAGCTTTGGTAACCAAACACACTCTGGTCTGTGTGACAGAGCTAGTCAGTAGGATCTAAACCTGATTATCTGTCGTCTCTGACAGGAGAGGTTGTTCAGCATCAGTGTATGGTTCTGGCAGCATCTCAAGCTCAGTCCTCACAAAGTGCTTGTCTCTTCCTCGGCTCCTGGCTGTCACCCCCCCTTGTGCACAGTCTCAGTGTGAGTTACTTTTTTCCTCCTCACAAAGGAGGTCATTTATCAGCAAAGATTGGTTTGTTCACCAGATGGAAGCCACTCCAGTTTCATACAGAGTAGATTCATAAGACGGGTTCATCACCTGAAGATATGAGCTCCTTTTTGATTGAATCTAATCAAGTAATATCTATAAAACCCTGCTGTCTGTGACTTAGGTCTGTTTGAATAGGGGTCAGAGGTTGGCAGTGGCAGCAGGTGAATATTTACCAGAGTTCTTTGTTCAGCTCCAGACTCAAGCCCACCTGTATGAGACCTTGGGTCTGTGGATGAAGCATGTGGCTGAGGACAAGCTCCAGTTTTATGTGGAGAGTTTTGGTCTGCAGCAGTTCCAGGATGCCCTTCGACCCCAGCGACTGTCTTTGTGCCTCTCTCTGCTGAAGGGCCTCACTCAGGCCATGGCCCTCCCTAACCCTCCCAACCACTGCTGGACTATACTTTGCTCCACCACTGAGAAGATCTTCAAACTGCTACCCAACCACATCCAGGTGCAAAACTTGGTGTAAATACTTTTACAATTTTATTGAGTTTGATTGAATAACAAGTTGTGGTTGGTTTATTCATAAATATTTCTAGTTTTGAAATGTTTAGATCTCCACTAAGACCCCCTGTGTTCTCTCCCTGGTGAATGTGTGTGTCGTAGGGTGATGAGGTGGAGTTGTATGTGGGCATCACCAAGTGTCTGTCTGAGATGTCGGACACAGAGATCGACAGGATCGCTCATGTTTCAGCGGTATGGTGTCGTTTACTCCTTTTAAGGTGGTGTTGTACCAACACCGGGTTTACTTCCACTTTTTATTTAAACCATATTGGACCAAGTGTTACAAATAGGAGTTGTTAACTGTTTTCATTGTGGTTCAATGATAAAAACGCAGATGGAGTTTTTCTGTGTTTCCTTTAGTCTGAGATGGAAAAGACCTGCTTCATTCTGGCGTACCTGACTTCTCAGGGCAGAGTTCCCCTCCTCGGTCTCAATGATGTCATAGCTGGGGTGCTGCAGGGTTGGCCGAGCCACAGAGTGGGCTGGCTCCTCCTGCAGTGCTTTTACCAGTGTCGCCTGGCTGCCAGTTCCAACACAGGTCATACTAACGACGTCCATCCTGAACTGTCTTTTCACTGAATGTTTCTTGGTTTTCTTCCTCATGTATTTGATGTTCTTTTTAAATTTGAGCCTGGGGTTCTTTAGTTTCTTTAAAGGGGACATATCATGCAAATCTCACTTTTTGTATCCTTTTGTGGTGCCGTGTGGGTCTCTTTGTCCTCTGTAAACACAAACGGTCAGATTTTGGTTTCAGGGATCATGTGATTATATGATCCATTTGAACTGTTCTGTTATTGTGATGTCACAATAAGGAAAGTTACCATAGAACCACTCTTCACCTGTCGACGTGTATGAAGGCTTGTGCTCTGGGCATGGAGGAGCAGTGGCTCTACTACGAGCCTCTCCTGCATATCTGAGCTCATAATGTGTGATGGTGGATGAGTGGGCGTGGCCAACAACAGCTGGTATTCTTTAAAGGGGTGATGTGTCAAAGGAGCTAATTGCCCGCCTCATAACCAGATGGCTGCAGGTTTCGCACCTCGCTCAGTCTGTCGCGGCTGTTGTGTCCTTGGGCAAGACACTTCACCCTCCTTCCCCACTGGTCAGAGAGACCAGTGGTGCCTGTGGCAGCCTTGCTTCTGTCAATGCGCCCCAGGGCACATTTTAGCAGCTGCTCTCTTGATCCGATGCATGGATCTGGCTGAAATCTTCCTCCGTTTGCCTTTATCTGCACAAATCTGTCTGTGCTCTGAATCAGCCACAAACCTCTTGATAGTGCAACGATCACGCTTAAGTTGTTGTGAAATATCTAATGTTGTCATACCTCGTCCAAGGCACTGATCTATTTCACGCTTTTCGGCAGCAGAAAGATCCTTTTTCTTCCCCATATTGGTTGCTAACTGTGGTCTGCTTAATAATGTGGAACGTCCTTCTTAAGTAGTTTATCCTTGAATTGGGTCACAGGTGTCTGAGATTTCTTCCAGTGATCCAAAGAGCCCGGATGCACAACGCCATCCATGAGTTTAACTGAAAACAAAAAAAATGTAATCTTTGTGATAATAATTTGGAACAGGGTGTATGTCCCTCTCAGCTGATCTGCATGAAAGTGGCTGACGTTAACGGTGCCCCTGAGGCTTCATCCTGCTGGGTGTTGAGCTTGTTTGCTCTTCTTTGCAGGTGTTTCAAACAGAATGGAGTGGCTGCTGGAGCTGATGGGACACATTCGAAATGTTGCTTATGGTGCAACTGCTGTCACCTGTGGAGATCCTAAAATGGTGTGTTTCTGAGCATGACATCAGTCCTGTGCTGTTGTTCTGCTCTACCTGGTAATCCTGTTGCCACCTGTGAGAAATGGTCTGTACAAAACCCAGGAGGGAGTTAGGTCCTCAGAAACCACTGTCACTACGATGGCTGAAACTAACCTATTCTGTTAGCTTAGCTTGCACAGATATAAATAGGTGATAACCAGAGGCTGACCCCTGCAGTGAGCAGATTGTTATATGAGATAAACATCCAGGGATCTCGCCTCTCGGGTCAAACAAACCTGGTTTAAATAGGGCTCAATCAAAAGTCTGATGTGTTCCTACAACTGAAACATAAAATAAACAAACAGGATTGTTTTTAAGCCTTTTGGTGCCTGAATATCACAACAAAAAATATTAAATGACGTAGCTACAGGTCTGCTCTGTAATGTTCTGTAGAAAATGTTTGACTTTCATCCTACTGTCCCTTCAGCCTGCAGCTGTCAGAAACATCCACAGTGTGCTGGGGTTAAATCTCAACATAAATAATCACCTTATTGAGTCTGAATAATACCATTATTTATAGGTATTTTAATTCATCACAACTCCAAGTAACACTGATGAGCTCAGAAGGCCAGAACCAGACTTCCTCCAGAAAAATCGTTTTCTTTGCTTCTAACAGCAGGGTACTTTTTAGTGTTGGTACAAAGTACAAAAGCTAAAATCAACAATCAAAAGCAAGAAAAAAAAAGCTTTAACCCCCAAAAAAATTCCAGGTCCAGGACGTTTTATGAAAGCTCTTAAAACGTGGGCGTGAAGGAGTCTGCCACAGTTTTGGGCTGCATAGGAAAAGGCCCGCTCCCCAGGAGATTTGTAGTGTACTTTGGTAACATTCAGAAGCAAGCTGTCTGCAGACCTCAACGTGGTGGAAATGAACATCTCTGTCCAGGAGATTCTGTAGATGTGATGGACAGTATGAACTCTAAACTGGTGTGTGTGTGTGTGTGTGTCTTGTTTTTGTCTGCAGGCAACAGACTTCCTGTTCCAACTTTTTTCAGCAGCAGTTGTTTCCTGGGGGGACCACTTTATGGCTCTTCTTTATGGCATCAGGGCCCAATGGTTCCCATGGCAAGCAGACTCCAGGCCCCCGAGGCTAAAACACCACCTGTATGGAGAGGATTCACTTACAGAATGCATCCTGCAGCAAAGCCTGTTGGGAGTGTCCCACAGCCTGCCTCTGCTGCTGCACAAAGAGCCGTGGTGCAGCCAGACTCACAAGGTCAGTGTTAGAGCTCACAGGAAGCTCTGCTCATGCACTTCAGGGTAATGGATTTAAAGACATATATACATACACGCACACACACACACACACACACACAGAAAGAGAGAGATGCACATACACAAGATTTCATTTATAGACATGGGGGTCTATTTTAAGCATAAATTAGTCACACATGTTTTTGTTTGTTTTAGTTTTTGGACTGGCTCCTCAGCATATCAGAAGGACCTGAGCAGAACCTGTCAGCCACAACCATCGACACGGCCAAAGGTGAACAACACGAACATTCTACTTCAGTCACATGTTTAATAGAAAATAATACTTTACTCTTTCAGAATACAGAAATGAAGGAAACTATTCTGTTGTAATTTTTCTGCTTTTGTTTCTTCATGTCTTAAGAAGCTTTTTTAATATCCAGATTTGATTAAAACGAGTGATCTGCAGCTCCTGCAGAACCAGAGGTAGACTCAGGAGATAATTCAGCAGTTAGAATCAGGAGTGTCTGAGCAGGAACATATTGAAAACATTTCCTGTCCGTTAGCGCTGCAAGGACCTCTGTCTGCGTGTGTGTAGTATGAGGCGTAGCGTTCAGCTTCCTCCAGAAGGGGCGGGAGCTCCAGCTGTTCAGATTTCAAAATGTCCTCCTGTCCTTGATGACATCACACCACGGACCCCAGCTTTAAGGTGTAAAAACGATGTAGACATTTTAGTTTGTTTTATTTTTTATTTGGGGTAATATGTTTTTAGTAACAAAAATGGTGATAATGTAAAGGTTTAGTTCAGTGAGGTTGTGGAGATGTTCTCTACAAGAGGGTCAGAGGGTGATTAACAGCCCAGGGGCCTCATTTATAGAACTTTGGGTAGAATCATTACTAAAACCCCACTTAAGCTCAGAAAAAAACAACAACTTGGTTTTGTGTGTGTTTGTCCGTATGTGTGTGTGTGCATGTGTGTGTGTGCCTAAAAGTCTGAATCTAAATTAAACATTTTACTATCTAATGTTCTCACGCCAGGTCCAACTTCAGCTTAAAGTTGCGCTAATTTTTCTGTCAAGTTTTTCTTTATAAATCACAAAGTTTGGTTGCAGCAGATGTCAGACCTCGTTTTGTGCGTCAGCCAGCTTTATTAATGAGTCCTCAGGTGATCTGCTGCTTTATTATTAGTGTTGTCCAATCACAGAACACCTTTACAGCTGTCACTAAATGTAATTTTTATGGGTTTTTTTTAAATTAAATATCAGGTTAGTTGTGTGTTCGCTTGTTCAGGCTTGTTAAAACTTCAGGACGTATGTGTGCAGTGAGTACTTGTCTGAGATTAAATACAAAATAATAAAAAAGTCAAAACACACTCATGTAGGTTATTCTGTGTATTTCTGGTGTCTGCCTCTTGACTCATTGCTCTGTTGTTCCAGCTGCTCTGATGAGTCTGAAGTCTTCTGCTGAGTTCAAGAAGAAAGCTGTGTGGACCAGAGTTTACGGCTGGTGACTCAGAGGAGCATCATCATCATCATCATCACTATGGTAACACCTCCTCTCACAAAATCACAGTTCCTACATGGGAGAAGAGGCTTCAGGAGAAACTTGACTGCTTTGTTTCTCTTCATTTTTTATTTACCTTTAATATTGTCTGAAATACTTTTATGGATCCCTCGTTTTGAGAACATCAGCCTAACTCATCAGATCAGTGTAACACACTCTGGATTTTCCTGGAAGACTCGAAGTGTGATGATCATTTTCTCTTGCTTTTGCTCCATTTCTCCAGATGTTGTTGTCTCTCCTTCAGCAGCTGCCAGACTGTTACAGTGGCTCCTAAAGAGAGCAGAGTTGCACAAATGTAATAAAAACAAAACAAAAACCACACTGAGTTCTGTTGTCTCTGCTGATCTGAATATGTTAAGGTTGTTGACTTTGTGTGAATATTTATTTATTGCTCAGCAAGAAGGCCACAGGTTCAAATCTGTTCCTCAGTGATGTTAGCATGTTCTCCTGATGCATGCGTGTTTTTTTCAGATATTCCTGTTTCCTCCCACAGACCAAAACATGCGTGTTAACTGGAGACTCTAAGGTGTCTCTAGGTGTGAGTGAGTTTGTGACTGGGTGTTTGGACTGGACACGGGTAGAGGCTGTTCCCTGTGTCTGCTGGAGTTAAACACCAGCTCTTCATAACTCTGAGGAACAAGTGGTTCAGCAGATGGATGTAATATAGTTGTAATATTGGACTTTGACCAAACATTGGTTAAAGTCAAAATAGTGAAGGATGTGGGACGGTGGTGTGTTTGTTTTTACATCATTCAGGAAGTCCAGGCTAATTGACACATCCTGAGAGTGGAGATGAAAGACTGATGAGTAGCATGCTTCTGATGATGGCGTATTTAAACAACTTCCAGGACAACTAAGTGAGGTGATGCAGCGATCTAGTTAAAAGCACAATTAAAGGTGTCCTATAATGCAGTTAATCAACAATCTAAAACAGCTTTGAGCCTCCAAAAAGCACAAGAACTTTTTTTTTTTTGGCTTTCATCTGTCCCAGGAGCCCTGATACAGGCCATTCTAAACCCCCTTACTCAGGCCTTCAGTGAAATGAGCTGTTAACCCCTCCCACTCGGCCAGGACATGCTGATTGGTTGGTTTCCCCAGAAGGCCTCAGACACATGCAGGTTTGAGGAGGCGTGGCTCCCCCTTATGACGTGTTAAGGAAGGCTTTCTCAGAACAGGAGGTTTTCTCTCGCCTTTTTCAACTTTCTAATTTACATAAAAAGTAGGTCACACACGGCTTTGACTTTTTGGCATGCTACTGTTGACCACCCAAGCTGTCTTATTCAACAACAACAAGGAAAATGTTGGTTTACATTCTAGTTCCCCTTTAATGGTTTTTGTCCTGTTCATTTCCTGCTGGAGTAGTTTGTTCAAATAACATCTAAAGTGTAAGTTACAGCAGTGTGAGGGATGAACGGTCTGAGAAAAGCTGTCATCATGTCACAATGTTTCTTCTTACCAAGAGTAAGAAGAGGCAAATATAGCCTCAGCAGGATGGAGAGGTGAGAGGCTGTTTGCCCCAGGTAGATCAGTGTCTGGTAGACGGTAACACCTGGAGAAGACACAGATGTGGAGTTTACATGGACACACACATTTACACCTATTAGTCATGAGAGTCTGTAGGAATCAGCAGGTTTCCTCATGAGCTGCAGTTGTTTGCCAACTCATTTCATGTTCAGCTCTTCTCTTACTCAACATTAATCTGTCTCTAACTGAGCCTGTTGTGAGTTCATCGTCCACCGACTCACCTTCGTTAGCCACTGACAGGATGTATAAGGCGATCCAAAGAGAGTAACGAATCCATAACATGCTGGTGGAGGGTGTGTCCATAACACACAGGAGCTCGTGAGGGTAGCTGTCATTAGAAACAAATCTGAAATTGTTTAATTATTTACAGGATGTAGGGAAACGTGTAGAGACCTTAGTTATGTCCTCACTGAGACTATTTTTACATGAATCCACTTCCTCTATGTGGCTTCCTGCAGTAGGAACCATGGTCAAAACTACACCATGTGGAGACGGTGCAACTCTGGCTTCACTATTAGCCTACAACAGCTGTAGTCATGTACTGTACTCACTGAGGTGCAGTTTCTTGTTAAGTTTGTTTTCTTATATTTTTTTTAAAGCTGCAAGAAAAGATAGTCCATCCATTTTCCTCCTCTTATCCGGGGTCGGGTTGCTGGAGCAGCAGCCTAAGAAAAGAGGTCCAGACTTTCCTCTCCCCAGCCACTTATTGGGCCAGCTCCTCCGAGGGGATCCTGGGTGTTCCCTAGTCAGATAAAAAACACAGTCCCTCCAGAGTGTCCTGGGTCTTCCTTTGGGTCTCCACCCAGTTGGGTGTGCCTGGAAAACCTCACCAGGGAGGTGTGCAGGAGGCATCCTAACTAGATGCATGAGCCACCTCAACTGGCTCCTCTCGAGGAGCAGCAGGTCTACTCCGAGCCCCTCCCGGATGACTGAGCCTATCACCCTATCTTTAAGGGAGAGCCCAGCCACCCTACAGAGGAAACTCGTTTTGGCTGCTTGTATCCGCGATCTCGTTCTTTCTGTCACTACCCAAAGCTCGTGACCATAGGTGAGGGTAGGAACGTAGATCCACCGAACCGGTTAATTGAGAGCTTCGCCTTCATACTCTCTCTTCACCACGACAGACCGGTACAACACCCGCATCACTGCAGATGCAGCAACAATCCGCCTGTCGATCTCACGCTCCACCCTTCCCTCACTCGTGAACAAGACCCTGAGATACTTAAACTCCTCCACTTGGGGCAGGACCTCGTCCCTGACCTGGAGAAGGCATTCTACCCTTTTCTGACTCAAGACCATGGTCTCGGATTTAGAGGAGCTGATTCTCATCCCAGCTGCGAACTGCTCCAGCGAAAGCTGGAGATCACGGTCTAATGAAGCCAACAGGACCACATCATCTTCAAAAGCAGAGACCTGGTCCTTAGGCCACCATACCAGATCTCCTCAACACCTTCACTAGAAATCCTGTCCATAAAAGTTATGAACAGAATCAGTGACAAAGGGAAGCCTTGGTGGAGTCCAACTCTCACCGAAAACCAGCCAGACTTACTGCCGGCAATGCGGACCAAGTTCTGACATCGGTCATACAGGGACCTAACAGCCCGTATCAGGGGGCCTGGTACCCCATACTCTTGGAGTACCCCCCACAGCCCCTGAAGGACGTGGTTGAACGCCTTCTTCAAGTCCACAAAACAGGTAGACTGGTTAGGCGAACTCCCACCCACCCTCCAGAACCCCCCTAAGGGTTTAGGGTATCCACGTTGCTCCTCCTGAATCCGAGGTTCGACCATCTGGTGGACCTTCCTCTCCAGAACCCCTGATTAGAATGGGAACGGCTGCAAGTAAAGCTGTTGATCAAAAATTAAATAAAAGAAACAAGCAAAAGGTAATAGAGTGTTTTTGCTACAACATTTAAATATAACTGATTTTTAGTGGACCTTTATGGACCGTAGACCCACTGAGCTGCAGTAGTCTAAACCCACAGACACAAACAATTGCTTGGCTGTAAAATGGTGGAAAAAAGCTTAAAGAAAACAATTGTGATGTTAATGCAATGTTGTTCATTTTCTAAGGAGATTCTCCCAAATGTCTGAAAATCACCTTCAGAGCCCAGGAGCGATGCTTTAAAATGATACTGCAACAAACCTTCACCAACAAATACCTAATGTGGCCAAAACTGCTCTTTGGGCTTATTATCATACCGTAAGAGGTCCAGTATGTTCCAGATGAAAAACTGCACACACACCACTGGTTTACTTTGGATCTCCTCCAACAGAATAATAACCATCAGCAGAGCATTTTTCTCCATCACCTAAAAGAGGAGAACCATCACACACACATTGTTAGCTAATAGATGATGCAATAAGTTAGTGTGGCTGAAAAAGATGTAGAGGAGAACTGAGGAACACACTTGGATGAAGCGAGGAAGAAGTCTGGCCTTCTCAATCCCATCCGCTATATGGAAAAGCTCCAGGATGGAAAGCAGCTGGCAGAGACTCATCACGAAGCCCACAGAGTAAAATGTATCGGCTAAAGCATCTGCAACGACAGAGTCTGGTTTCATTTTACCTGACAAATGCTGCCCTACAGACACTTACTCCCTCTTTAGGATAAAATAATGATTTTAGGATTTAGCCATGGTGGCGGATCCTCAGGAACAGCAACATCAGGAGGATGGGGCATAAGCTTGAGGGGCTGATGGAGGAACTAGAGACGTTATGGAAGACCTGTACCAAAAGTCATGGGAACACTCCCAACTGTGACCCTAATAAATCCCAGGAATGATCAGGTAAGAGACTTTCACTGTCAACTTCAGACTTATTGCAGTTGGGATCTGCAGCAGCTGTTGCAGTCGTCATGTCCTTGGGAAAGACACTTCACCCGTCCTACCTGCTGGTGGTGGTCGGAGCGATGGCAGCGGCCTCACCTCTGTCGGAGTCCCCCAGGGCAGCTATGTAGCTCCTCACCACCGTGTGTTTGTGAAGGGGTCACCTTAGTGGATTGTAGAACTTTAGAAGGTGCTGAAGGCCATTTACCTTTTATTTTTCTGTCTAGTTTTGTTTTCATGCCATAAAAGTGACCCTGCAACCAAACCCAGTCCACAGCTGCATATCCTGTGTCCCATGTCTCCGCAGTCCCTTCCTTGTCTCTTCACTCTCCACAGGTGTCCTTGTGTTTCCAGTCCCTTAGATTTATTATATCATTTTACTAAATGAGATTTATGTGTTTAGTTCCTTAGTTTGTTCCCTAGTTAGTTTCATGTTTTACATTCTACCCCTAGTGTCCATCTTCCTTTGCCTCCTGTTTCCTCTCCGGTTTCCTGCATCAGTTTTATTTTGGTCCTTTAGTTCTTTAGTTCTCAGCTTATTCTCTTTTCATTGGTTTAGTTCATTTTTGCTGTGTTCCTGTTTATGTTCAGTTTAGTTGATCATCATCATTGTTTTGGTCTTCAGTTATTTTTGTGCATTTTGATTCTCTCATCCTCATTTAGCTCCTCCTTGTTCGGTTTACTTTTTATTCTTTCAGGTTTTTAGTTTCTAGTTGATCCTGTTTTATCTAGTTCAGTTATTAGTCCACCTGCCGTTTGTGTTTTGCCTCTACTCCTCAGTTAATTACTGCACCATTGCTGTTATCAGTCATTAGTGCACCTGTTCCCCTTGTCCCCCACTCACTTCCTCAGTCCTATTTAAGCCAGCTCTGTTCTCAGTTCCCTGGTAGAGATGAGGAGGACGGGGAGAGGTAGAAGAGAGGAAGTTGTGTTCTCCAGGTTGATGCATTGGGCCACACAGGGTTAAACAGCACGTTGTTGCTAAAGGGTAAGCAGCTAACAGGGGAGTGTAATCACTGTGGGGAACAGGGGACAGTGGGGCATGTGCTGATGAGGTGTAGGAGGTATGAGGGGAATTGAGAAGGGAGGGGTGTAGGCTGGAAGTCAGGGAAATGTTGAAGATGGGGGCAGGTGACAAATGCATTGATGCAGTGTTGAGGTTTCTGGTTAGCACGGGGGTGGGGAGTAGGATTTAGGGGGAGAAGTGCTGGTCCTCACCAGATTGGTAGGTGGCGGTTAAGCTGCTTTCCATAAAACTCCAAAAGAAGAAGTTCCCTGATGTTTCCTTGTGTTATGTTTTACCTCCCGCTTGTGCTCCTGAACTTGCTTGGCAAATTAAAGGATTTAAGGCAATTTTCCTGCTGCTTTTTGGATTGTTGCATTTGGGTCCTAACCTTAACCACACCCTGACACAGAGAGTTGGTTCAGGTGAGACCAGTCTGAGTTGTAATATTGTAGAAACCTGCTGAACAGCACAGTAAACTAAAACAACGCAGAAGCTGATCCTCATGGTGCTTTAGGCTCTCTGGAGCATGTGGACAATGTTTAACCTCTAGAAAGTCTGGACTCACATCACATGGAGATACAGAGAGACACTTCCTAATAAGGCATCTCCTTTTTACCTTGACCAAAGGTGATGAACCGTGCGATGGTATTGGCCAGGATCCATGTGTGGCCACAGAACTGGAACAAGTTATACAAGAAGATGTAGGAAAGTCTGATGCTCAGCCTGTGAGGATGGAAAACACATGAGCAAATTATCCTCAAGGCTCCTCGACAGGAACGATCATTTCACTGGACTGGTTCATCAGAGGACGCATGTTTACCAACCCAAACCTTCAAGCATCAGAAAGCATCACTTGTTCATCTTGTTCTCTCATTAAACAAATGTCTCCTCTGAGAGGAGAATGTCGCTGGAGATGTTTTTGTATCCATGAGTTTTTAACCACATCCTGACATTCCTAAACCCACTCTGGAAATACCCAGCATTCCTGTCATGGGAACATCTCCTCTGCTACATACTCACATGCTCCTGCGTGTTCTTCAGCTCGTTCTGATCCAGGATAGAAAAGCAGCTCATAGTTCCTGTCTGAGTCTGAACCGGCTCATGTCTCCAGATGTGGTTCAGCAGGTTTCCAATATTAAACACACTCTCACACACACACACACCTCTTTTCTGACAAAACGCTGCCCTGTCTCTGTTGTAACTCTTCCTCAGGCTGATAGCAGCAGTTATGACTCAACTGTGAGTAGGAAGTGAAACACTGTGAGCCAGATGCTGACTAGTCCCAGCCCTCTTAAAGAAAACCCTGAAATTCCTGAACGTCAAGAATGGGCTGGAATAGAAAGTAATGGAATTTTAGGAATAACAACAGGAAAACTCCACCCATAAAATGCATACAGGTTCCACAAGCTCACCAACAGTCGGCTCAAAAAGTGATGACTCAACTAAACAGGAGTTTCCTTCCTCCAGGTCATGATCCAACACACAAGCTGAGAGGCAGGTGGAGGTGAAACTACCAACCTCTAAAACCAAACCAGGGGAAAAAACTAAACAGAAGGAAAGGATCTGACAGAGAGCAGCTAAAAACACCAGATCACACGTCCTCCAGGATCTGAAAACAGCTAAAACCACAACAGACTTAATCAGGCACAGATATAAAACAGGAAGGCAAATTCATTCATTAATGATAATGACACCCCCCCCCCCCCCCGATTCACAGTTTAACCCAGTGATCTAGAAGAGAGTATAAATCACATGAAGAAGTGGGGAATAGGAGTAATGCAACTGGTTTTACAGCATAATCCCAGTAAGTCCAGTTCATGTTAGAGAAAGCAGAGATGATTTTACAGGCTTTGTTACATTCATCAGAGTGATGCTAAATCGTGTGTGTGTGTGTGTGTGTGTGTGTGTGAGAGAGAGAGAGAGAGAGAGAGAGTCTGGGTGGGATCAGTTTTTAAAATTGGGATAATTATTATAAAAAACTTCTTATAATGATCACAAAAACAAACAGCAGACGACTAATAAACTAAGAGGGGTTTGTTTTGATTATTTTCTGTGTTTTAAAACTTTCTGAAAGTTCATTCAAAAGTTTAACTATGATACAGAATATATCAGACACAAGTTCAGGTAGAATAAAACACTTATTACATTTAACAGGTTTATGTGTCTGGATCTGTTGGCTCACAGCGACCTCTAGTGGTGAGGAGAGGCCAGCCATTGATCTGTCTCACTTGTGAACCCAAATATCTGATCAGCCAATCACACCAAAGCATCTCAATGCATCTGTGCATGTGTGTGTGTGTGTTCTCTCCCTGTTAACCACTCCAATCACCTTTTCTAATCCTGACCAACAGCCTGACATGATGAACTGCCTGCTGTGTTAATGTTGACTCCAGTAGTAACTCGACCTCCTGAAGACCTGCAGTCTCTGGGCTAGCAGACTAAAATATGACCCTAAATATATCCTGTTTGTTTATCAGGTTTCACTGCAGCCTGATTTAGCTTCAGTCAGCCTTTAGAGCAACTCAAGTTTTCTTAAGAGAAAAAAATAATACTGTTCCTGGGGAGAGATGAGAAACTCGTGTTGGGTGAGAGGATTACTTAATGAATACAGGAATAAAACAGAATCCAGCAGACAAAGCTGAAGTGGGAGTCTAACCTGTTGTCTTGAGTGGGAAATAATATTTGTTGTTTGGATTAAACAGCATGAATTCACACACACACACACACACACATACACACACACACACACACACCACAACACAATACAATACATGAACATACATAAACACCTTACTGAGCCATACCTGTGGTTGAGGGTTTGTGGTTCGATTTGCAATGATTTTTATTTAAAAGGAAAAAGACTGGTTAATAAAAGACTAACACGTTGTATTATTCCATGTTTTAAAAAAATATTGAATTTATTGGAACAAGAAAAGATGATAAAGATCCAGTCAGCATCAGCAGCCTGCTGAAGAGAAGACATTCTAGGGGCCACTCAGAATCACTCTGGAGGCTGACATGTCTGGTGTACCGTAAACATTTTTTTCCTTTTGCCAAATAATGAAGTATCCTATTTATACATTTCAACTATTTCTATAGTTATTTAATTTCAGAATGTTAAAATATATCTAAGCTAAATAAAATACAAATATATTTGTGTTAAATTTATAATAGAATAGTCATTATGTTACATTTAATTACAGATATCATCCATCCATCCAACATACATCCATCCATCAAACCAACCATCCATCCATCCATCCATCCATCCATCCAACCATCCATCCATCCATCCATCCAACCATCCATCCATCCATCCATCCATCCATCCATCCATCCATCCATCCATCCATCCATCCATCCATCCATCCATCCAATCATCCATCCATCCAACATACATCCATCCATCAAACCATCCATCCAACCATTTATCCATCCATCCATCAAACATACATCCAACCAACCATCCATCCAACCATTTATCCATCCATCCATCCATCCATCCATCCATCCATCCATCCATCCATCCATCCATCCATCCATCCATCCATCCATCCATCCATCCATCCATCCATCCATCCATCCATCCATCCATCCATCCATCCATCCATCCATCCATCCAACCAATCATCCATCCATCCAATCGTCCATCCAACCAACCATCCATCCATCCAACATACATCCATCCATCCATCCATCCATCCACCCTACCATCCATCCATCCATCCATCCATCCATCCAACCATGTATCCATCCATCCATCCATCCATCCATCCATCCATCCATCCATCCATCCATCCATCCATCCATCCATCCATCCATCCATCCATCCAACCAACCATCCATCCATCCAACCATCCATCCATCCATCCATCTATCCATCCATCCATCCATCCATCCATCCAACCAATCATCCATCCATCCAATCATCCATCCAACCAACCATCCATCCATCCAACATACATACATACATCAAACCATCCATCCAACCATTTATCCATCCATCCATCCATCCATCCAACCAACCATCCATCCATCCAACCATGTATCCATCCATCCATCCATCCATCCATCCATCCATCCATCCATCCATCCATCCATCCATCCATCCATCCATCCATCCATCCATCCATCCAACCATCTATCCATCCATCAAACCATCCATCCAACCAACCATCCATCCATCAAACATACATCCAACATACATCCATCCATCAAACCATCCATCCATCCAACCATCCAACCATCCATCTATCCATACAACCAACCATCCATCCATCCATCCATCATCTATACCCGCTTATCCCTGCAGCGTTGTGGGGTTTTACTGATATGTGTCATATGCATAAATAATACATACAGGATGATAAAGTACAGTCTGGCATTAAAACAAACTACAGATGAACAGACATGAAGTTGAATCAGGGTTAAATCAGGTGAACTTGTTAATCAGAGCGAAGGAGAAATCTTCAGACACATCACCACCAACAGCAGCAGCAGAACCAGTTTGTGTTACTCAGCAAGCTGGATACTTGGGTCCAGTCTCAGGCAGAACCTTTCCCAGTAAAGCTCAGGCCCATCTCCAGTTTCCCACTCAGCCACTACTGGATTACACTACTGACAGGAGGTGACAAGAGGACTCTGTTGCCTTCCCAACAGCATGCAGGATCCTCACCAAGGACTCCAACACCTGCAGCTGTCATGGAGAACAGCACAGATGCAAGAGGAGGTCTCACATGAAGTTCGGAGTGCAAATAAGACTTCAAACAAAACTGTCAGAAACCAGGAGGCCCAACAGCATAAGGGGTTTAGACAAGGCAGAATATGGGAGGCAGTTATCTGAAAAACAAATCCTACTTTGGGCTTTGAGTAAAACAACAAAACTCAGGGACAAGTTCAACATGTTCTAAAGTCAAAGAAACACCAAAGGTAACAACCAACATGTGAACACAAGCAAAGGGGACTCTGCAGGGACCACCAGTGGATCCTGGTGGGAGGTTTGATGTTTCATTAATGATAATAATAAGAAAAAATACATATTGTATAATATGGAGATGGGCACCTGCCTCCCACAACCCTGCATGGACAAGTGGGTATGGACATGGATGAATGGATTAAGACTTGTTTTACTAAATTGCTTCAACCCAGGAGTTGAACCAAAGGAGCTTCCTAACTCCACAGGTGCTCCTTCATCTCCAGACGGACCTCCGTGAACCTCCAGCAGTCATTCTTGAGGTCTTTAGTGGCTGATATGCTGCTGAGTTGCTCTCACTCAAGTGTTTATCTGTCACACAGCTCTCATGTGTGGAGTCACTAAGCAGACACACACACACACACACACACACACACACACACACACACACACACACACACACATAGCTGCACTCTTCACTTTTAGTCACAACGTATTTTTAAAAACAGACACCAGGTTGTCTACACACACACACACACACACACACACACAGAGAGAGAGTCAGTTATTTTCTCTTTTCCACCCTGTGTGACATCCCAGACGATTAGTTATCTATTAATGAATTAATGAAACATACATAAATGTATTTAATAGAAGACAAAAGTACAAACAAGCCTAAAGGTGTTCTGTTTCCTTCAGTTTTCCTTTGTTTTAAACCTTTGACTGACTGATAGTTCTACCCTCTTGTTTCCTTTATACAGAACTTGTGTGAAAGACCCAATGAACAGCTTGTGCAGCATATTTTTGAAACAACAATTAAAATCAATCAGCTGCAGAAGGTTAAAGGTCAAAACCTAAAAGAAATAATATAAAGGCAGGATTGAAGCAGGGTGACCAGATCCAGGTTCTTGGATTGCAGTGGGTTCTTCCTGGTTAAACAAGAATTAAATAAATAAATAATCTGGGAATGATCACATAAATCCATAGTGTGATCAAACCCAACATTCAAAGTTGTCTGAAATGAACAAAAGGGACAGCTTTAGAGAACACAACATTTAAAACCTGTGAACCCACCAGGAGGTTACAGCAGCATCATTTCATCCGATAGGAGAAAAACATTTGAAATAATAAAGCATGGTGCTTCAGGCTGGTGATGAACTTAATATATCAGCAGCTTGAATCACACACGCACGCGCCTTTTGACTAAATCCCAAATGTCCTGAGAGATTTCCTGCAAACTTCAAACTCCTGTAGTGAAGTTCCTGCTTTTAATTTTAAGCAAAATAAATTCTAAAAACCTTTTAAACGTATTTTCAGGCTAGGTGGCCGACTATTGTTGATCTGCGAACACCTACGCGACAGCCATGTGTCCCAGACATAAGTGTCTCTGAAGAGTTCGCGCGCGCTGCGGTGGAATGTCTGGAGCGTCTCGGTGACACCGGAATTCGTCTCGCCGGACACGGAGCTCCACCACCTCTGTCTGGGAGGAGGGGGTCTACTTTTTGTGTCACACATGAAGTGTTTAGTCAAACCTGCTCCAGATAATGAAGGCTGAGCGGAGACGCGCGCACGCGTCGGCAGCACAGGTGGCACATCTGCTCCAGGACGTCTCAGAGAAGCCATACCACTCCAGTTACACAGATCTGGAATTAAGTGACGTGAAGACAAGTGGAGCAAATTCGGTTGGTCTCTTTAGTGGGATAAACCAGACGTCTGTGGACGGTCACACCAGAGCCGCGAGAGCACTTTACGCAGCTGAACCAAACCCTGACGCATTGGCCATCAAACCCGAGATGCACGCGGAAAAGAAACAGGATGCCAAAGCTGAGAAATGTGGTGAAGAGGTCAGAGACGACGCCCCTGATCCATCCTCCTCATCCTCTCCGTGCGTAAGAACCGAGCTGGACGTCACCAACACCGAGGAGAAGGAGACGGATGAACAAACGCACCATGGAGATGATTATCTGAGCGGGAGGAGCGAGTCGGATGATTGTGAGGGGGTGGATGATGACAGTCTGGTGTTTTCCTATGAGTCCGACCCGTGCGTAACGGAGGACGAGCCCCATTACATTACCACACACGAGATTCAGCTCTCGGAACTCTCTGACCACGAGGGGGACGTGGGTGTGGGCTCCTCCACCAGCTGGGACGTTGAGGGTGACAGCCAGGTGTACTCATTCGTCGATTATTCGTTTGAGGGTGATGGAGCGGTGGGGGAGAGGAGGGACGGCAGTCAGCCTCGCGCTCTGGGCGCAGCAGCAGCAGTCAGCACTCTGCTTGAAAATGATCTGTGCGACGTGGCCAAGTTTGCCAGCTCAGACGAGTCCAAGCACAAGCAGCGCGGTGCTAAGGGAGGGGAACAGATCCACCTGTCAATCAGGACCACCTCCCGAGCTATAAATGACCCCAGCAAAATCCAAGAACAAGAAAATATTTTATACCATGCCAGGCGCGCCGGAGACATGAGCCGCTATGTGTTTAGGGGAGTGGATGGGAAGGCAGAGACCTTGTGTGACAGGGCGAAGTGTTTCATAGCCGCACCCGGACGGCTGCACTTAGGCGGCAAATTAAGAGGAAAGGAGGTCACAGAGTATTCCAGCGGCACGTCCAGTGCTGTCAGCGAGCTGGACGACGCTGACAAGGAGGTGCGCAACCTCACAGCCAGAGCCTTCAAGAGCCTGGCTTATCCTTATCTTGACGCCATCAATTTCAGCACCTCCAGCGAGTCCTCTGCGTCAGAGCGCGGGGTGGGGATAAACAGGTGGTCCACGTTTGTAGACCTGAAATATGGCAACGTAAACATGTCCCAGGGACTGGACCAAAGTCTCGTTTCCTGTCAAAACGCAGCGGCCTCGTTTGAAATAGGCAAAAATATAGAGAATAAAAGTTACAGGGGCATTGCACTAGCAAGCAAACCGCCCACCAGCAAGATATTCACTTTGACTGGTAATCCCCACGGCGCATCCACCAAGAAAATACAGCTGGTGGGGAAATTTGGACAAGGCCATGGAGGTGTGATCAGGCTGACAGAGACCCTGAATTTTCGCTGCAATGTCAAATCGGGAGTGTCTGGTGGAGAAAGGCGCACTAACTTTGCACAAAACGCTCCAGGATCACGTTCCACGGATGAAGTTACCAACAGTTTGCTGAGCAGCCAGGGGAGAGGGGCCAGCAATTCGCCTTTCAAAACCATGGAAGACGCGCATAAGAAAGCAGTATTCGCCTCAAGCCTAATCAAAAATGTTATTTCCAAGAAGATACAATTCGAGCAGGAGCGCAGGATGGAAAGAGGGGAGATAAGAGAGCCGCACCAGACTCCGAGCCTCGCGCAGCAGGAGAGCGACAGCCACAAGTGGAGGGGCAGCAGGGAGCTGCAGAGACAGAGCTCCAGGTTTTCAGAGAGCAGCTCTGACTTCGCCATAATGTGCGTGGATGAGTTAGGGGACATCGTGGACAGCGGCTCGTGTGATGCCAAGAGTGACTCTCGGAGACAAGAGCGCGCCGCTCCCGCAACAGGAACTAATTTAGAGCCGGAGAATGAAGCTGGAATCGATACTAAAAAAGGCGCATTGGAAGCTTCCAAAAGCACGCTGCTTCACAGCCAAAATAGCGCATTCAGATGCTGGAAGGACGAGGAGCTTAGGTTTCAAAAGGATCATAAAAACGACCAAACTCCGGAGGACAAGCTGTCTGCAGCTGATGACAAAGAGGCCGAGCGGGATCAGAAGTCAGCGGGCTGCAGCAAGCAGACTAAAATGTCTCATTTGTTTGTTCCGAGTTTCCAACAGAGCGGAGAGTCCTCTCGGGACAAGGTGAGCTCTGACAACACTCTATACGTCACCAGCTCCAGAAGTCTGACGACATCTAAATCACCGGAAATCAAAATTAATCTAAGAAGCGTCAGAGACAGCAAACCGCGCGCTGCCAACAGCAGCTCCAACACAACGAGCCTGATACGGACAGACCAGGCTCTGGCTGCAGCGCTGAAGGGGGAGGCTTCAGAGAAAGTCCCACATTTCATGGTGAGAGACATTCGGGACAGCAAGGGGAAGCTGCAGACGCCCATTCACCAAGTCAGAGACGTGCGTAAACTAGTCAAGAGTTCTTATCACTTCGTCTCTTTGGATAACAACGAGATCAAACCCAGCTTTGTTTCTGCTGACAACCAGCGAGAGCAGAAGAAGCAAGGTCACAACCGGAATCCCACCTCTGTCTCCCCTATAGTGATCAAATGTCAGTCTGTTAACACCAATAATGCTGCAACACAACCAGACCTCACCAAGGAGGAGCCCTCTGACACAAAGGTGTGTAGAGAGGAGGCGCAGATGGCTCCAGCACCTGGAGCTGGGTCACACAGCTCCTTAGAGGAAGGCACTGGGCCGAGAATCGAGAGCAACACAGCCTCCAAGAAGCAGGAGAGAGAATCAGAAATGACAGAAAAGAAACCAGAGTCAAAGATGACAAATCTGGTGGCTTTGGAAAAGCTCCAGGCTGCTGTAAAAACCATGGAACAACTTTATGTGTTTGAGAAGAACGAGTGGAAAAGGAAGGTTGAACCACAGCCTCTGTCAGATAGTCACGTGCTGTCGCTGATAGCCAGCGAGGAGCTGGAAGGATCAGAGGAAACAACAAGAGGGTTCAACGAGGACAAGCTGGTCAGAAGAGACTCCTATCCTGACATAGACAAGACTCCACCAGCATCAGCAGGAACCTGCAGCACCAACAACCTGCTCAGGAGGGAAGACGACGAGCTACTGAGGGTCCTTCAGGCGTCCAGCAGCCATCATGAGAGGCTGGTTACTAAATCAGGAAGAAAAATCAGCTCCAAACCAGAGGCCTCCACAGCTGCACACCCAAACACCAAGTCCTCTAAAAAACCAGTGTCATTAAAAGTATGTCAGTCAGGACTGAACAGAAACCAAGTAGCTGAATCTAGGGAGGTGGAAGGATTTGAACGTCGGTTTTTAAGTGCATCATCTGAAAATGAAAACTACCTTGCCATTCCAGTCAAACCAAACCCCAGCAACACTAAACCAGCCCCATCTGCTGATGAAACACCAACAAGTACATTTACCACCCAGCCTCACCCAACCAGTCCTCCAAAACAGGGGGGGTCGAGCTCCAGGGGCCCAGAGGACCACAACCAGCAGATAAGACGTTCTAGCATTGTGATGGAGACTCAGTCCCAGGAGATTCCTTCTGCTACCATCTATCACTCCTTACCAATGGGTGTGCCTGCCAGTCAGCAACAGGTATATTGCTTTTCCCCAGCAATGACTCCAGCCCCCACTTTGGACCCCTTTCAGGCCACTCAGCGGAAGATGCTACTGGATCCCACCACAGGAAATTACTATCTGGTGGACACGCCTGTGCCGCCTGCCACTAAACGTCTTTTTGACCCAGAAACAGGTCAATACGTAGAGGTGCCAATGCCACATCCTCCTATGACACCTGTACCCATGCCTATCTCACCGCTCGCCCTCAGCCCGGGAGCGTATGGACACACATACATGATCTACCCGGGCTTCATGTCGGCACCTTCAGTAATACCTGCCCAGGCTCTGGTGCAGTCACAGGTGTCTGTGCCACTTGATGAGGAGGGTGAGGAGAAAGCCTCCTCCCAGCTCACCGAGGGAATATACATGGAAAGTCCTTTCTACATGGCAACTAGGAAGTCTCCTAGAGTGGTGGTTCAGCAGCAGGCAGCGGCCAGCCGGCCACAACACGGCTTCTCCAGCTTCCCCCAGCCAGTAATCAGCATCACCTCCCAGCAAGGGCCCCGGCTCATCGCCCCTCCCATGTTTGACGGGACCACCATGAGCTTCGTGGTGGAGCACAGATAAATGTCCGTCAGGTGAGTCAATCAGCGTCAGCTAGAACCCCGTCTTGGCTCATTTCTGCATTTGATAACCAAGACACACACACACGCACGCACGCACGCACACACACACACACACACACACACACACACACACGCACACACACACACACACACACACGCACACACGCACACACACACACACACACGCACGCACACAAATTAAATTATATCTGAATGTTTAGGCTACTCATGTTTTCATACTGAAAATGTAATGGTTTTCCTTGAGGATCCAGAAATTCAGCTGCAACACAGGTATAAACTTTAAAATAAAACAATTTAAATAAAAGATTTTATTAAACAGGATACTGAGGTGAGAGGCTCCACAGTGCAGAGAGGCGGATGGGAAAACCCTGTTGTGGTGATGTAGGGGAATGCTCACTGCAGACATCAAAGACACTGAAATACATAAGAAACACACAGGTCCACAGTCCAGTGGTGGCTGATGAAAAACTATTCTTGGTGGGGCTACGTGCAAAAAATGATCTTCCGAGTCCACTATAAGTAGTTAAATTAACAGTATGAAAATGACTGCAGTTCCAAAACCATCATTTATGTCCCTTCTCCATAATCAGGAGCTTTACAGATAGTAAATGATTTGCTTTGGACACGTTCTCGCCCAGGGGCCCTGCAATCACAATCCAGCCCTGCTCCTTTGTACAGTTTATCACAAAAAAAGTAGATTTTGGGGTGACTTGCCCTTTAAATAGGGCAGACCGGGGATGGCTGTAACTGTTTGTTTGAGCAAATGTAACTCTGGTTCTTGTGGCAGAGATCTCAATATTTAGCATGTGGTACCCTTATCTGTCAGCTACAAATGACATGTATTTAGACTCCTGCTACACATGCAGACATTTTCATCACCGTCTGACGAGTCGATATCTTCGGTGTCATCAGGCTTAGGTCTTTTGATTGTCACTTTCTTCTTGCTTGTCATTTTCTTCTTTTGGCCCTGATACTTGAGTTTCTTTTTTGCACTTTTTCTTCTTTTCTTCCTCTTCCTGTTTGACTGGTGTGTCTGTGAGGACTCCTGACTGCTTCCCTTAAACTACTCAGCTACAAGTTCCTTTTGTTCCTCACTGAAGAACTTCTTGCTACTTCAATAGCCTCCATGGGGTTCCTCACTGGCACCCTCGTCTCTTAGCTTCTCTGCAGCTTTACAGTATCTAAGGTAACACAACAGATGTTGAGGGCTTTGGCAACCCGTCTCACAGATGTTTCATTGGTGACCTCAGCTGCTGCTTTCCAGGGAACTTCTGCAGGGACACCCCTGACTGTTTTGTGCATCCACTGCCTAGGCATGTAAAAATGATGACTAGCGCAAAATGTGAACATAGGTAGGGGGAAGGTTGTGACACCTTTTTAGATCTGTTACAAGCCACCCCGTGCCAGGTTGCCATTCAAAAGCTAAAACCAACCAATTTCAGCATTTATCTTCAAAGCTAGCACCAACACATCGAATTAAACTAGAGAAACTACTGCTTGAGCTCATAGTGAAACAATTGTATCTATAACCCAATTGACACTATTCAAAAAAATATTTGTGATGAAAATTAAACATATATATATGTAATTAAATATATTGATGACATCACCATAGCTCACTTCTGATTGGTCAAACTGAGTGTTACAACTGAAAGTAATTTTACTTAAATAAAAATTCTAAGGATTTGTACAACATAACTGGGTCAGGGTGCTTAGCTTTTCTTTACCAAGAGACAGAAAAGATGAAAGAAATGTTTTTTGCATTTTTTGTTTGTGGCAATAATAATAATGACGTCCAACTTTATAGTTCAAACATCCTTTGAATTTTGAGATATTATGAATATGAGATTCTTCATTAGCAGAAATGTTTTTTGTTTGCCTGTCTATGCATGTGTGTGTGTGTGTGTGCATGCATGCATGCATGTGTGTGTGTGCGTGTGTGTGCATGCATGCGTGTGTGTGCCTGCATGCATGCATGTGTGTGTGTGTGCATGCATGTGTGTGTGTGCGTGCATGCATGTGTGCGTGTGTGCATGCATGTGTGTGCATGCATGCATGTGTGTGTGTGCGTGCGTGTGCATGTGTGAATGCATGTGTATGTGCATGCGTATGTGTGTGTGCGTGTGTGTGTGTGTGCATGTGTGTGTGCGTGCATGCATGTGTTTATGTATGTGTATGCATGTGTGTGTTTGTGTGTGTGCATGCGTGCGTGCATGTGTGTGTGTGTGCATACGTGCGTGCATGCAAGTGTGTGTGTGTGCAGAAAAACAGGTCAGTCATTAGCAGGCGTCTGTTGTCTGGTATCTGTGTGCACTTAAAAGTATCAGCTGCTGGTGGACATCAAGATTCTGGCTGGCATCTCAGAGCTGCAGCTGCACCAGCCAGCTTTATATAGGAGCAGTCATTAAGGACAGATTGGGGAGAAGCCAGGCTCATTACATAAACAGCAGCAGTAAATGGCATCAGCTGCAAAGTTGGAGTTCCCCTTCTCATCTGACCTCCACAGACTCAAACTCAGCACTGAGCAGGAGGATGCATGTTAAAATCATAGAGAATTTCAAGAACATAGATACACACTTGGTGGAAAATGTCAGCATGATGCACTTTTCTAAACGCAGAACGATTTTACATATCCCAATATTACTGTTACAGACACAGTTCAGATGTTTGTAGGAATATAAAATGCTCTAACTAGCTGCAACCTGAGATCAGAGAGCAGTTTTGTTTACTGAAATCAGACCAGGATCACACGGTTTTGGGACAGAACAAAGAAAAACAAGGATTTTAGAAGATAAGCATGCTCGGGTGTGACAGTCTCACCAAAATCAGGACTGGGTGAGAAGGGACAAGAATCAGGGGAAAATGTATGGAAGAAAAAAATCTAATAAACCACAACATTTTACTTCCAAAGGCGCCAATATTCTTGTCACTTTTGTAAACTAGGATCTCCAACCCTGGTCATCAATGGATCTTATCCAGCATATTTTACCCGTCTCCTTGTTCCAGCACACCTGATTCATTGGTTGAATTACCTGTTCAGCTGGTCAGCAAGCTCCACAGAAGCCTTTTAATTGCCTATTGATTAAAACCAGGTGTGTTGCAGCAGACAAACCTTTAGAGCAGGGGTAAGCAACTCCTAAGTCACATCCATTTACTTCTAGTCCATGGGTCCCCTACTGCCCCCCCAAAAAATGAATGGGCCGATAAAAGTTATTTTCTGTTCCTGTCTGATATGTGCCATAGATTTAACACATGATGTCCCTGAATCGTAAAGACACATTTTGATGCTAAGAAAGCACTTATTTTCGACAGGCGGCAAAAGTTGCTTTAGGTTTTGTGTGACATGTAGAGGACTCCAAAATGCTCGCCTCACCAAATTTATGTCATCAAATCAGAAAAGCAGAACAAGGAGAAGAAAAATGACTGTGAGTTTAGCGAGCTCATCCTTCTTCCAGGACAAAAGAAGGAGCATTAAATGTGGAGAAAAACAATATAAATCTGGCCATGTGGAGCGTAGCAGCTATGCTGGGGGAGAAGAGACTGCTGTGACATCATATATGTGACTTCAGATTTGTTCTCTTTTTAATTATGAAGTTTTGCAAGCATACAAATCTCAAATTACGTGACAAACGTCGAAACACATAATTATTTTTTATTTTAAACTGAAGTACAGCATATGTGTGATTCAGGGAGTAGTGCAAAGCGGACCAGAAAATAACTTTTATAGCACCGTTGACTTACATTAATTTTTTTTTGTTCAGGGGACCCATGAGCAGACCGGAAGGGGAGGAGACGTAGGCTCCCTACATGTATTCAGGAAGGTAAGTGAATACAAGACACCTAAATATGTTTCACACATATGTCATGTGCTCTTTTCTACTGAAGTGCACACATATTTACTAGAAACATAAGTGTAATCACTGGTTCTGAGGACCTGAAAAGACAACCACACACAGATTAATGTTGATGATTTTGTTAAAATTAACAGTTGAAAAATGACTAATAGAACAGAATAGAATTAACTTTATTGATCCCACGATGGGGAAATTTCAGTTTCAGAACAACCCATCCAGATTTGACATACAGCACATTTAATAGACACATAACAGGATCAGGCTGAACTGTGGGCAGGCCTCTATTCTGATAGCGCTCCCGTTAAAGATAAAAAAAAGATCAACACTAGGGTAGGGAGGAGGGTGAGGGAGAAAAACATGCACACCTCCCTCTGCTCCCCACAGAGGGGCAGAGACAGTTTGCAGGAAAAACACCTCAACACAAAAGCACAAACTTCAGACAGTCACAACATGAGACCACGAGTGGTAGGTGGGGGTGGGGTGCTGGGATCCCCTTTGCCACAGAGAGAGTCCAGTGCGTAGCATGAGTGTGTGAACTTCGTTCCCTGCTGCTCAGAGGTGGGAGGTTCTGGGGGATGGATGATGCATTGACTCCTAGACAGTTCCATGGCCTTCACCGGGTCACAGTTTAAACCAGGCTGGGTTGTAGGAGAGGGTTTCACAGCGTCTGTCCACATTCCTTGGGGGGTGGGGGTGATTGATTAATCTTGACAATTGTCTGAGTTTGAGAGTTTACAGCAAGGCAAACTCCATCCTTGATTTCAGGTAGCTCTCCAATTGTCCCCAAAAGCTCCTTAAATTTCCAAAATACCAGCTCATGTCCCATGCCAATCAACAGAAATCTGATAATCATCAATCCAAAAATCCATACATCTTCAGTATCCTCCATGGAAAGCTGGGAAAGGCATACCACATTCCACCTCTTCCAGGAATTCAAAACATGCCCAACGGGTTGCGATCCATCCGGACATGAAGGAGCCCCCCGCTCCGTTCTCATTATCGAAGAAATCTTGTCAATCACGTTGAATGACCAGCTGACCAGATCCATGATTTAATAATTTTCAGGTTTTCAGGTGGTAGACAAGAGCCTTGGGAAGATAAGGGAAAAAGTGTCTGCACCCTCCAAGAGCCGGAACAAGAAGCAATCATTCATTTCCCTTCTCCAAAAAAGCAGCTTTACAGAAAAAGTCAATTTTCAAATGTACAGATAAAGCAGACTATGATGATAATGCTCAAATAAATACACAAGCCTAATGTGTGAACCTTCAAATCTCCCCACCAACCCCTTCAGATTATGTCTGATCCTTTCAAGGTGCACATGGGACATAACTTCCATGATCCAGTGGCCATATGCTGGCAGATGGACGTCCTTCCACATAGACAAAATAAGCCTTTTGGCCAGCAAGGAGCAGAAGGCAATTATGTTCAACTGGCCTGTATCTATAGGAGCATCCATCGTGACCACTTCAAACAAGACAATCAAAGGATCTGGGTGCACAGTGGTGCCACAAATCTTGGAGAGTGCATCAAAGATAGACCCCCAATATCTCTGTAGTTTCGGGCATGTCCAGAATATATGAAGAAGTGTGGCAGGTGATCTTTTGCAACGTTCACATATTGGGTCCAAGTCTGGTTAGATAATCTGTCTTTTGACCAATGCAAACGGTGCACCACTTTGAACTGAATGACACTGCACAGCAGGTTTTCTGGAAGATTGAGAGGAGATGCAGGAAGAGAGACAGACAGGACAGGAAAATAGTCAAATAAACAACAAGAAAACAAAACTAAGTGGTTGAAAAGGAAAAGGAAGGTAGGGTTATCCCACTACACCTTTTTAACTGTATGAAGCAATAACCAACCAGTCACTTTGCAAATGAATGAATGTTATGAATTTTAACTGACATTGCATCTTTTTGATATTGTGATGGATTTGCTCACTAGTTGCTGTTAGTAAAACTTATTTAATGTAATTTTGCTCCAGCAAATTATTTTTTAAATATTAAAGTCAACCCCCCCATATATATGCATGTGTAACAAAAAAAAAAATATATATATATATAAATTTAACTAGTTAAAAGTAAAAAACCTTTGACCAGATTCAAGTACACACAGTCTGTACTGATCTAAACATACGTCAGACTTACTGTTTGTGTTTCTGCTTCCCAACAGGAAGGAGTATTGTCTGGATCTGGGTTTAACTCTATTGTTTTACATGGATGCTTATTTTAATGATGACTTTTGTATTTATACAAAACAGCTGCTTCACTCATTTGTACCAGAATTTATCTCCTGATGTGTAACTAAATATAAATGTGCTGCTGCTGTAATCAGTCACCTCTTAAACATTTAAACATTTGATGTCTTAATTTGATATCAGAGGTGATCTTTTTTATGTCAGATATTTTAGCTGTTTTTAGCCAGTGCTTTATAATGTTGGTGTGATCATTAGAGTGTCAAAATGCACAAAATTCAATGTTAAATAATTTATGCATGGGTCCTTTTTTCTGTTTTTGCTCCACCTGGGTGCAGGAACTCCTCCATGACCACCATGATGATGATGATATTTTGGTATTTTGAGAATGTGGATCTGCTGGACAGTCCGTTCTTATTTTATTTTTTAGAACAATAGTTATAATAAATTCTGTTATTATTTCACAAACATTGTTTTCTAATGCCTTCTGAGCTCATTGAAAGTGATTAAAAAGTCAAAAGTAGGGTATTTCAAGAAATACCTTACAATACAAGCTGAAGCTGATTGTGTTTTACTGTTTATTATTATTATTATTATTATTATTATTGTTTTAACTAGGGGTTCTAGGTGTGTTTTTAATAGAGTAAAATATGATTGTACTGGGGCCATAGCCTCTTGGGGTCTTGGTGGTGTAGCAGTAAGCAAAGCTGCCTTCTAAACTGTTCACTAGGGTTTTATTACCGGGCATTTCATTTAAACTGGTTTCTTAAAAATAAGAACTTTTGTTTCTAACTGTAGAAATAAAGGTTATGATTGAACGTGTATTTTTGAGACTCTTATTGTGAAGGATGTCAGATTTCCTATGTAGACACCACTATGGAAATAGCCATCAGATATAAAATGTCTCATGATTTATAATTTACTACTCTATTAAAAAAACACCCAGAACCAGCAGGTAAAATGATAAATTCATTGCCAGGAGCTCATTGGGGTTAGCTTCTTTTGTGCTATTCTTGAAGTAGTTTATTATTAACTTTTTTCCTTAACTTTTTGAAATCTTTGTAAGTTTTAGTCAACTTAATTAAAAATCCATTTGTATTTTGTAAACAGGAGACAGCTACAGCAGGATCTGAGACTCATTCTGAGATGGCTTACATGATGATTTTAGAAACGTGAAGGTCGGGCCTTGTGATGGTGGGAGATGTGCATGTTGGAGAATTTATGAAGAAAAGTGTTGGGGGGTGTCTTTATATGGATTGTTGACAAATCATTAAAAAGTCATTATTCATCACTGTTAAACACGACTCTTGTTTTTTTATTTATAATAATGCAAGCTTGTGAAAACTTTACATGCTCAGACCTGTGAAGATAACACGTTTGAAGCTCTATGAATGTTTGGATTTGAAATGTTTTTGCTGTTGTACGTGTACAGTGACTATCACTGAGTGATGATGACGTGAACTGCTAAACTAAGAGCACTGTGGATAAATAACTATTTTTAAACTTACTTTATCAAATGTTTAACCTGATTAGATGAGGATAAAAGTTAAATTTCCACAATCTGTCTAAATCTAAATATTAATGTCGTGCTTTCAGATAATTTTCTGACCCATATGTAAAAAAGCTCTCAGACGACAGTTTTAGTAAGTATTGTTTTAATTGCAATTAAATAATTACAGCCATAATCAGTGCATAATGATTTTAATCATGTCAATTTAATTTTTAATCTATAACTTTACTGTTTCTGCATGCAGGCTTCTGTTGCAGTAGGAAGGGTGAGGTGAGTTACAGAGACGAGATGTGAAATTAGAGGATTATATGAAAATTGTCGTTCCTATGAACGGGAAATTAGCATTTCAAAACCGCCCTGATGGCACCATAGATAAAGCTATGTTGTGCATAAGCAAATTTTATAATTGAGGCCCCTGGTCCATTGCAGCTCCATCTGCAGGTGATGGTCCACAGAAGTAAATAAGTGTCACTGAGTGTAAAAGGTCTCTCTGCAGGCTGTGGGCACACAGATGAGAGAGAAGGATCAAGTTGCTAGGTTCTATCTATATATCCCAAATGGCATTTAATCTGAGCGTATCAATGTTGCATACCATCACACCCAGCCTCAAACCATGCACACATAATGCTGACTGATATGTAATGCATCCTGCAATTAACACCATGTCTAGCAAATTAATTTGGGTTGTAAAGATTGATTTAAAAGCACAATTAAGTAGCTGGGAAGCACAGTGCTTACATCAGTTGTATGAGTGTCCAACTAACCCATTAAAACACTAAATAGAGGATGTTTTTATTCTTAATTGTATCTTTTGTGTTTTCTTCTGGGCTCACAGTCAAAAATAAGCAAGAGTCAAAAACAAATATATTCGAAACTCAGCAGAAAACATAACTTGTTAGAAAGAGTTTCCATAAAATCACGTGAGCATTTTTAAAAGCTCTGGAAATAAAGGACAGATACAATTAAACTGGTTGTTTGGCTACAATGCACTGTCAGTCAGAGAGGTTCAATGTCTGCAAACCATACTTCAAATTATTGGAACGGATGAAGACACTCATCAGAAAACTTTCTGCATACTTTTGTTTCACCAGAGATCATCACACATATAATAGTGAAGTATTAGTTTTACAGAAGTAATAAAGCCCAGCTATTCCAACACACATCTTCTGGCTCTCCCTTTAATGCTTTGAAAAATGATCACTTTGTGACCTTTAAGGTGAACTTGATGTTGTGTTTATTGCTCTGCTGCTTCCAGAATGTGGAGGACCTTCATGCAAGGCATTGTTGGTGGTGTGTGGTGTCTGCACATCTTATTTCATGTGCTCTACATCAGTTATTGGTATACTTCCACCTATTTGGCTGGTGCAAACGGCAACTTAATCTAAAGTAAGGTGAATGAATCATTATAATCTATTAGTTCTCTTGTACTTTATGCCTTGTCCCTGTGCAGTGAGTGTGTCCCCTCACCCCAACATGTGACAGTATCCAAATGGCAACTTTCTTCTTTCCACCAGCAAAAGACAAAAGACGAATCTGAACAATCATTTTATTCTACTGCTACCCACGTTTATTTCTGTTTTTATTCACTGATATTTACATTTTTCCTCAACATTTTATTATTATTATTTTGATTTATGAATCAAAGTCCTGTTATATTTTTTATTGTTGTACATGTGATTTTACTGCCTGACAAACACCAGGATGATGTGTTGTTGTACACTAAGCTAAATAAATAAAATAATGTGTTATTTTCTACTGAGCTAGGCAGCTGATGCCTTCAGGTGCTCTGTTAATTCCGCTTTCACAAACAAAAGGGAATTATTTTGTCACTATTCATCAGATGAACGCAACTAAGCCAACATAAGGGTTGTAAAATCTGTGTATTTATTTATTTTGACTACAACTATTAATAATATTTATTACTATTCATATCCGAGCTTGTTACAACTAAAAAGTAAGTCATCGAGGTAAATCCTACAGTGATGAAGGCGCCTGGCGCTTCAAACTGACGTCACGCATGCGACAAAACTTCAGCGTGTTTAGGTCAGCGCGTTCATTTGTTTTTTCGTCATTTTGTCTGGCGTCTAAACATTTAAGTGAGTTTTAATTAGTGAGTAGTTCGTTTTAAGTAAACCAAAAGAAACATGAGCGAGCAGTCACCGGCGGGCTGCTCCCCGGTGAGTGAGGAGAAACGTGGAGCTCCGGTCCAGCAGGAGAACGACAACACCGGAGAAGACTCCAACCTGTCCAAAAGACAAAGGAAGAAGCTTCTGAAGCAGCAGAAATGGGAAGAAGAGAGGGACATGCGGAAGTAAGGACACTCATTTACCGGTGGACGAGGGGTGCTTAACCAGAAGAAGTTCTTCTTTGGGTTTAACCCTTACTGTTCTACTTAGCTGAACTAAACCCATCAAAACATCTGCCAGCTAAATTTGTTTTTATCTACTGTAAGGCAGTGGAGACAATGCGAACATTTAATAGTCATATCAAACAAATATATTTGAAACATCTGGATTTGTAAGTATTTTAATTTAGGATCCTTTCTTTTTCTTTCCCAAACAGCTGATTGTGTTATGACCTTATATATACAGTCTTTGGTCAAGACTAAAGACAGGTGTCGATGATCTTTAATCAGTCAACAAATGTGTCAAAATTAGTTTTGAATCACTCTTGTCAGAGAAAGCAGCAGTCATCTGTATTCTGGTCATTCTCAGTTACAGTGCATCCACATGTTATGTTACAGCCTCATTCCTAAACCTTTCCTCAAACTTCTACAAACAACATCCCATAATGACAGGGTTTTTGCAAATGTATTAAAAGTACAAAAACTGATAAATTACTTGTACCTAAGTATTCTCAGCCTCATGAAAATGTTCACTATTCTGCTGTCTGCCAGTTTCCCCGTCTTCACAATAAGCTTACACCAGGGTCAGCTGAGCGAAGCTGACCACACACACACACACACACACACACACACACACATATAGGTGGAGTGGTTAGTACTTCATTGGTGCAGATTTGTGTTGTTAAAATTTTCTTTACTGCTATGGTTTTTGAAATATTCAAGATTATTTAACAGGTAATGTTTGGGTCACCATTCCCTCAGGTTGCTCCAGAACAAACCAGGTTGGTCTACCATTTAGTGCTACGTTTGTGCTGCTCTGGTTTTTCAGATGTTATAAATTATGATGATGTCACCACCCCCCAGATTATTACTGTATCCAAATGTCCTGTGAAGGATTTTATCTTCCTTTCTCTTTTGAGGGGTTATTGTATATATCACAGCACACTGGGTCATTTTCCCCACTAAAATCAACCCCAAAATATATTTTTGGAGCAATCTGGGGGATAAGGACCCCTGAATGACATAGAAAATAAGCTTGCATATTTAAAAGCCATAGCAGCACAAACAAAAAGAAAAGGAAGGACAACTGGAGGATCAAGGGAGAAGGGCCTTATTCAGGGAGGTGACAAAGAACCTCATGGTCACTTTGTCAGAGCTCCAGTGTTCCTCTGTGGGGTGAGGAGAACTTTCCAGAAGTAAAAAGCAGCAATTCATCAATCATGTATGTCAGAGTAGCCAGACAGAAGCAACTCCTCAGTAAAAGGCACATGGCAGCCCACCTGGAGGACTATAAGCACACCTCAGACATATCAAGGACATGAAAATGGCTGCACCAATGCTTCCCATCCAACCTGCTGTAGCTTGAGAGACCTGCCCAAGAAGAGGCTGTAATTGCTGCCAAAGGTGCATCAAAAATCTGTTGATCAAAGGCTGTGAATACTTATGTAGGTGTGATTTGTCAGTTTTTAATTTTTTATGAATTTGCAAAAATATCAGAATAACATTGGTTTATGATGTGTTGGGTAGAATCTTGAGGAAAAAATTAATTTAATCCATTTTGGAAAACATAACAAAATGTGGATAAAATGCTGTGCTGTGAGTACTTTCCAGATGCCCTGTACCTGTGCTGATTTGAGCTGACCAATATGTGCTGCCCTCACAGGCAGAGAAGAAAGGAGAGGAAGCAGCAACGTCAGCAGCAGAGGCGAAGTAACCAGGAGCAGGAGAGAGGTGATGGGCCGAGGAAACGTCTACGCAGAGATGTGACGCCCAGCTCTCTCAGGCTGGTGGTGGACTGCAGCTTCGATGACCTCATGCTTATTAAGGTACACAGGTGTGAAGGCAGGTGTACCCAACATGTTATGAGTGAGTCACACCTGGGTGTTTGTCTGGTCCTGCTGGATGATCTGATGCTTATACCAGACCACCTGCTGACCGATCTTGATGCTTTTTCAGGACATCCAGAAGCTTTACAAACAGATCCAGCGTTGCTATGCTGAGAACAGACGAGCCTCACATCCAGTCCAGGTCTGTGTGAATTCATTTTCTATCAGATTGTACAGTCTAGTGCAACTATGAAACCGACGCTTGTCTATCTTCTTTAGTTTTATCTAACGAGCCTGGGAGGACAACTGAAACAGAACATGGATGAAAAGGATAAAGGATGGATTAACTGGAAGGTACCTGTATCCAGTCTGCACCTGCTCTATCAGAGGGGAGAGAGGGGTTGTCCTAGCAAGTGTCTTCAGATTTCCAGATACTCATTAGTTAGAAGCTGCCATCACTTAACCACACACTTTTATCACTGTGGATTCTTGGTCCTTGTAGGACTTTGAGGTAGAGATTATTTCTGTTGGTCTTAATTCTGCCACACTGAGGAATTTTAACTGGAATATTTTTACAATAAAAAACAAGAGCAAACATTAAGAGAAGTTGTGTTGGGAACACGCTGAAGAAGTGCACAGGGATTTGTCTACTCAACGGTAGATTTTAGTGCAGAAACAACTTTGATATATAAAGCGGGTTTTCACACACCGATTTTAGGGTTCACGCATCAGAACATCACAATGAACCTCCTTCAGCCACCGTGGAACTAGAGGTAGCTGCTTCCTGTAGGTCTCTCAGTCCCTCATATGGTTCTGGACTAGACCACCGCAGCACACTCTGCTGCTGTGTTTGGGATCAGGGTCCCGTTTTATGACCTGTTTTAGTTTACGCTTTAGCTCTCAGTCAGATGAACTCATTCAGAACACTTTGGTCCATAGAGGAGTTCCTGGTTGTCTGAGTGACTGAAAGCATCTTAAACCATCGTTTCTCCACCGTCACACAGATGGTTGGTGTTTGATCTCTGCTTTACAAACCAAATTCTGCCTCTTGGTTTTAGAGAAGTATTTCTTCTGTACCCTCCTAAATGAACCGTATTTGTTCAGTCATCTTCTAACTGTGTTGTGGTGACCTTTAATCTGCTAACTGATGCCGTGGAGTCTGAGATGGATCTCCTGGGCTATTTACAGTTTTGTTCCACTGTCCTTGGGGAAATGTCCATCAACATTTGCTTATTTTATGGTCATTTCAACAGTCACTGCCTAAATCTTTGCTTTTCTAGAGGTGGTCACACTGATGAGTGTGTGTTCTATCAGCTCCTGACTTTCCCTTTTAAAGCCTATGAGAGCAGCAGGATTGGACTTAGTTTTTCGACACACGGCTTGTTTGATTTATTAAATAATGACATGATGGAATATTTTGTTTTTTACATTAGCATGTTTTTAATCCTTTAACTTCCTCACCAAGAAAACAATAAAAAAATTCTACTTTTGCATTATTTGATTTGGGGCATTATCTATTATATCAATATAATGGCTTTAGTTTAATGTAAATGAATAATAGTAATAATAGAATTGTAATAATATTAAGGTAATAATAATGCAATGTAATAATGTTACGTCTTTTCTTCAAACAACTCCAAATTCTTTAGAATTTTTTTTTACTATTTTTTTCTTAAGTTAATTTTATGCTTCAATGAGATGTAGGGGCTTTAGATAGGCTCTACCAGTTGGCTGACCAGGCAGGTAAAGGGTTAAATGGATTTATTTAGAAAACCAGTTTTAAAGGGTGGGCCTTCTTTGTTCCATGACTGCTGGTAAAATATCTTTTTTCTATTTTCTGTATGTCAAGGGGATGTAGAGCTTTATGAAGCACTTGGTATTTAAAGGTTTTGTGTGTATCTGGGCATGCTGTCTGTGTGCAGGACATCACCATCAAAGCTGAGCACTACAGTGAAGTTGTGGCCAAGGACGAGTTGGTGTACCTGACCTCGGACTCTCCCAACGTGCTAGAGGAGCTGGACCTAAACAAGGCCTACATAATAGGGGGACTGGTGGACCACAACCACCACAAGGTCTGCCAGGCTTCATATTTGCAGCGACACGCGTACTGAACTCCTTGGTAGTTGAATTGATTTGATCTGACCGACACATATTTGTCTTTACAGGGGATCACCTATGAGAGGGCAGCAGAGCTGGGGATTGAGCACGCTCAGCTTCCTCTCAGCAGTTTTGTTAAAATGAACAGTCGCAAGGTTTTGGCTGTGAACCATGGTATGAGCGGTTAGCATGTTGGCTCTTCGATGCAAGACAGACCTCCAACTGAAATATTTCCTGTTTGTGAGGCTTTTGGGTCTCAGGTTAAGAAGCTAGATGTTCCATCCAGAACGAGTCCTAACCTTCTAGAGGCCAGCACCAATCTGTAAAAACAACAGACTAAATTAGCCTCAAGGATCATTTACTAGCCCAAAGTGCATCAGTGATAGATCGAGATGGGAGGAACAGCGTTACTAAGGGAGTTAACTTTGTTCAGTAACACGTAATCGAATTACTTTTTTCATTGTTACAATGCCGTTATCGATAAGAAAATGCAGCAAGGTGTGTAGAAGCTGTCATCTGACCGGGAGCTAAAGGGGCAAAAACATCATGGAGAGCAGCATCCAGCTGGAGTCGGTCAGTGTTCCTGATCCGTTCCAGGCGCTCTAACAGATTCTGTCAGAATACACTGAGGGTGTTACTAGAACAAACCACTCAGCATCACTTCTTCTGCGTTTGGATCTAACCCGGTTTGGAAATCAAAGTCCTCAATCACATTTGTGGTTATTCTAGTGTAATTTTAAGGATTTTCCTTTATAGATATGCTGTTACTAGATTATGACTAGTACAGATTATATTAAAACATGCCATAAATATAGTTCATAGACGAGAGTTTTCATGTCACACGGTGACATTTGAATAGTTTAGGGTAATGTTTCCTGTTGGGTTACTATTTATTTCATTTATATATTCAGTTTTATAATAAATGATTGAACACACATTTAAGTATATTATAATCTATTTAGTTATTTACTTTGTAGTAATTTATAGTAAATACGCTTCATAAGACCCAATTTTTCTTGCATATTTTTTATATAAAAAGTCAGAGTAGTTACTTTTTCTATTAGTTACTTTTATAATATTGTAACTCAGTTACTTTTTTGGAGAAGTCACTAGTAACTCTACATTTTCAAAGTAACTTGCCCAACACTGGTAATATACTGTGTGGAGTACAGAGTTTGACCTTGTGTTTCTATTTTTTAATGTAAGATTTTTTGTATTTTACTGTTAAAAACACTTGATGTCCTCCAGGGCTTTGGTTGTCTTTAACCCGTGGTTACGGGGTTATTTGTAGCCTTTGTGACAGAACTTTTTTCTGTCTCTTCCTGCTCTGTCCTGCAGTGTTTGAAATCATCCTGGCGTATCTGGAGAAGGGCAGCTGGCAGGAAGCGTTCTTCACCGTGCTGCCTCAGAGGAAGGGAGCGGTGGCCATCAACCAGGATGGGACCGCTCAGGAAAAAGGGGAGGAAGATTCCAGTTCCGACTCTGATCCAGGCACAACAGAGCAGACGGGAAAAGAAGATTAATGTTTCTGACAAATCAACACTTCCACCGTCTGGGACTGAATTATAAGAGGAGGAATTTTTTTTTTTTTTTAATCAAAAAAACAAAGAGTTTTTTGACAGTCTCAAATATTTTATGTTTTATTCTATATTTATTGATAGGTTTTTCTTATCATTTGTTCATATCTTAGTTTTAATTTACATCCAGACAAAATCAGTTTTGTTCTAATGTTTTATTTAGACCTGAACTCTGTAGATGTCAGACTGTGTCACATCCAGTTGTTTGAAGAAAATGAAGAATTTAAGCTGCATGAAAACATCATTTTATCTCATTTGTTCCCAGATGTCTGAGGGTTGGAACCCTTAGGACACCTTATCAGGGGTAAAGACATGGGGATGAGGCCAAAGCTGTGATTCTTAACAACACTTAGACACAAACCCTGAAGCATTTAAAACAGTTCTGATATTCTGGTGAAGGTTCTCCAGGTCATTTTAACCCCTTGGAGTTCTGATATTATGAAACAGATAAATGGGTCATGCAAGGTTAGGGGTACAGCATATATGTATTCATTTCCTGTCTAAAACTATATCAACCCTGGGATGTGTCCTGTGATTATTCTGGGTGTTCAGACTTTTATGAGTCTCTACTGCCTCCATGAGGCTGGTGGTTAGAACAGGTGATGTGTCCTTAAAGGAGACATGACTTCAAAAGTTATATTAGGTTTCAAAACATGTTCAAGTTTTCTGCACAAAGTCAGTCTGGTGTAAGGTGATCTCAGCACAGACAGTTTCAGTACCTTTATGAATGAGTCTGTCTCTTTCAGAGAAGATGTTCTCATGTTAAAGACAAGCAGGGGCTGACTGCAGCCAGTGTGTGCATAGATGTTATGCAACAGAATGACTTAAATAATACAAGGTGTACTTGTTTACTCCTAATCTAAATAAGAAATCAGTGATTATGATTTCATCTTTTTAGTACCAGACAGAAAATGGCCCCAGAATGTGTAATAAAGCAGTTTGTTACCTATTGTTGCCTAACTTGAACTGAAGCATCTCTGTAGTTATACATCTATACAGTCACGTGGTCGTTTCAGATGCTAAACCCGGAAGTGATGGTTTCCAGGGCAACGGGATGACACCAAACCTTTTCTACAGTCACTGCACCAAACAAGAGGAAATGTCTCAGAAAGCGTTTAAGGTGTTGGTTGAGATGAAGTTTAGAGCGGTAAGAAGCTGCCCCCAGAGGTCGGTTCAGCCGGTCAGGACCGGATTTTATCGCACCTTTGTACCACCAGGTGGTAGGTTTGATATTCGGTATTAAACCTGATATTTCGTACTACCACCTAAATACACTGCTGGTATTTCTATCTTCACCACATTGAATGATAAAAACCTTCAGTAACATATGACCTGCAGGTATTCCGAATACACGTTCATTCGCAAATTGGCAAAAAATATCAGGTTTAAATGAACCTACCGTATGTTCAAGCGAGAACGTGTGTGGACCACGCAGTTTTATTATCAAATGAGGTCGTCCATTACCAGACTGAATTATTGCTGTCATGTGAAAGCAGTGGGAGTTTTGGGTGTTTCTCCATGTGGCTGCGCTTGGTGCTGCGTTTACACCAGTGGTCCCGAACTTTGTGGATCCCCTTGCCCGTGTTCAAGACAAGCCAGGACCCCCAACTCCTACACACACACGCACGCACGCACACACATTTGTATCCTTGTGGACCCTCCATTGACTTCCATTCATTTTAGGGACTCCACTATGCCTAACCCATACCCTAACCATAATGCTGTTCTATTCCTAACCCTAACCTAAAGCAAAAGTTAATTCACACCACCTCTAAAACCAATTATTGGGTTGTTTTGACATTGTGTGGACCAGTCAAATGTCCACATGCTACAGGTTAAAAGTTCAAATTTGTCCACTTAAGCATATAAAGACAAGTACACACACACACACACACACACACACACACACACACACACACACACACACACACACACACACACACACACACACACACACACACACACACGTTAAATGTGATCATTTGCAAACTTTATACAGAGTTAGAACTTTAATAAGGACTTTTGATTATATTATTGGGATTTTATAATACATTTTATAATAAATCATAAATAATAAAATCTTGTAAACCTTTCAACCTCAGGACAGACAAAATTGAGGGGAACCCATGCAGTTCTGGAACTACTGGTTTAAACATCTAGAGACAGCCTGATGGTCAAAAGTTAAACAGCTTGTCTTGGTTCATAAAGGAAGGATTTATTTTTCTTTGTATCAGCTGTCATCATGTTTGACTCTTGTTGTTATTGTATTCTCTGACTTTAGGTGATTTACTAACTTTGCTGTGTGACACAGAAAAAGGATGTTTAATATAATCTTCCTAAATCTTAGTTTACCTGCAAAAATTAATTATATTCACTATATTCACATCATTACAAAAGTTTCAAAGCCGTTTTGTCTCAGACCAGTCTTCACTCTTCTTTATGGTAACTGGAGCAATAGCATAAATACCTGTGTACATAGGAATGCAACAAAAATGCTTTAGATTAATGCCAACAACATCTAGTTTCATCCCTGTGTGTGAACGATTAATTGTCCTTCGTAAAGTTATCTGAGGCTGTTTTGCTGTCGCTAGCCTCAGTAGGGAAATGTGAGTTTCTCTGTTGTTTGCAGGTTTCTTGTCCTGGAGTTCATCTGTCAGTCAGAGATGATATTTACCTCAGCGTGTGCTTCATGGGACAGGTCCACCAGTCTGAATGTCTCCCTGCTGTTTTCCCCTTGCTGGTCCACGAGAAGATGACCTTCGAAAAGGCAGATGTTTATTATTATCTAGACTAACTGACTAGATATAAGTTCAGATGTTTATTATTATCTAGACTAACTGACTAGATATAAGTTCAGATGTTTATTATTATCTAGACTAACTGACTAGATATAAGTTCAGATGTTTATTATTAACTAGAGTAACTGACTAGATATAAGTTCAGATGTTTATTATTATCTAGACTAACTGACTAGATATAAGTTCAGATGTTTATTATTATCTAGACTAACTGACTAGATATAAGTTCAGATGTTTATTATTATCTAGACTAACTGACTAGATATAAGTTCAGATGTTTCCACAGAGCTCAGATATTCCAGAGGGAAAAATAAATAACCAGAAAAAAAGAAATCAACTAGACTGTAATGAGTTTTAGTTCATGTTCTACAGTGTTTCCTTTTTGTTTGTTTGCATAATTTAATTGAGTATGATAAGAGTTGCATATTACATACATTTTGTCACAAATTTTGTTTTGATTGAAATATAAATGTTCAATGTAAAGAGTGGTGGTTTGTGTTTTGACAGATTTTCAGGCATGCGGTTGACCCTGGAGACATTTCTCTAATGCTTGAGTGTAAGTAAGAGTATTTTCTTAAAGCTTTGCTGTTTTGAACATGCTTCAAATGTGATTTAATATCAAGCTGAAGTTGCATACACATAAATCTGCCACACGCTCAAACAAACCAGAAAGACGAAAGGACACAAGGAATTTTCATGATAGATAAACCTCGGCTGAGAGGGTTTTACATTCAGATAAACATCAAACAAAAGGGTTTTTCTAACGTTACAGTGAATTTTTTTTTATTATGTTAAAGTTACTTTATTTTATGTAAATCGTGTCTACAGCATGTGCTTACCAGCACTGGAAACAATAAAAATATATATAGTGTTCCCAGTACTCAGTTCTCAGTACATGGTGTTTACATTGTACTGTAAAGTACATTGAGTTGTTGCTATGCAGGAAATGTGCTCTATAAATGAAGTCATTCATTCATACTATCTCACTGTCTACAGTAGTGTAACAGGAAACTCTGCTTTATATGTAGTTTTGTGAATTTCTTCACAGATGAGACCATCAGAATAGAACTGGTGCAGCTGATTCCTCCAGGTATGATGACGACTCTGGCATCTAAAAAGATGCCTTCTTTCCTGCTTTTTACTTTTTTTTTACATTTTTAACATTTTTCATTTAACATCTAAAACAAAACAACAACAAATCCACACCCTGATACTCTGGAGCAAACTCAAAAAGACAAAAAAAAAGAAAGCAGCACCAAATCAAAACACAAAGATCAATCTTCCAAAGAAGTATAAGAAACAATCACAAAAAATAACCGAAGGTACATTATCAAAATGATTTTGTTGTCGTTTCATCTGATCTGCGGCCGCATGTCTTGGACACTCGGGTAAAGAGAGGGGCGGAGCTGTCAACTGACCACTACCTGGTGGTGAGTTGGCTTCGATGGTGGGGGAGGATGCCGGTCAGACCTGGCAGACCCAAACGTGTTGTGAGGGTCTGCTGGGAACGTCTGGCAGAGTCTCCCGTCAGAAGGAGCTTCAATTCCCACCTCCGACAGAACTTCGAACACGTCCCGGGGGAGGCGGGGGACATTGAGTCCGAATGGACCATGTTCCGTGACTCCATTGTCGAGGCGGCTGACCGTAGCTGTGGCCGCAGGGTGGCCGGTGCCTGTCGTGGCGGCAATCCCCGAACCCGCTGGTGGACACCGACGGTTAGGGATGCTGTCAAGCTGAAGAAAGAGTCCTATCAGGTCTTTTTGGCCTGTGGGACTCCGGAGGCAGCTGATAGGTACCGGCAGTCCAAGCGGAATGCGGCTCGGGTGGTCGCAGAGGCAAAAACCCGGGCATGGGAGGAGTTCGGTGAGACCATGGAACAAGACTTCCGTACGGCTTCGAGGAGATTCTGGTCCACCATCCGGCGTCTCAGGAGGGGAAAGCAGTGCACTACCAACACTGTTTACAGTGGGGAGGGTGTGCTGCTGACCTCGACTCGGGACGTTGTGAATCGGTGGGCCGAGTACTTCGAAGACCTCCTCAATCCCACCGGCACGTCTTCCAGGATGGAAGCAGAGTCTGGGGATTTTGGGTTGGGCTCTCCAATCTCTGGAGCTGAGGTCACTGAGGTGGTCAAAAAACTCCTCGGTGGCAAGGCTCCGGGGGTGGATGAGATCCGCCCGGATTTCCTTAAGGCTCTGGATGCTGTGGGGCTGTGTTGGTTGACGCGGCTCTGCAATATCGCGTGGACATCGGGGGCAGTTCCACTGGATTGGCAGACCGGGGTGGTGGTCCCCCTATTTAAAAAGGGGGACCGCAGGGTGTGTTCCAACTACAGGGGGATCACACTCCTGAGCCTCCCTGGTAAGGTCTATTCAGGGGTTCTGGAGAGGAGGGTCCGTCGGATAGTCGAACCTCGGATTCAGGAGGAGCAATGTGGTTTTCGTCCTGGCCGTGGAACACTGGACCAGCTCTATACCCTTGGGGGGGTCCTGGAGGGTGCGTGGGAGTTCGCCCAACCAATCTACATGTGTTTTGTGGATTTGGAGAAGGCGTTCGACCGCGTCCCTCGGGGGGCCCTGTGGGGGGTACTCTGGGAGTATGGGGTACCAGGCCCCTTGATACGGGCTGTTAGGTCCCTGTACAACCAGTGTCAGAGCTTGGTCCGCATTGCCGACAGTAAGTCGGGCTCGTTTCCGGTAAGAGTTGGACTCCGCCAAGGCTGCCCTTTGTCACCGATTCTGTTCATAACTTTTATGGACAGAATTTCTAGGTGCAGCCAAGGTGGTGAGGGGATCCGTTTTGGTGGCCTAAGGATCAGGTCTCTGCTTTTTGCAGATGATGTGGTCCTGTTGGCTTCGTCAGAACGTGATCTCCGGCTTTCGCTGGAGCAGTTCGCAGCCGGGTGTGAAGCAGCTGGGATGAGAATCAGCTCCTCTAAATCCGAGACCATGGTCTTGAGTCGGAAAAGGGTAGAATGCCTTCTCCAGGTCAGGGACGAGGTCCTGCCCCAAGTGGAGGAGTTTAAGTATCTCGGGGTCTTGTTCACGAGTGAGGGAAGGGTGGAGCGTGAGATCGACAGGCGGATTGGTGCTGCATCTGCAGTGATGGGGGCGTTGTACCGGTCTGTCGTGGTGAAGAGAGAGCTGAGTCGAAAGGCGAAGCTCTCAATTTACCGGTCGATCTACGTTCCTACCCTCACCTATGGTCACGAGCTTTGGGTAGTGACCGAAAGAACGAGATCGCGGATACAAGCGGCCGAAATGAGTTTTCTTCGCAGGGTGGCTGGGCTCTCCCTTAGAGATAGGGTGAGGAGCTCGGTCATCCGGGAGGGGCTCGGAGTAGACCCGCTGCTCCTCCACATCGAGAGGAGCCAGTTGAGGTGGCTCGGGCATCTGATTAGGATGCCTCCTGGACGCCTCCCTGGTGAGGTTTTCCGGGCACGTCCAACCGGGAGGAGACCCAAAGGAAGACCCAGGACACGCTGGAGAGATTATGTCTCTCGGCTGGCCTGGGAACGCCTTGGGATTCCCCCGGAGGAGCTGGCCCAAGTGGCTGGGGAGAGGGAGGTCTGGGCTTCCCTCCTTAGGCTGCTGCCCCCGCGACCCGACTCCGGATAAGCGGGAGAAAATGGATGGATGGATGGATGGACATTATCAAAATATAACATAATGATACCAGACAACATTAAATTCCCCATCTTCAATCTGTGCCAAATCTTTTCCAAATGAATATGTGCCATAACCTCACTGACCCAGTGACTGTATATAGGTTGGTGAATGGGAGTCCTTCTATCTGGACAATATAGGTCTCTTAGCCAACAAGCAGCAAAAGGCAATAATGTCCAGCTGGTATGTTTCCTAAGAAGCCTCCACCGTAACTACACCAAACAAAGCGGTCAAAGGGTCTGGGTGCACAGTAGTTCCGCAAATCCCGGAGAGTGCCTCAAGAATAGACCACCAGTATTGTTGTTGTTTCGGGCAAGTCCATGACTTATGAAGGAGTGTGGCAACGTTCACAAGTGGGGTTCAAGTCTGGCTAACACTGTCTCACACAGATCGAGGATTTATTGATGTTCCTTAGAACTCTGTGCCAGACCTCCTCCCTCAATCCAACACCCAGGTCCAGCTCCCATTTCTGTTTTAAAACATCCAGACTGGTCCGATGGTGTGAGCTGAGCTGGGTGTAAAGTTTACTCAGAACTTTCTTAGTAGATGTCCGACGGGCACAGGGGAAAACGTTCAGAGTTAACTTTGATAAAGTGTCTCAGTCGTAAATACTAAAAGAACTGTGATTTGTGGATATGAAGTTTGACCCCAGTTGTTCAAAGGAGGCAAACGTACCATCAACATAGAGAGAGTGTATCACTTTAGTAGCCCATCCATTAAAGGCCTCATCAGATACAGATGAAATAAACATGTGGTTCTTCATTACGAACATGTTGGATCAGTGGTTTTTAAACAAGATCATATTTCTGTGGCCTTTCCATGCATCTTCCTTAGCCGATGAGCTAATGAGCCCCCATGCTAACTACTGATAAGCCCCTTTACATTATTTAGTCAACATCTAAAAAACTGTGGAAAGGTTTGTAAACGTGTAAATATATTAATATTTATTTATTTGTATTTGACAGTGGGGGAAACTCTTGCATACTTTGAAGAAGATGCTAGATGTTTCTTATTCCCAGAGCCCAAGCTTGTTCCCTGCTTCTCTGGAGTGGACAGAGAGGTTCTGATGACGCGATCACCTCACTTCCCTGTAGGTCCAGTTTGAGTTTATAGAGATTTTTTTTACTTTCAAAATTGAGTACAAACGTATATGTATTTATACAACTAACAACCAGATACCTTTAAAACATTGATTAGATGCCTCTGAGATAGTTTTATTCTAGGTGATGTCTCTACCATACTGATCATGACTTTACTTTATTAACACTAATAACTCTTCCCTATAGGGTATTGCTCCAAGGCTGGAGTTCTCCACTAAAACCACCATTTTTGAGTGTTCTCCTGATGCTGAAACCAACATTCATCCCAACACGCTGATGGTAAACTCAGTTAATGATATAAACAAAAAACTCAGGCAGCTGTGAATACAGAGCATCCAGAAAGTATTCCACTTTTTTGTTTATGTTACAGCCTCATTCCAAAATGGATTAAATTCATTGTGCCCATAAAATTCAACACACAACATCCCATAATGATAATGTGAAAAAAGAGTCTTTGAAGTTGTTGCAAATTTATTAAAAATAAAAATCTTGAGAAATCACATGTACATAAGTATTCACAGCCTTTGCTCAGTACTTTGTTGATGCACCTTTGGCAGCAATTACAGCCTCAAGTGGTTTTGAATATGATGCCACCAGCTTGCTACACCTATCCTTGGGCAGTTTCACCCATTCCTCTTTGCAGTACCTCTGGAGCTCCATCAGGTTGGATGGAAAGCGTCGGTGCAGCCATTTTCAGATCTCTCCAGAGATTTTCAATGGGGTTCAGGTCTGGGCTCTGGCTGGGCCACTTAAGGACATTCACCGAGTTGTTCTGTAGCCAGTCCTTCCATATTTTGGCTGTGTGCTTGGGGTCATTGTTCTGCTGAAAGGTGAACCGTCGCCCCAGTCTGAGGTCAAGAGCGCTTTGGAGCAGGTTTTCATCCAGGATGTCTCTGTACATTGCTGCAGTCATCTTTCCCTCTATCCTGACTAGTCTTCCAGTTCCTGCTGCTGAAAAACATCCCCACAGCATGATGCTGCCACCACCATGCCTCACTGTAGGGATGGTATTGGCCTGGTGAGTAGCGGTGCCTGATTTTCTCCAAACGTAACGCCTGGCATTCACTCCAAAAAGTTACATTTTTGTCTCATCAGACCAGAGGATTTTGTTTCTCATGTTCTGAGAGTCCCTAGGGTGCCTTTTGGCAAACTCCAGGCGGGCTGCCATGTGCCTTTTACTAAGGAGAGGGTTCTGTCTGGCCACTCTACCATACAGGCCTGATTGGTGGCTTGCTGCAGAGATGGTTGTCCTTCTGGAAGGTTCTCCTCTCTCCACAGAGGACTGCTGGAGCTCTGACAAAGTGACCATCGGGTTATTGGTCACCTCCCTGACCAAGGCCCTTCTCCCCCGTTCACTCAGCTTAGAAGGCCGGCCAGCTCTAGGAAGAGGTTCCAAACTTCTTCCACTTACGGATGATGGAGGCCACTGTGCTCATAGGAACCTTTAAAGCAGCAGAAATGTTTCTGGAACCTTCCCCAGCCTTGTGCCTCAACACAATCCTGTCTCAGAGGTCTACACTCAATTCCTTTGTCTTCATGCTTGGTTTGTGCTTTGACTGCACTGTCAACCCAGGGGCCTTATATAGACAGGTGTGTGCCTTTCCAAATCACGTCCAATCAACTTCATTTTCCACAGGTGGACTCCAATTAATCTGCTGAAACACCTCAAGGATGATCAGTGGAAACAGAATGCACCTCAGCTCCATTCTGAGCTTCACGTCAAAGGCTGTGAATACTTCTGTACATGTGATTTCTCACGTTTTTTATTTATAATAAATTTGCAACAACTTCAAAGACACTTTTTTCACATCATCATTATGGGCTGTTGTGTGTTGAATTTTATGGGCACAATGAATTTAATCCATTTTGGAATGAGGCTGGAACATAAACAACAAAGTGGAAAAAGTGAAGCGCTGTGAAAACTTTCTGGATGCACTGTATGAGTTTAATCAGAATTGACATAAATATTTTCCAGATTTTATTTAGGTTTTTCTCTAAATCTCTTTAAAGACTTTGCTTGTTATGTAAGGCACCCATGAAAGTTAATCTAACAATGAACTCATGAGTCTGAATTGGAGTTTTATACAGAAAAGACTGCAGACTTCATTATAACAGTGAATTATATGGGTATGTGCAATAAAGGAAAACAGATTTCTAGTTCTGTTTTATACGGTCGGTCCTTTGATTCCACTCTGTGTAGATCACAACCAGACTCAGTGCTTTAGGTCTGCTACGTGTTTCAGGAACAGTCTGAGGGTTTGTAGGAAGAAGACAGCATGTCAGTGCTAGTACGTTCACATGAGTCATGGGACGCTTGATCTGTAGGTGTTCACTCTTGTTCTCAGAGACCTGTGGTTAGGAGGAACAGGAAAGGCCCAAGCCAGCTTCAGACCACTCCATCTCAGAAGAGGTCTCCTCAGATCCACAGAGGGAGAATGGACAGGGTGAGACCCTCTGCCCTGCAATCCCAGATCTCAGTCCCTGTCCCCATGAGAGGTGGAAACTTCCAGCATCTCACCCGAATCGGCCTTGATTCTCCAGCTTCCTGTTTACCTGACCCGGAGTCCCACACATCTCAGGCTGTAGCTTTAGCTGACTTATTATTTAATGATGTGGGCTTCACGTTCAGTCAGCAGGTGGCAGAAGAGAGCTGAGAGGAACTTAGACCTACTCAATGCAGCTTCATCTTTTTACTGCGTGTTCCTCTGGGTTGTCACCAGTTTTACAGTAGAGACAGGATCAAAGGTTTTTATTTCATTACTACACTTTTACATCAAACTAAAATGACCTACATGGCACTTTTGACTAAAAACAAAACGAGTTTACAGATGTTGGCTTTAAGACACCTGTTCTCTCAAAAGTAACTGAAGGTCTATCCTCCACACATCAGCTGCTGTAGTTCATGAGCAGCTATGACGAAGAGCCGGAAACAGATTTGAATCAAAACGTGAACTTATCAAGTCATTAAAGCGAGTCTAATTCTATCTGTCTTGTATTTGGAAAGCTTAAAACAGAGAATCCCTGCAGAGGGTTAATCCATGACTTCCTCTAAAGAGAAGAGTTCTGTGAACCACATTCCTTTTTGTGTAGAAGGAACAGCCAGTTCAACGTCTCTGACCAGATGACTAGAAGCCACTATGTTTGCAACGTGGTGTTTGAACTACTGTACAGTTAGTTCCTTCTTAGACCTGTTGAATGAACAAAATAAAACATCCCTGGTAAAATCTGAGGGCTGGATTATGGATTTCCAGTACAAACAGGGGAGTGAAAAGCAGCCTGGTCATCTGTGACTGGTCCCTGTAAAAAGGACAGAATATCTGTGGAATAAATCAAAGGTGGTTGTGGGAGGTGGGTGTCAACTAGTTTTAAACAACAAACCAGGATAAGGAGAATAAATGAAGAGAGTCTTGATAATCAGATATAAAAACAACTCTTTACGTCTAGAATAATTAGTTCAGATTGTTCCGGTGCAGCTGCCGTAAACATGATGGGCTCATCGTGTCCGTGCTGTTCCAGATGCTGACGGCGTGGTCTGGAGCCGCCTCGCCTGACTCACCTCTCCACTCTACAGCGTTTACCAGCTCCTCTTCTTCACCTTTGACCCGATCTTCCTCCACAGGTGTGTTGCTTTTGTTTACAGCTGTTTTTACTGACACTAATCACACTTTACAGGCAAAGTGGTTTATAATGGTTTATAATAACGTTAGTGTTATGGCCCTGTTGACATGAGCCAGGCTAGTTTGACCCTGTGTAAACCTTCCTGTAGTTCAGCCTCTTGCTATACCACTACACGTACAAATGCCTTTTCCCTTCACTTCACTTTGTTGTTGTTTGTTTTGTAGTGAGACGTTCATCAACCCCCAGAAGAGAAGCTTCATTCCACAGATTTGTAGGAATCAAACATTTCCTCCTCTCTTATTAATGAATTTGATGTTATGTCTGCTGTCTGTTAACACACCTGAGTCTGTCATCGTCTAGCCTCCCTAAACTACCAGATCTCTAAACAGACAGAGTTGATCTATTTCCAGCCCTCCAAAAATAACAAACTCTTACTCATAAAACCTGAAATGGAAAAAGACAAATGTGATCTTAGGACTTGTACAGTTTAAGAGTTTTGATGTGGTGAAATGCAGACATTGGTCTCAGTGGCATGGTAGTTACTTAAAGAAATGATTGAATAAAGTAATTTTTAAAATCTCTGATCATTTAAACCTTGGAGGTAGCCGCAGAGGAAGCTTTCTGATGGATGTTGTTTAAAAGCTGCAGATGCATGAAGGACAGTTTACATTTCTCTCCTTTCTTTGATAGGCTGAAGGAGGATTCAAAGAGGATTCCAGTTCTGTTGAAGCTCACACGGCCCCAGCCTGCCATCCTGATCCTGTCCCCTCAGCACTAAGGCAGTCCTACAGAGACAGGATCAATAGGTTTGGTATTGACCGGTTGGTCTGACTCTATAAAAAGGTTTCCCACTTATATCTGATCATCATGTCTATTGCTCAGGTCTGAGTCCAGTTCTCACACAGACTGGGAGGATGTCCATGAGCGCGTTCGGGGACTTCTGACGACACCAAAAGCTGTGTGCCGGCTTGTCTACGTTAGTAATCACATTACTGTCCTGTAGAGTAGTGGTGAGAAATGTTCTGTGGTGTCAGCTGATTCAGATTTGACTAACTAATCAGGAGTGTGATGTTATCCTACAGCTGTCTGGGAGTCAAATGGCTCCGCCCCTTTTGGTGTGTGTGTGTGTGGGGGGGGGGGTTATAGGTGAATATTAGTTTTAGTGTTGTAGTAATTCAGTTCATTTTCCATTAACCCTTAAACCGTCAGGTGGACTGATACATGTTAGCCTGTATCTGAAACTGAAACATAAACTTCATTTAAAAAACTGCTAAGCTAAAGATGTTCCAAAACATGCATATGTGTAAATAAAGATTTATAATTACAAAATTCCAAATAATTACAAAATACATTTTTTACCTTACTATTAATATGATTATTGTTTTATTATTGTTTACATGACTGAATAAGAATCGCAGAACAGACATGTTAAATATTGAATAGATGTAACTGTTGTTGTGTTCCAGGGAGCTTCATACTCAGAGGTGGAGGAGGTTTTATCCAGAAGTTTCCCCTGAGGACCAGAGAGGTGGAGCGGATCTGCTGATTACTCTGAGTTCAGTAATAAAAAAGTTCTGATCAATTTTTTTTAACAAACTTTATTAGTAGAACTTGGTATATTACACAACATCATAACAGAACACAAAATACAAACAAAGGGGCCAAAGTAAGAAAACAGTATTTGAAAAATAAGATTACAGAGCACAAACTAAAACACAGAACTAAAGAGGTAGTGCATTACCAGTTATTCAAGTCATACTTTTCAAATAGGTTCCAAGTTTTTATAGCTTTTAAATTCTCTGAGTTTCTAATAGCAGAAAGAACAGCAGGTGTCGATATCCTTTTTAAATCTTTGGGAGATAAAAAATTTAACAGGGTAATATTTATGTAATATCTTAAAAGAAACTTCTCTAACTTCATTAATTAAAATATATCTGTGGGGTAAAAGCCAAACTTTATTCCATGGAATATTATCAACAATAGAGTTCCAATATGAGACAACATAGGGGGAAGAGATGGAGAGCTGTTGAAAAAGCCCTCTGATAGATTTGTTGTGTGATTGATTAGGAGAAAAGCATATTTTACCAACATATGTATGAAAGGGCTCGGTATACGTCGCCAAACCGTCAAAGAAAGAGTCCTGCAAACAACATTTTGATTCCAGAAGGTATTGCATTCATTACTATGAAGAACTTCCTAGGAGATACCGGTACAGGATATTTTTCTATAAATCCAGAGTAGGTGTAAAATTGACCATCAGGTTTTATTAGCTGATCAACGAGAATAATATTATTACCAAACCAGTTTTCAACAAAGTCTTTTTGTTATGAGTGATACACCTGTTATTCCAAATATAGCAAGAATGCGGTGAGAAATTGTGCTTAAAAATGAGGGACCAGGCAAGTAACATCTGCTTGTGAAAGTTTGAGAGCTTTATGGGGATTTTGGGAATGTCATAATTACAAATCAAAAGAAATTTAAGACCACCTAGTTTGGAGAAAATGTAAGAGGGGATAAGTTCTGATCAATTAGCTACTTGTTTTCTTCTTCTTCTTCTTCTTCTTCTTCTTCTTCTTCTTCTACTACTTCTTTTACTACTAATTCTTCTTCTACTACTTACTACAAATTTTTCTTCTCTGTTTTTAGCTATAAGTGCTGCTTCATCTTTACATTTTCTAAACATTATGGAACATATAGTTGTTCATTTAAACCACATTCATTAGTTTTGTTCCTTCATGTCATAATTCTTTTCCTTTTAATTGCTCATCTATGGATAACAAGTTAGAACAAACGTGGAGCGCTATCAAGTGTTTGCTGTAATCAAATCTTTCTACCTGCTTTCTGACCCTCCTCTAGGGAAGGAGACCATCATTCCTCCAGTCACCTCAGACCCTTCTGGAGTTCCTTTGGATGCATGAAGCAGCATTTTCATTCTCATGTTTGATAGATGCACACAAACACTATTTATGACCAAAAACAATCAGGTGCTTCCTTTTTAAATAAATTAAACTGTGTTATCTCTCAGTCTGTGTACAGCTCAGAGGCAGTGCATTGGCTCTGGTGTCATAATCAATCGGGCTGACATTGTGGAGTCCTCAGGTAAATCACCCTCAGGCCATTAAAAGCAAATTGGGTCCCCGGGAGTGCAGCTGTGTGTGAGCTATGGCTATGATAAAAAAATAGCTGATAGTTGTGACTGTGAGGCATTAAATATTAACTATATCAGGGACTTGCTGGAGAAGGCTTCTATAATTCACACTTCATATGAAGATGGATGATGCATCAGGTACTTCCTCACTGTGCAAATGTCCTAAACCTAAAACAGAAGTAAGGAGCATCATTTAGACGTGTTTTATACCAAAGGTCTGTGAGCAAAGGTGGAGGTGTCCTACACGTCAGCATAAAGCACATTTCAGCCAAAAATAGCATCAAATAAAATGTTCTAAGATTATTTTCACCCTGCGTGTTTTACAGCTGGTCTGAGGTCTGCTGTGAATGTTTCTACTTGTGTCACCACTGAGCTGTTTGAACACAAACACCATGAACTCATCTTGGTGGTTTGTGTTGTTTGCTTCTACTCTGTAGCTTTTGAAATAAAAGTTTTTATTTATTTTGACTTAATAGTTCTAACTTGAAGTGATGTTGTTGAGATTACTATAACTCGTATTTAAACCAGAATGGTTTTCATTTAGTTAATGGTTCTCACACTGATTGTGAACAGAATAAATGTATTTAAAAGGTTAGCATAAAGTTGACACTAAAAGAATGAAAGATGTTAGAAATCCAAGACATCTTTATCTCACCTGCATCATTTGTAAAGAATAAATAAATAAAAACAATATAAATGTAAACAGAATTTTGATATTATATTTTAAATAAACATATATGGTCGTTGCTGAGAATAAACATCTGATGAATACAGCTGTTGCATTATGAGAGCTCATCATTAAATAAAACATTTCCTCCAGAATAAACATTCATTGGAAAGGAGCCAATATGAATAAGCAAAAACATGCTGGCATCATTTTTATTCCTCTGCTCTAAAACAAAATAATAAAACATCTCTTTCTCCTCGGTGAGATCCTCGTGATTCAGCCTTGCTCCTGGGGAAGTTAGGAGGGTCAAGGCCTTGTAGGGATCATCGTGCAGATGAGGGCAGAGACCTGACTGTTCCATCTCTCAGCACCGTGAATGAGCTTAGAAACGAGGACTGTCACTGGTGCGTGAGGTGAAACAGTTAGATATAGTGGGGCTTAGTCTCTGAAACCAGCGTTGTGGAGCGGGGACTGACTCTCATTCTGTTGCCAAGCTGCCTATAGGGGGACAAGTGTTGGATGGGTGTGGGGACCTCTCCCTGGGTTGCCACCTTATCGTGGTGGAGGGGTTTGAGTGTCCCAATGATCCTAGGAGCTAAGTTGTCTGAGGCTTTATGCCTCTGGTAGGGTCACCCATGGCAAACAGGTCCTAGGTGAGGGATCAGACAAAGCGCAGCCGAAAATACCCCTCATGATGAGTTCAATAAATGGAACCAGTGTTCCCTCGCCCGGAAGCGGGTCACCGGGGCCCCCCTCTGGAGCCAGGCCTGGAGGTGGGGCACGCTGGCGAGCGCCTGGTGGCTGGGCTTTTACCCATGGAGCCCGGCCGGGCATAGCCCGAAGAGGAGACGTGGGTCCCCCTTCCCATGGGCCCACCACCCGTGGGAGGGGCCAAAGGGGTCGGGTGCAATGTGGAAAGGGCGGTAGCCGGAGGCGGGGACCTTGGCGGTCTGATCCTCGGCTACAGAAGCTGGCTCTAGGCACGTGGAATGTTACCTCTCTGGTGGGGAAAGAGCCGGAGTTGGTGTGTGAGGTTGAGAGGTTCCAACTAGATATAGTTGGACTCACCTCAACGCATGGCTCTGGCTCTGGAACCAGTTTCCTTGAGAGGGGCTGGACTCTCTACCACTCTGGAGTTGCTCCCACTGAGAGGCGTCGAGCAGGGGTGGGCATACTTCTTGCCCCCCATCTTGGTGCCTGTACGTTGGGGTTTACCCCGGTGAACGAGAGGGTAGCCTTCCTCCGTCTTCGGGTGGGGGGACGGGTCCTGACTGTGGTTTGTGCTTATGCACCAAACTGCAGCTCAGACTACCCACCCTTTTTGGAGTCCCTGGAGGGGGTACTGGAAAGCGCTCCTTCGAGTGACTCCCTCGTTCTGCTGGGGGACTTCAATGCTCACGTGGGCAATGACAGTGAGACCTGGAGAGGTGTGGTTGGGAGGAACGGCCCCCCTGATCTGAATCCGAGTGGTGTTCTGTTATTGGACTTCTGTGCTCGTCATGGATTGTCCATAACAAACACCATGTTCAAGCATAAAGGTGTCCATATGTGCTCTTGGCACCAGGATACCTTAGGCCGCAGGTCGATGATCGATTTTGTTGTCGTTTCATCTGATCTGCGGCCGCATGTCTTGGACACTCGGGTGAAGAGAGGGGCGGAGCTGTCAACTGACCACTACCTGGTGGTGAGTTGGCTTCGATGGTGGGGGAAGATGCCGGTCAGACCTGGCAGACCCAAACGGGTTGTGAGGGTCTGCTGGGAACGTCTGGCAGAGTCTCCTGTCAGAAGGAGCTTCAATTCCCACCTCCGACAGAACTTCGAACACGTCCCGGGGGAGGCGGGGGACATTGAGTCCGAATGGGCCATGTTCCGTGACTCCATTGTCGAGGCGGCTGACCGTAGCTGTGGCCGCAGGGTGGCCGGTGCCTGTCGTGGCGGCAATCCCCGAACCCGCTGGTGGACACCGGCGGTTAGGGATGCTGTCAAGCTGAAGAAAGAGTCCTATCAGGTCTTTTTGGCCTGTGGGACTCCGGAGGCAGCTGATAGGTACCGGCAGTCCAAGCGGAATGCGGCTCGGGTGGTCGCAGAGGCAAAAACCCGGGCATGGGAGGAGTTCGGTGAGACCATGGAACAAGACTTCCGTACGGCTTCGAGGAGATTCTGGTCCACCATCCGGCGTCTCAGGAGGGGAAAGCAGTGCACTACCAACACTGTTTACAGTGGGGAGGGTGTGCTGCTGACCTCGACTCGGGACGTTGTGAATCGGTGGGCCGAGTACTTCGAAGACCTCCTCAATCCCACCGGCACGTCTTCCAGGATGGAAGCAGAGTCTGGGGGTTTTGGGTTGGGCTCTCCAATCTCTGGAGCTGAGGTCACTGAGGTGGTCAAAAAACTCCTCGGTGGCAAGGCTCCGGGGGTGGATGAGATCCGCCCGGATTTCCTTAAGGCTCTGGATGCTGTGGGGCTGTGTTGGTTGACGCGGCTCTGCAATATCGCGTGGACATCGGGGGCAGTTCCACTGGATTGGCAGACCGGGGTGGTGGTCCCCCTATTTAAAAAGGGGGACCGCAGGGTGTGTTCCAACTACAGGGGGATCACACTCCTGAGCCTCCCTGGTAAGGTCTATTCAGGGGTTCTGGAGAGGAGGGTCCGTCGGATAGTCGAACCTCGGATTCAGGAGGAGCAATGTGGTTTTCGTCCTGGCCGTGGAACACTGGACCAGCTCTATACCCTTGGGGGGGTCCTGGAGGGTGCGTGGGAGTTCGCCCAACCAATCTACATGTGTTTTGTGGATTTGGAGAAGGCGTTCGACCGCGTCCCTCGGGGGGCCCTGTGGGGGGTACTCTGGGAGTATGGGGTACCAGGCCCCTTGATACGGGCTGTTAGGTCCCTGTACAACCAGTGTCAGAGCTTGGTCCGCATTGCCGGCAGTAAGTCGGGCTTGTTTCCGGTGAGAGTTGGACTCCACCAAGGCTGCCCTTTGTCACCGATTCTGTTCATAACTTTTATGGACAGAATTTCTAGGTGCAGCCAAGGTGGTGAGGGGATCCGTTTTGGTGACCTAAGGATCAGGTCTCTGCTTTTTGCAGATGATGTGGTCCTGTTGGCTTCATCAGAACGTGATCTCCGGCTTTCGCTGGAGCAGTTTGCAGCCGGGTGTGAAGCAGCTGGGATGAAAATCAGCTCCTCTAAATCCGAGACCATGGTCTTGAGTCGGAAAAGGGTAGAATGCCTTCTCCAGGTCAGGGACGAGGTCCTGCCCCAAGTGGAGGAGTTCAAGTATCTCGGGGTCTTGTTCACGAGTGAGGGAAGGGGGGAGCGTGAGATCGACAGGCGGATTGGTGCTGCGTCTGCAGTGATGCGGGCGTTGTGCCGGTCTGTCGTGGTGAAGAGGGAGCTGAGCCGAAAGGCGAAGCTCTCAATTTACCGGTCGATCTACGTTCCTACCCTCACCTATGGTCACGAGCTTTGGGTAGTGACCGAAAGAACGAGATCGCGAATACAAGCGGCCGAAATGAGTTTTCTTCGCAGGGTGGCTGGGCTCTCCCTTAGAGATAGGGTGAGAAGCTCGGTCATCCGGGAGGGGCTCAGAGTAGACCCGCTGCTCCTCCACATCGAAAGGAGCCAGTTGAGGTGGCTCGGGCATCTGATTAGGATGCCTCCTGGACGCCTCCCTGGTGAGGTTTTCCGGGCACGTCCAACCGGGAGGAGACCCAAAGGAAGACCCAGGACACGCTGGAGAGATTATGTCTCTCGGCTGGCCTGGGAACGCCTTGGGATTCCCCCGGAGGAGCTGGCCCAAGTGGCTGGGGAGAGGGAGGTCTGGGCTTCCCTCCTTAGGCTGCTGCCCCCGCGACCCGACTCCGGATAAGCGGAAGACAATGGATGGATGGATGGAGGGTGTGGGGACTCTGACAAGCACCACGCTGAAGATCTCCGAGTCGGGGAAGGCTGCCTTTGTGTGTTTTTAGACTGCAGCAGGAGGGACTCTGGTTAGGTGACCTGGTTGGAGTCCCTGAATGTTAGGGCTTTGGTTTGTGGAGCTCATGCACGTGATCTTAAAGTGTAGGCTTGGAGAGCTGTGTCTGCTCTGGGAACCTTTGGTGTCTTCTTACCTTTTTGCATATGGAGTGATATTGGCCATCACCCTCAGCACATTAGTGTCGCAGTTTGTGAAGCAGCTGGGATGAGTTGGGATAAATGTCCAGATGTTTTTAAGAGCTCTGGATCTACTGGTCTATGAAATCTGGATTGCCATCATAAAAGTTCCAGGCTGCAAGTGGCTGAAGTGAGATTCCACACACTCTTGAATAAATAGTCATGGCCAACAGGGATAAAAAAACAGTTTTAAACAAAAATTGAAATATTTTGAGGATCTGAGTAACTTGAAGATGGATTTCAGGACAGTGACTGAGAATGTTCCTTCACCTCTACTTAGGAGTCTGGACATGATGGTGCAACCAGTCTGTACTCAGGTGCATTACCTCAGAGGTAGAACAGAGAGCTTCCTCATCCAAGCCTGTCTCCAGGGCAGAACTTTGTACAGGGACCACAAATCCCTCTTGGACTGGGAAAACCCTGGGATCCAACTGGAGGAGCAAGGAAGTGTCATTCAAAAATGGATGTTCGGGTTCGGAAATGCAAAAACATATTCCTGGGCATTGCTCTTGCATCATAGGAATATTTTTAACTCCAAAGGCATATAAACCTCCACACCTCACACAGCAAAGTATCAAAATGAACAAAGACACAGAATGAGCTACTTTATTTTATTTGTTTGCTTCTAGTTTAGTACAAGTTAGTTGAGATAGCATAGGTTCTCCAGTACAGACACATGGACGCCATCATAGTGTGCTTTTTACATGAGAGATACAACGTAGTCAAGGGCTTATTTGCATTCATCTTTGATTTACACAGAACAATCAGGCACCTTCCTTTGTGAATATTGTAAATAAATCCCAACTGGCAGTGTAGGAGACTACTAAAGATCTAAGAAACGTTCCAGATCGGATGGCAGCACAGAGATCCTCACAGATTTAATGAAAACAAAAGTAGATCATCAATAATAATTAACTTATAATAATTAATTAACTAGGTCCCAGGACATTCTTGTTCAGTTTATTCAGTGCATTTTTGTCAAACTCTCTGCAATTGTTCTACATCTCGAGGGAGAATTTATTGGCACATTATTTGATTGTTGGATCCATATTTACTCTGTTAGGAAAGGTTAACCTTTAAATGTTCACGCTAGTCCTCCCTGTGGTGGACTGGGATGTGTCCAGGGTGAACTCCACCACTCACTCAGTCTCTGCTGCAGGCGCCGGCAGCCCTGAGCAGAATCATCTGGGTGTGAAACAGGAACAGATGGACATGATTCCTCCCTTTTAGCTCAGCTAGGCACAGCGCATCCTAACACAGACGCTGACATTGATAATTGAGATCTGGTCTGGTTATAAAGTTGTCTGGTTTAATATGTTTCAAAAATTTCTGTTAGTGGATTTTAGACCATGCTGGATATTTTGGAAACTATTTTGAAGCTTTTTGGAGCAGCACTCACTCACCCATCCACACATGAGGGCATTTGGTGAAGGAGACTCATTTATCCAGTTCCAGTTTGTTGGCCTCACAAACATAAAGATGTTTTTTAAGCTTTTTTAATTCCAGTACTTACAAGATTGTTTAAAGACCAAGTTCACTGAGAAACTGTTTTTTCACTTGGTACTTTTGAGATATGATCGGTCACTCTGAGTTTAACATGCAGGCTGAATGTGAAAATAGACTTCTACCCCTATTTCCTGCATCAGTTGCTGATAGAAAATAGACGGGGAAACGCTCGGATTAGAAAAGCCTGACAGATCGACGTCACGCTGAAAATTAGCACTCATGGACTCACCCAACTTGGCTCGTAACAGGCAAGGCTGTTGCTGATTTTAGGAGAGAGCGGAGCTCACCTCGGCTAGTAGAAGCTAACCGTTATCAACAGATCACCCGTTTAAATCTCACTGGAACATTTCTTTAAAACTCTAAATGTAAATAACTTCATTTCATTTAGTGTTAGGTGGGATGTTTGTGTTGCTGTTTCCGGTATTTTTCCAGAATCCTTTGGTTTCCAGTCTGATCATTCTGTTAGCCTCCTGTACTTCTCTTGCTGCTGCAGCAGCTTTAAGTTTATTTTAGTGCCCTGCATCCTCGTTCTGCTTTTAAATCCCTTTAACGTCCTGAATCATGAGAACAGTTCATCAAACTGGTCAGAATGTTCTGCTGAAGCAACTAATTCCATTAGGGGCTTCATTTAGCCAAACATCATGAAAACACAACTGGACAGGTTTAAAAGAAACGAGATAAAAGTTCACTCAAGTACACAGAGCTGAGGGAGTCCCATGCTCTAGCGTGGATGGCCCCTCTACTGTGATGATGAAATACACCAAAAAGTGTTTTATTAGGATTGGATTGTTTTCATACGAGTGAAAATATATTGAATTAATTCTTTATTTAGCGCTCACCTTTGATGACCGACAAACAACGACTGACTTAAGGGACTTTAATGATTGGAGGTTACCCTTTGACAAAATGCTGTTCATGTTCTCTTTTCCTGATTGACTTGCTGAGTCTTTCCAGAAGAAAGTATCCAGACTTTTCACAAAGCTAGCAGAAAAAGTAAAGTTAAGAACATTTTGACGTCAGATCACTGTAAACATGAGGTTTTAAACAAAGACTCCGTGATGAGACACACACACAAAAAACAGAAGAAAATAAAGTTTCCCCACATTGCTCAAACACAAACATACATTATTGTAATTGTTTTCATATTTCGCCATACATCGATAAATGCAAGTGAGCTGGATCTGAAAAATGTTTTGAAGCTTCACAGTGTTCATCAGCCTTCACCAGTCTCTGAATCCAGCTGATCATCGTTCCCTTTACCTCATGCACCTTTGTGAGAAAAAACCTTTATATATATGTTTGGCACATTTCAAATAGAGACATACAATATTAATATTATTATTAAAACAAGCAATGCATGAGGGGACATTTGACTATTGTTCTCTACTTAAGAAGCAATGGTGGAGTTTTCATCAGTGTTAACTATTATATAGTTGTCTGCAAAGTGCACACACACACACGCACGCACACACACACACATAGAAGTCCTTTTTGCAAGAAAGATTTAACAAAAGAAAATAGGTTTTTCTTTATCTTGGCACAACGTCAGTGTCATAAGGAAGCACTTGAATCTAGTGGTTGTTATAAATGTCCAAAATGAGGCATGATTATGTTTATCAAAGCTCAGTGAAGGCCCCTATTGCTGATATTTGGGCTGATGGGCTGGTTTTTGTCTCTGCTGATAACTTCCTCTCAGAGCGAGCCACCAGCTAAAACTGGGACGTTTCTGTAAAAGAGATTGCATCCGTCTTATCAACAGTGAAGCCTCCATTGACATAGGATTTTTTCTCACACTCCTCATCATCCAAGGTTGCTTCCAAAGCAAAAGGGTTGGCAACATCCACATCTGATATCAGATCCATTCTCTCCAGTTCCCTCTTGGATAGTTTCTGAACGATCCCGGCTCCGTAAGCGTCGCCCAGAACATTGATCATGGTACGGAACCGATCCCTGCAACACACCACTTACAGGTAATCTACAGCATGGCTTCATGTTTAAATCCATTCTTCCAATAAAAATCACCTAAAGCAGGGGTGCCCAATCCCCGGTACCCAGCACTTTTTAGTTTTAACTCTGCTTCAACACACCTGATTTCAATCTGCAGGTGATTAACAGGCTTCTGCAGAGCCTGATGAGCTGCTGCACAGGCAATTAAACTGCTGTATCAAGCGTGTTGGAGCAGAGAAACCACTAAAACATGCTGGATACCGGCCGCATGACCAGGATTGGGCACCCCTGATCTAAAGGCTTAAAAAAATAATACTTACAGCAGCCAATCAACAGCAACTATCAGGGTGACATCACTTGCGGGTAATCCAACAGCTGTTAAGACTATCACCATGGTAACAAGTCCAGCATTAGGGACTCCCGCTGCTCCGATACTGGCTACTGTTGCTGTTATACTAAAGAGAAAAGGGGAGGAAAATGGAAAATTGGTGTTATTTCTGATATGAAAACCAGTTAAAGTCTGGTCCTCAGGTAAAATAAATAAATGGTAAATGGTCTGTATTTGTATAGCGCCTTCTTAGGGTTCTACAACCCCCCAAGGCGCTTCACAACACAATCAGTCATCCACCCATTCACACGCACATTCACACGCTGGTGGGGACATTGTAGCTACAGCTGCCCTGGGGCGCAATGACAGAGGCGGGGCCTGCCATACACTGGCGCCACCAGTCCCTCTGACCATAGATATATATACTGCTAGATGCCTTACCCGCGCTGTTCGTCAATTGGACGAACGTCCCTACGTGGCAGCCATCTTACCTCGGACAGCTGCCCCCTTTCGTAACATTGGTGTCAATGGTGCATCATGTACTATTTAAATAACTCTAACTGTAAAATGACGGATTTGGCCCATTAATTAAAAAATGTGCAAGTGTGTCGTCTCAAGCCTATGTGCTATAAGGTTTGTAATAATGCAACCTGCTTGTAAATCCATTAATATTTAATCGAGTTAAGAGTGTTTTTGTTTAAGTTGTTCACTCACCTTCCATCTAATACCATTGAGAACGGAACGTAAGCGGTCCGAAGTAGGATGGCTGCTGTGTAGGTACGCTGTCGATTCCCAGTTAAGGCATCTAGCAATATATATGATATCTATGCCTCTGACCACCACCAGCAGGCAAGGCGGGGTAAGTGTCTTGCCCGAGGACACAACGACAGCGACAGACTGAGCGGGCCGCGAACCTGCGACCTTCTGATTGCAAGGCGACCACTTAACTCCTCTGCCACTATCGCCCCCAGGATGATAACTAAAGGGACAGGATGTATAATTTCTGCTTCAATTAAACCAATTTTATAGGTAAGTAAAAAAAAACATGTCAGACGAGATCAATGAAATAAGCTGCAAAAGCAAAAGTGGGTTAGACAGGTCTGACCTCATATGTTCTCATTCAAGACATTCAGCTAGATCTTAAACACCTGTAATAAGTTTGAAATGCAGATCAGCTAAAGAAGCATGTTTAGCAACTCATTCCACCAAGATGCACCACTGAACACAGCTGTAGGGTTGTCTCACCGCCAGCGTTAGACCAGGGCTGCTTCTTGAACCTGGGGGAAAGCCAGTATGCATGGAGATAACAACCTAACTCCATGCACGAATCCTGAAGCTGGTTTTGAACCTGCAACCTTTGTGCTGGCGAAGCGACGTTGCAACCAACTGTACCACTATGCAGCCTTATGTCACTAGATCATTAAGTGTCTCTGTTGTAGTCTGAGTGCCTAGAGGATCACAGAGCAGGGAGACAGTTTATCTACAACAGGGGCCGACAACCTTTTTGAAACTGAGAGCTACTTAAAGGGTACTGAGTAATACGAAGGGTTACCTGTACATTATACTCTTCTGAACAGTTGTATGGTTAATAAAAGGGGTACATTATTAAAATTCAGCACGAGGTGTGTTAAAGCTGTCATCAGCTGATTGGAAGCTAAGGGGGGGGGGGGGGGTACATCCAAGCACATCAGGGCCATTGAGCAACGAGGAAGACATGATCAGGCTGCAGACCTGAAGACCCGCAGATTCGCTGCTGCACAAATCTGCTCTGTGGGTCTGCAGCTGAACCCTTCTTGACGTGACAGCAGGACTTCTCATGTAAGGAGCGGCCGCTCATCTGTTTTAATTCCTCATCATGATCTTCTATCTTCCTAGATCACCCTCCAGTCATCCAACTGGAACCAGTTAGTGTTCATTTGTTTAGTCCCGCTGTAACACTGATTGTATAAGTCTCTGACATCAAGGACGCTCCGGTGTTACTAGAACTACAGTGGAGTCATTTTGTGCTCCTTCCATTTTTGAACAATAGCACCAACAGTTGTCACCTTCTCTCCCAGAGTCTTGCTAATGGTTTTGTAGCCAATTCCAGTCTTGTCTCTGACATCCTTAGACAGCTCTTTGGTCTTTCCCATTTTGGTGAGTTTGGAGTCTGCTTGATTGATTGATTGATTCTGTGGGCAGGTGTCTTTTATACAGGTGACTAGTTAAGACGGGTGTCTTTAATGAGGGTGACTAACTGAGTAGGAGTGTCTAACCACTCTGTGGGGGCCAGAACTCTTAATGGTTGGTAGGGGTTCAAATACTTATTTCATTCAATGAAATGCAAATCAGTTTCTATCTATTATTTAAAGTCATTTTTTGAATTTTCCTTTTGATGTGCTATATGTCACTGTTAAAATAAACCTACCATTAAAATGATACTGTTCTGAGACTTTTCCTTTCTTTGTCATTGGACAAACTTACAAAATCAGTGAGGGGTCAAATAATTATTTCCTCCACTGTAACTGTGTCTTTACCACCCGGCTTCAGCCATTCTGTGTTTGGGTCAGACCCAAGTTAGGACATGTGAGTCCTCCATCAGATTTATGCCTGTTCTAGTGTCTTTTTAAAGGATGTTTGTTTATAGACATGCTTTTACTAGATCACTAGTAATAGAAATGCTAATAAAACACCCAAGTGAAACTGGAAAAAATGATAATATGGTGCAACAGTCCATTTACTTCAGTAATTAGACCAAGAGACCATTTAAAGGCTCAGGAACCCTTTGCAGGTGTTTTCTATTTGAAATGATAAATTTGAGTTGATTGGGGACTTGTTTCATGTCACTCAGTGACATTTGAATAGTTTTATTACGTTCCAGTCTATTTAGTCATTTATATTTTAGTATTGTGGTCATTTATAGTAAAGTTTTATTTAGAGGGGATCCCATTTTTCTTGCATATTTTTATGAAAAAGTAACGAAATATTTATTTTTCCTGTTAATTAGTTACTTTTATAATCTTGTAACTCAGTAACTAACTCAGTTACTTTATGAAGAAGTAATTAGTAACTATAATTAACTACTTTTTTAAAGTAGTGTTCCCAACACTGTCTTTAAGTGTATAATAATAATAATAATAATAATAATAATAATAATAATAATAATAATAATAATAATAATAATAATACTATGTTGATGCTATGTCTGATGATCAGGGCTTAGAAGGTCTGGTTTTGAGAGATGGAGGAAGAGAAAAATGAGGCTGTTTATGAACATCTGACTGAGGCAAATGAAGGTCACCGGGGTAACCGCACACAGGCAGAGGAGCATCAGCTTCATTGAATCATAAAAAGGATTTTTGCACTGAGTGGCAGAAGGGTGTTTATGTAGGAGGCATTCTGAGCTCTGATATAATAGTCGTCAGTGGGAGCTTGTATAGTTGAATCTGCTGTGATGGGAGAATCCAGAAGCAATAAGAGACATGCAAGGGGAGAAAGATGTAAAATGTTGATGCAGAAACCTTATCAGATGTGCAAATTTGTTCTAATTCAGACATCTCACAAGGTATGAGTTTATCACACAAAAACTAAATTTGTTGATGAAATCCAGATTTGAAGCTTGCTTCATTTCCAAAGAAAACCATGTGACCTGTGACAAACACCGCAGTCACCTGACTGGTTCATTTGCTGTGGTGCAATATAACATTCTTAATGTCCAGGCCCCTTCCTATCTTTTCAATATCATTAATCTATATGTGCCATCTCAATCACTGAGGTCAGCTGATCGCCTGCTCCTGTCTGTTCCCAAGGTGCATTAATTAATCTAGGAACAGGTGTTTTCTTACTCTGGAATGAGCTTCCTCTGCTCGTCAGGCAGGCCCTGTCGCTGACTCGTTTTGAGTCTGCTCTTAAAGCCCATCACTGCTTTCATCGTGCTTTTGAACGCTGATTTCATCTCTTTGTCTTTCACTGTCTGACTTTTTTATGTTATTTTTATCATTGTTGTATTTTGTATCTTTGTTCAGCACTTTGGTCAGCTGTCATGCTGTTTTAAAATGTGCTACAGAAATAAACTTGGTACGGTATGGTCACTTTTCAAAATAAAAGCCACCAAAACCTACGATGTTTTGTGGGTTGTTTTAATTTGGTTTACGTGTCTAGCAGGGTTCAAGTAGTTGAGTTTGTAGGAAAAGAATTATTGTTGGTAATTGTAGAGTTAGTGTTGTTTTTATAGTGGACATGAAGGTGAACTAAACTGATGTACCTGATGGTAACAATCTGGCCAACATCCAGATTAAAGTCATTGAGTTGAGCGATGAAGATGGCAGCCACGGCCTCGTACAGCGCCGTACCATCCATGTTAATGGTGGCACCCACTGGGAGCACAAAGCGGGTGATTCTCTTGTCGATGCGGTTGTTCTCCTCAGCACATCGGAAGGTGACGGGCAGGGTGGCAGAGCTGAAATGCATCATCACAACTAGTTAAACTCTACAGAACTCTTAACGCAGTGGCTTACAGAAGTTACTCAAGGTCGCTGACCTGGAGGAAATCATGAGAGCTGTCACGAGGGCCTGGGCCATCCCAAGGGTGAACGTAAAGGGATTCTTCCTCACGATGATGAAGAAGATGAGTGGCAGACAGATGGTAGCGTGAATAGCTAGTCTGAGGAACAAAAACAAGAGTAGAAGAGGAGTTCACATCTTCGGTTTCTGAAGCAAAATGCTGATAATTAAAATTAAACTGTCCTCTTGAGACCCCAGCCACCCCCACCAAAGAGGACACTCGTTTTGTCTTTTATTCTCTTCAACTGGTTTTATCATTTAGAGGCTGGATTTCTAAAGGAAAGATTTATTTATATTTTAGAGAATCAACACCCCCAACCACCTGGTCTACAGAAGGTCTTTGACATCAAAACACAGTCAGGTAAACATAGACAATAGTGAATCTGGTTCTGTTACTGAACTATTAGATGGTTCAGCAGAGTTCTGTTTGGGCTGCTGTTAATGAAAAACTAAATGTGTGATTATGGTCTAAAATCAAAGCCTGTTTAAATAAAAATGGATTTCTGAAATTTGATTCAGTATAATAAAGTACACAAACTGTACCGAAACACTGGTCACTTTCATTTCCATAATAAAAATCATGCATGCGGTGCCATTTCCAATAGAAGTGATTATTATTATCAAGTAGAGTCCAGCTTCTGCTGTGTTTTATTGAAGAGAGGGTTGGAAGAACTTGGAGGATTAGAATTTTTGCACATTCCCATGAATGTCACTGGTTTGATGAGAGGAGCTTTTAATTGACTGAGCTACACTTGGCTCTTCATGGTTAATGTCTGTGATCAGGATTTATGCTCTTAATGGTTAAATATCAGCTGACTTCGTCGGATTTAAAAGTCCATTGATTCTAAAAATGTCACTTTAAACTTTGAAGGGTTTACATCGTCTGGATGTTGCATTGGGAACATTCTCAGAAAGTGTTTGAAACCTTTGACCTAACAAGAGAGGATTTACAGTAGTTTTTAATGATGTCACTGAGATTTAAAGGCATGAGGAAAGCTTTCATTACTATATGTGCAGGTTGAGCAGTTTTAACTGTCCTTGGCCCTTATCAGCGCCCAGCAAAGCTAAGCTTTTACTGTATCACTGGAGGTAGAATCGGCCCAAATGCCAGCTATAAATCCCAGTGTGTGGAACAGAAGGATACAGAGCTTACCCAGTCAGCACAGTGACCATATAAAGACCCATCTTCCTGAAGATCTCCCAGTCTTCCACCTCAATGATCTTTGCAGCAATTAGGAACAGGATACCAACTGGCATGTAACTGGGGAAGCACAGATACAAGAAATCAGAGACGCTATAGGCCATACATGAGATTATTTGGCTTTTAGACTCTCAACATTCTTTCAACAACAAATGTGTTTGCTCACATAATATTTACACTTGTTTAAAAAACTTAGTTTCTTACAAAAAAAAATCTAACTTTATAAAACTATGTTACATCCATGTTTACATCTGCATAAGACTCAGTTAACATGTCCATTGTGTTGTAGCACAGAAACAAAGTCTCCTTAGAAGAAACAGTAGCTTGTTTTGGAAAAATGAGAATATTACAACAGGATTCATCTACATGCCTGTGATGTGAATGTTAACACACCCATTTCTACATGATGCAGAGCAGTAGGTGTGACAAAGTTTTTCTTGAGGAAAGCAACGCACAAACCAAAACACGGCTGGGTCATCAGAAGGTCACCTCTTATAGTTGAATTTTTCCAGATACAGTTCTTAACCCTTTATAGGGCAATCACTGAAGTAGTTTAAATTTTTTTATTTCAACCCCAGGGTGTTATTATGGTCTAAAACATAAGTATTTTTCTGTTGTTACAATTTTCAAAAATATTTATTTTCATGGAGAAAACCAGAGAAAACGAAGTGCTCAAAAACACGAACATGTTAAAACAAACATTATTTTTTAATAATTTAGATAATTATAAGACACTTTAGAATAATCTAGCTAATTTTAGAACATTATATCACTGTAGAATAATACTGAATATATCACAATTATTAAACAATACAGTAAACTTTTATAAAAACAGATTACTGTAGAATATTTTTGGAAGTTATAGAACATTAAATGCCATTTCTGATCAAATATAGATTATTAGAATATTTTAGAATATTATGTATTTGAGGATCTGCCTCAGTGTCATCTTCCTCCTCTTCATCATCATCACTGCTGGTGAGACTCGCTGGCACAATAACTGTCCCCCTCTGTTTTTTTATAGAAATCTTAGTTTAAACTGAAAAATATATTCAATATTATAATTATTATTATTACTGTAACCATGATCATGAAGATTATGTCTAAAAACAACAGATTTTACCTAAAAATATACATAATTTCTTTTACTTGTTCAGGGCGTATGATCAAATATGGCAGCTTTGATTTTCATGCTCTGATTTCACCAACTTCATTGAGTTTAACATTTACAACACATATATCCTTATTTAGCACCACTAGTCAACCTTGTGGTGTGAGAGTTTCATAAACCTAGCGTTGTTAGTTTTAGAGATCCGACCGTAAACACAAGAGGAGACGAGCTCCAGGAAGGCAGTTTTCTGGTTTTTCAGAAACACCCATATTTGGTGCGTCGTAGCCCCGCACTGATTGGTCGAACGGCGCCATGGTGCAAACTGTGACTAGCTTGATCTCTGATGATTGGTTGGGTGAAATCTCGTAATTCTAAGAGTCCGTGAAAAGGCACACCAACATCATTTATGATGTGAGTGGAAGTGTCTAAATATAGACGCTTGCCCTATAAAGGGGGTTGAAATTCCACAGTATAATATTTGCAGATTAAGTCCTGCAGTTTAATTTTTTTAGGTGAAAAGGTTTCAGATGTATTTTGAGTAAAACATATTAAATAATTAAATTCACAGAGAATAAAATTCAGTCATAAATTCAATGTCCATTGAGCCAGATTCTACTGATCTGTTCTGTGGGGTACCTCAAGGCTCCGATTTGGGTCCACTCCTGTTTTTACGCACACACGCATGCGCACACACGCACACACACACACCCTCTTGGACAGATAATTTATAGATTTCACAATGTCTCCTACCATCTTTATGCAGATGACATTCTGCTCAAGCACGGAAACAAATTCCTTGTGGGCGTAAAATCTGATCTGGCAATAAACCTCATTCTGGTTCTGATTCTTTCAATGATTCTGAGTTCTGTAGACTGCCTGAACTATCTGAGTGCCTATAAGTTAAATTCTGAAAGGACTGAACGTCTGATCGTTGCCCCTGACAGTATGGTTCATCTCAGTCAACCAATTGATCATTACATTTTTGCCATCAAGAAAAACTTGGGTTTGAACCAGCAACCCCCCGGTTACAGGGAGAACTCCTAACCCCTGAGCCAACATGGCCCCCTTTCTACTTACTTATTAGCATCATAAATAACACTAATGCAAATGCATCCCCACAGCTCACACTGAACATACATTTTGTGTGAATCACAGTTAAGTTAACAGAGAAAACTTAACACAACTTTAATGTTTCTTTCTTTAATGGACACACAGCAGTGGTCAGGCTCAGAATATGTCACATCTAAAGTAGTTTAGGTAGAAACATTCTTTAGACTTGCTCTGATCTCAGTCCTGAGAACGTGTAAAGACATTTCTCTAATCTCTAAACCTTTCAAACTGGACGTTTAATGACATGTAGAACTCAGCATCCCAGGTTTAAACTCATCAAAATGATTCAGAGGCCTCACAGCTGGGACCTTTAAACTTGGTTTTTGTTTTTTATACATACCACATGATTATCTGAACAAGTTTCATGGTGGCTTCATTCAAGGCATCAAAGAATTCCAGGAGGATTCGCCCCTTCTCTCCCATCTTCCCAATGACAAGGCCAAAAGCAACACAGAACACAATCAAGCCCAGAACGTTGATTCCATCTGAATACGAGCCAATGATCTTATAGTCCTTAGTGATGTTCTGAAAAGAGAAGAGATAAAGATGGTTATCTCAGTTCACCACACCATACCAGGAAGCTGACTCAGCCATGTTTAAAGACCCAGTGGAGCACTGATTTAGTAATCACATGTGGAAACATAAAACACCAATAAAGCCAAAAGGAAATTCTGTGAAGATCAAAACTTGTTCTGCGTGCTCCCATCAGACAGCAATGGGTTAAAAAGACAAACGAAGTCCCTGCCTACACATACCTCCACTGCTGCCATGATAGTAGTTGTAAGAGGTGGAATAGTGGTGGTGTTGACAGAAACCTTCACTGGCTCCAACTCTTTCCTTTTAGTTTTATACTGGAATGAAATTTGACACAATAAAACATGTTCTGGTCACCCAGCCACAGGACCTGACAAAGATGGAGGTTTGCTGTAGTCATTAAGAGTCTCACCTGCTGAAAACAAGCCTGCACCAGATTTTCTGGGAACATGTTTCTGTTGATGCAAAAATAAAGAGCTGATGATGTGCCACCATCCTTGCTCGACATGTCAGCATCACAGCTGTTTTAACACAGATGTGTTCAACCCTGGTCCTCCAGAGACCCTATCCAGCATGTCGCTCACCTGCTCCAACACACCTGGTTTAATTAAGCATATCATCACATTCTGAAGAAGCTTGTAAATTACCCACAGATTAAATGGGGCCCTCGAGGACCGTGGTTGGACACTCTTGTTTTAACAGGTACTACTATTACATAATGCTGTACAATCAGTAAACGTGTAAGTTACGTCATGAATACCCAAATATTGTTTTATATTGAATATTTTAAGTGATTTCAATCCACACAAGTTACCTCATAAAATACCCAATAAACTCACTAAACTGATGTAAGTTTTCATTTGTGCTGTTTAACATCAGTCAAACGTGTGCTTTGATAGGATGTCGTTTCACTGTAAAACAAGTGAAATTCAAAATAGGACCAGTAACTACGATGGATAAGCCTTCTAATTTTAGATACCCACAATGTTTTTTCTAGATAAAACAACATAACACACTACAGGCATGCACTGCAAGGTCGCATGAATTCATACAAAAGTTGACCCGAAACACTCAGTGAGTGACTCACCTGAGGAGGTCCAGAAGTGTGTCAACTGTGGTTACGTTGGGAGTGGTTCCAGTCCGGTCAATGTGCTCCGCCTCCTGCGAAACACCTGGCTTGATAGTCATCACCAAGATAATTCCTGCAGAGAGCAGAGCTCTTCACATCACTGACGTGTGTGATTAAAACAATAGTTTTATGATAAAGCAAGAGAAAACAATAGGGGGAGTTTTCAGTTAATAGAAATGTGAACTCACCGAGAATTACTGCAATGATGGTTGTTGAGAAGTAATAGATTACAGCTCTGAGACCGATCTTTCCTGATACCTCAGAGTCCAGAGCTGCAACACCTGTCAACAAGAGGAAAACTTCATGCTTCTTCATTCATCTCATCTGAATGGAAAACCACGATTCTGATAGGTCAGCCATGGTTCATGCATCATTATGTTGAAAGCAAGGAAACAGTCTTAAACCTCACAATGATAAAGCCGTTCCTTTGGATTTCAACAACTAATCCTCCAGAGAACACACAAAACATCACAGAGAACAACAAATCTGGGTTCGACCACCGGGGATCAGGCTTGATCTTCCAAATTTAATCTCACATGAAAAACTAATTATTTAGTTTCTTCTGAAACTAAACTTAACCGTATGATTCGTTTTGACTATCCTTGTTTTTTAGGGAGGTTATTTGTGTTTTTTTCTGTTTTATATTAATTGTATACCTTTTACCAATGAGCAGCTTTTTAATTATTGTTACTATAAGTACAAAAGCATTAGTTAACACTTTTGTTGTGAAATATTAGTTGGCTCACATGACCATCACCTTCAGATGCATCTAAATTTATTCTCCAAACTGCATCAGTACCACTTACCAGTCTGATTACATCCTGAATATGCACATGTGCATCATTATAAAAAGATGACCAACACACATCTATATCTATATCTTTATCTATTTTGTTGTAAAAGACCAAACAAGTGCATGTTGTGTTTTTAGAACAGTAAGTAATGATGCGGGCTGAAAGTCTCATCTTGTCCTTTGCATCCAATTATCGTTTTTTTTGAAACTTAAAGAACAAACTGCAGCTAAATGTAAAAGAAAACCCTTTGAACACGTAACAGCAATCCCTAGTCTACTGGCAGTGAGTGTACCTCACACAGGGTACTGTGGCTGCAGTTCAACCAAACTGAGCAAATGACATAATTGGAACGTTTTATATTTGGTGCCATGAACTTGGTCCAACCGTACGGAGCATGTTCCCAGATAGTGAAAAGAGGTTCTTTTTGCTTCATGTCCAGCTCACCTGTGATCATACTTGAAATGATGAGAGGAAGGATGATAAGTTTCAGCATCCGCATCAGAATCTCTCCAGGGAATCCAAAATACTGCTTATGGAGGTGAGAGAGGGATGCATACTCTCTGACCACAACGCCCAAAGTGATCCCTGAAACATCAACCCAGAGAAGTTCATGTTAGAATACCTAAATACAGGAAAACAGGAAAGAGGGTTTGCAAAGTACTAATTCATTCAACAAAACCATTAAATTCATATTTTATCACAATCATAATAATATTAAGTTCACTATAAAGAGAAAATGCATCTTTTACAGTTTTTCTCAGTTGCTAAAACACTAAACCCTGTTGGCTGAACCAAATGCTCAGTTGCTTGAACCCACTGATTGAATCAATCACTCTTTTGGCTAAACCATAAGCACGTTTCACCTGTTTAGACACCACTTGCCAACACATTTTCATTGTGATGCACCTGTGCTGCATAATGGTGAGCACAGGTGACAAACATCAATCACAAGTAAAGCACAGGTTTCACCACTTGAACACAACAACTAAAAATTGATCACACTTGTGTCTAATGATGTGAGGGATCATACACAGTGCTTCATCCTTATAGATGTATTCATGGGGTCTTTCCATTGCATCCAGTTGCAAACCCCTCTGTAGAAATAGATCTAGTTTTGTAAGTGATACAGAAAAAGTGATTTAGGCCACTACAGTCTATCACTACGTAATCAACATTGAATGTGTCTGGATAATATGCCAACCTGTACCTACTGGAATCTTTGCTCTTTGCACTTACAGTAGTATTTGTATATTTTTGTACTTTATTTTTAGTACATGGGCTTATTGTACATAAGTGTCAAATGCACAAGATTTCTGTTTTGTCTTTTTGTACAAGTGCTAAATGCACAGTTATTTTTGTTTTGCAACATGCATTTCACCTACAGTGAACAATAAACATTTATTTCTCCATCTTCATGTCCTGAGCGTTGTGTTTTCTATTTTTCTACATAGTGTTTAGTGACTGTTCAGTAGTGACTGTCATTTTGATTGACTCGGGGCACGATTTGACAACATAGTTCAGTTTTTAGCACAGATTGAACTGTTTTGAGGTGAAAGTTTGGTTTTGCAAGAAGAGTCTGAGGTTTTGGGGATTTAGCTTGAAAATTGGGTTTTGTGTTCACAAGATAGAGAAAGGGAGAGCAGCTTTCAAGAAACGTGTCTTAGCAATCGAGAAAAACTGTAATGTTCCCAAAAAATAATAACAATAATAATATATTTTACTTCTAAGACTGAAGGTCATTTTAAATAAACATTTTACAAACACATCATGAATTCAGAGACTAACATATAAAATACTAATGAAAGTTTGTGGTTTGGTTCTAAACTAGTTTTGAGGAGAGACCATGCTGGGGTGTGTTGTTCCAGTGGTAGTGTATTCTAGAGTCAGGGAGCAGAGCAGCTCAAAGACCTGAGTTATGGTGGTCAGGCGTGCAGCATGGAGGACAGGGAGCCAGAGGAGGAAGAAAGGGTGCAAGATGGTGTGTATGCGTGAAGGAGATGAGTAAGATGGGAGGGGCAAGGTTATGGAGGATTTAGAACTCAATACTGTGATGGATGGGGAGCAAGGAGGTCACATGGTGTTTGAGTGGGTTCTGGAAATAAAACAGGCTGCTGAGTTCTGAACCAGCTGATGTTTTGGAGAGATCTGTGTGGTAAAACAAACAGTAGCATATAACAGTAATCCATACAAAATGTAACAAGGGCATTGACAAATATGGTGATAGTAGTGGGGGTAAGTGATGCATGGAAAAGGTGTATGTTACGGAGGTGGTAGGTAGACCTGCTGATGTTTTTAGTGCGAGATGTCATGCACCATGGAACATTTGGAAAAACAAACACATCATCTCAGCTCAAGCACCAGCTGGTTGTGGAGGGCTGGTGGTTTGGGCTCCTTGCAGTCACTGGTTCCATCAGAAAATTCTTTAAATAAGTATTTAAGTATTCTTGAGTCGGAAGAGAGACCATCTTGGACCTTCCAAAAAAACCATGGTCCAAAACAAACCAGCAGGTCGACACCAGAACACCTGAATAAGAACAGAATCAAGCTGCTGCCGTGGTCCAGGTGTAGTCCAGACCAGAATCCAAGTGTGGTAGGACCTAAAGGAAGCTGAGCAGGAACAAAGCTTCAAAGCCTCCAATCAAACAAAAATCATACAGGAAATGTTTAAAAAATGGCATTATTATAAATCAGCAATCTGGAGTTTTCCTCCTTTCAGGAATTATGTATGATTTTTTTAGTGATAGTCTAACCCTGTACTGTGATATAATGTAGGTAATACGTCAATTTCTTTTGCTAAGTCTGCCCCCGTCCCGTAGAGCCCAATGCAATTTGAATTGATTGCCACTCACCATTAACCAGTAGTGTTAGACATCCTGTTACATACAGATGTCAATCACAGAGCGTACACGCAAGTTTGCAGAAGTAAGTTTAAAAATATATATACATGTATATAAATACATATCATGGTCTGGATATATATTTATATAGAACGTGATCTCCAGCTTTCGCTGGAGCAGTTCGCAGCTGAGTGTGAAGCAGCTGGGATGAGAATCAGCTCCTCTAAATCTGAGACCATGGTCGTAAACCAGAAAAGGGTAGAATCCCTTCTCCAGGTCAGGGACGAGGTCCTGCCCCAAGTAGAGGAGTTTACGTATCTTGGGGTCTTGTTCATGAGTGAGGGAATGATGGAGCGGGAGATCAATAGAAGGATTGGTGCTGCATCCTCAGTGATGTGGGCGTTGTACCGGTCTGTCGTGGTGAAGAGAGAGCTGAGCCAGAAGGCAAAGCTCTTGATTTAAAGTCGATCTATGTTCCCTCACCTATGGTCACGAGCTTTGGGTAGTGACCGAAAGAATGAGATTACATACAAGCGGCCAAAATGAGTTTTCTCCTCAGGGTGCATGTGGTTCTCCCTTAGAGATAGGGTGAGAAGCTTGGTCATCTGGGAGGGGCTCAGTGTAGACCCGCTGCTCCTCCAAATTTAGAGGAGCCATTTGATGTAGCTCAGGCATCTAGTTAGGATGCCTCCCTGGTGAGGTTTTCCGGGCACGTCCAACCGGGAAGCAAGGCAAGGCAGCTTAATTAATATAGCACATTTCAAACAGAGAGGCAATTCAATGTGCTTTCCATTTAGCAAGAATGGCAAGAACAATAAAATCAATGTGACAGCACAATTAAAAATACATACAATGGTAAATGGTCTGTATTTGTATAGCGCCTTCTTAGGGTTCTACAACCCCCCAAGGCGCTTCACAACACAATCAACTCAATTCACCCATTCACACGCTGGTGGGGATGAGCTACAATGTAGCCACAGCTGCCCTGGGGCGCACTGACAGAGGCGAGGCTGCCGAGCACTGGCGCCACCAGTCCCTCCGACCACCACCAGCAGGCAAGGCGGGTTAAGTGTCTTGCCCAAGGACACACAGCAGCATTCTCTGGCCGGAGCCGGGATCGAACCTGCAACCTTCCGATTACTGGACAACCCGCTCTACCTCCTGAGCTACAAATTCAATTTAGATTTATAAATTAAAAAGAAAAGGACAAAGGGTGAGCAGTTACAGTGCAGAAAGTGCAATATAAGAAACGATGAATACATGAACGTTTTCAAATTTGATTTAAAAGTTACTAGAGTTGGGACACATTTAAGGTCATAAGGAAGCTGATTACATCTGTGTGCAGCATAGTAGCTAAAAGCAGCTTCACCCTGTTTGGTTCTGACCCGGGGTTCTACCCCAAGGGAGACCCAAGGGAAGACCCAGGACACGCTGGAGGGACTATGTCTCTCAGCTGGCCAGGGAACGCCTTGGGATTCCACCGGAAGAGCTGGCCCAAGTGGCTGTGGAGAGGGAAGTCTGGGCCTCCCTCCTTAGGCTGCTGCCCCTGCAACCCGACTTCGGATAAGTGGAGGAGAATGGATGGATAAATATATATGTATGTATATATGTACACACATGCATATACATAAACAGCATAACGTGAGAATAATAATTGTAAAACAATGTGTTTTAGCTCTGTTGGCCGGCTAGAGGTGCACATTCAGGAACGAGAGGCGTTGCTTCAGCTGAAATCACAAAAGTAGGGAGAGGGGCTAAAGATGTGACACATTTTTCCACCTCCAGATGGCGCCTCTCTGAGAACAAACTCTGGATTTCTGCTTCAAAGTGTCATAATTAGATCTGGGATGTTCCATTTCTTGACCTAGCTTGTTTGGGGTTTTTAGCTGTTTTATGGTGCCTTTTATTGGTGTTTTGTTTGAACTTTGTCTTGATTTTAAGAGGTTTTATCTGGCCCATCATCAGGGCTCTGTCTCTTAGTTGATAGTTCTTATCTGAATGTAGTTTTGCTATGTTATTTGTTTTTTAACTGGCAGCAACACTGTGTCAATTAAAGCTTTTACTGGTGCAATTCAAGACTCCATGATGTCTCTAAATATGACACATTCCCTTTTATTATCATAACCCTAAAGGCAGGGATTCACTGTTCTATGAAAAACAGCATAATAGAAATGTAATCTATCTCTGTAGTTCTTGAGCTCCTTTTGTGGTTGCATTACATCTTTTTGTACTTTGAGAGCCTTCTTCCCTTTCTGTGTCTGCCTTAAAACACAGATTTATCTTGATTAAGATATTCTGACTTTAGTTTGGTGTCTGTGTTCATTTCTTTTCTATTTTCTCTATTTGAGCCTTTCGTCTTCTGTTTTCCTGTTCTGACAGGTTTGTTTCTGTTTTTCACCCGTGCTGTTTGTTGTTAACCTGACTCAGTCTGGTCTGTTTTAGTCAGAACCATCAAACCAAAGCAATCACTTTGGTTTAGTTTATATTATTTTGCTCACTGACCACAAATAACTACTTTAAACCACAACACTTTCTGATCAGTAAAGCTTCACCCTAACCGTTAATGATTCACCCTTACATTTTACTAAGTAACAGCACATGACGCACCCCAGACAAATAAGGATGGTTAGTGGAGTTAATGTTACAACTGTGACCTAGGAAGGTTTCATATTTACCTTATCTCGTCATTATTGGTCACGAGCCAATGTGTGAGTTTTCTGTGATTTGAAAACAGAGTAGGTGGGCGAGGCCAGCTGGAAATGAGACTAACCCAGATAAAACCAATCACATCAGATGTGACCTTTGTCCTTCACCTGCAGGTCTCTAAATCTTCTCTAAACTCATTTACTGAATGACAGAAAACACCTGACATTTACTCCAGTTAGAGTCAGCATACTCCTGCAGCCTGATTGAAACAGTTCAAGTACCCTGCCCGTGCATCTCTAAGATTAAAATATGCAGTTTTCTACCTGTCGTGTCTTGTAAAGTAGTGGAGTAAGAAATAATGAATTAGTTCATTTATTTTTGGAGCAATGATCTTGTCACAATGAGCATCATATGCTTTATGGAGACAGAAGTGCTTCAGGTCACCTGCTGAAATCGATATTAAACGAGTTCCTCCTAAAACAGGGCCATTCTGTTCTGGTACTGAAGATCGCCTATCCAACATGTTCTAGCTGTTCTGCTCTAGCACACCTGATTAAATGATTGAACCATGACTCAGTAGGACATCGAGTTCTTCAGATGCCTGTGAATCACCCATTGATTCAACCTAGGTGTGTTGTCTCTGCTCTCCCTGGTGTACAGAATCCACCACCTAATCAGCAGTAATTACATCAGTTCTGTTTTCAGTTACTCACCTCTCCTCCTTCCCGATCTCCCACAGCTACCAGCTACCATCTTCATTTCAAATAACGTGTTCAAACCATTTCTGTCTCCTGAGAACTTTCCAACATAAACCTAAAACCATGACAGGATGATCTGGCCAAAATGACCCAGGCGAAGCTCTCAGGAGAGCCAAAATACAATGCTCCATACTTATGAAACTGTTCTTCGTACCGTCGCTAACCAACAAGATGCCACAGTCGGTCTGCTGGCTACTAACTTACAAACCCTCCTCAATGAACTATCTCCACCACAGCCTGCAGATATCACCATCCAACCATTAAACCTGCCTCCAGCCTGCTCTCCGCCTCGTAGGGTTTTAGCCCCACTCCTGGATGTGGGTCGTTGGGGGGGCTCCCTCAACCAATGTCTCTCCTTTGGGTGACTAAGATACTCTGTGTAAGTGGGCTATTGTGGACATGACTCTGACACTTTGCCCTCTCCTGGGGCTTATGGAAAACCAAACAGGGTAATAAGTCTGTGGCTGAATTCTCTATAGAAGTTTGCACCCTATCTGCCACTCATCTCCTCTGCCTTTGAGTCACCACACAGAGCGACTATCTTCACTAAGCTGGATCTACACAATGCTTATTATCTTCTCTGCATACCAGGGAGATGAATGGACGACCGCCTTCCGGATCCCCCTGGGACATTTCGAGTATCTTGTCATGCCATTCGAACTAACCAAAGCACCTGCAATACTCCAGGTGTGCATAGACCCTGACAAAGTCAGAGCCGTTCTGGACTGGCCCACGCCAGAAAACCGCAAACACGCTTTCTCTGATTTATCAATCCACAACTAAAGCCAGACAGCTGCCAAACTAACCACACTCACTTCCCCCAAAACCCGTTGCTGGAACCCTGGATGCAAAAAAAAAACTTCTAGGCGCTCAAAGAATGCTCTCACAGGTACCCATCCTGGTACAACCCGATCCCCTCAGGCAGGTCATCTTGGAGGTAGACACATGACTCTGGGGTCAGAACTGTACTTTCCCAGCAATCCGAGAAAGATGTCGAACTTCACCCATGTGCTTTCTTTTCCTGCAGACTAACCCCGGCCAAACGTAATCATGATGTGGGAGATGGGGAGTTGCTAGCTGTTAGCTTGCCTTGTAGGAGTGTTCATTGGCTGGAGGGTAAAGACCTACCAGTACTGGTATGGACAGACCATAAGAACCTGGCTTATTTTCAATCGGCGAAACCACTTAATGCTCGTCAGGTGACATGCTTGTCTTGTTTTAACCTGTCAATCTCATACTGCCCAGGATCTAAAAACACCAAACTGGATTCTCTCTCTCGCCAATTTCCCCCTGAGGTGAATGACACAGACTCCTACTCCAATACTCCCTAGCTGTTCCATTGGGGCCTTCAACTGGGAGGGAACTGGGAAGGAGCAAAAGCTCATCAGAATGAACCTGACCCAGGTACTGGACCCCTTACCCGCACCTATGTTCCCACCAAGGCTAGCTCCCGACTCATCCATTCAACTAAGTTCTCCAGCCACCCCGTTACTAGTCACACCCTTTTACTCATCTCCAGAAGGTTTTGGTGGCCAGCACTTCACAAAGATGTTAAAGAATACATACTCACCTGTGACACCTGTGCTTGCAACAAAACTGGCACCAAACCTCCCTCTGGTCTCCTCAAACCACTCTCTATTCCTAAGAGACCCTGGTCCCAAAACGCTCTGGATTTTGTCATTGGCTCTACTCTCTCCAAAGGTATGACCACCATTCTAACCATTGTTGACCGTTTCTCAAAAGCTTGTCATCTTGTTCCCCTCAGAAAACTTCCAGCCTTCCTCCAGCCCTGTTCCTGACTACACAGGCATTTCCACAGCATCCCCAAGGCCTTTATCTCCGACCGAGAACCTCGTGTCATTTCCTAGTTATGGAAACAGTTCTGTCTCACCCTGAAGGCCCAAGTCAGTTTAACCTCAAGCTGTCACCCACAATAATAGCCAGACGGAACGCATGAACCATAAGCTGGAAGCCTCCCTCCGTTGTTTCACCTCCACCAACCCCACCGACTGGAGTCAGTTCATCCCATGGATAGACTACGCACACATCTCACATTTCATCAGCCATGGGTCTATCCCCCTTTTATGCCTCCCTGGGGTATCAATCTCCCCCTTTTCTTGCAGATGAGCAGGAGATTTCTGTCACTTCTGATCATCACCACATCCACTGGTGCTGTCGCGTGTGGTCCGACACCACCGTGGCCCTGACCCGGACCGCAGAACTGAATAGACAGTTCGCAGACTGGAGAAAGACCCTGCCCTCCTGTATTCTCCCAGTCAAAAGGTTTAGTTGTCATCATGTGACTTTCATCTGAAGTCCATGTCCTGAATACTGTTCCCCAGGCTCATCTGTATTTATGAAATCCAGTGTCATTGTCAGCCCTGCTGCCGTCCATCTCCCCAGTCCAAGGATCCACCCAACTTTTAATGTCTCCCAAATAAAGCCAGTCCAGAGGTCCGCCAGTTGGTGCCCTTTTCCATTATCGTGGAACCCTCTTTTATTTCTGAGTAGGAGGCCTCCTTGCTTTCTACTTCTTCTGGGCCACCCGGTGGCGGCCGTTGAGGGTGATGGTGGTGGTGTCAGGAGGTGGGGTTGGGGGTCACTCACCGCCAGATCGTCAACCCTTGTGGTAACCTCTAGCACCCAGACCCTAAACCTTATGGCACTTACACACTAGCATTGGCTCTACATGATAGGGTAAGGAGTTTTCACATCCAGGTGACCCGGGAATTTTCCACACATAACCGGACGTATTTTCAGCCCTCATCCCAAGGCGGTGTGCCTCTGGCCGAAATCGGTCCAACACACCCACTGCCGACTGATTGGTCGGCTCAAATTCATGCCTACCATTAGGGGGAGCCTCCGATTGGCGGATAGAATCAGCCAGCGGGGACTTCCCACATGCGTGATACATTAGCATTCTGGATACTGAGGAGTTAATGAGCCTCTGACTGAAGTCGTTTTTGAAAAACAATAATAATAATAATAATAATAATAATAATAATAATAATAATAATAATAGTAGTAGTAGTAGTAGTAGTAGAAAAATTCAACTTAAAAGTCTTTTTCATTCATCAACAACATGTTACAATAACTTTTTACTAAGATTTTACTCTACACCTGCAGCATTTGTATTTTGACTGCAGAATATTCTGAATGAATGAAGATGAATAAAATCAGGCAAAACGGAATTGTGTTTTTTTATTTATGTGTCATTAATATTGTAAATCAACCCCAAATTAATTTTTAGTAATGCAACGTTTTACATATTTCTGGAGTTGTACTCAAAAAGGTTTTGTCTGTTTTGTTTTTTTCACCAAACACTGAAAAACAACTTGTTTTGGGGAGAATTTGTGTTTGTTGTTTAGCTATCAAACTTCAAAATCAGGGGAGGTGAAAGAAAAAAAACTTTCAAACTGGTTGTATCTATTAACTGTTGTTAATAATGATCAGTCATGCACAGTCAAAAACATTAGTTTGATTGTATAAATGCTGTTTGAAAAGGAGGTCTGATGAAACAACATCTTATTGGGTCAAACTACTTTCTAACCCCCTAAAACTCCTCTTTGTTAAAACCAATTAGTTCAAACTGTATTTAGAAGGTAAACACTTTCAAAATAATATCTGAAAATTATGCTACAGTAATACAATAAGGGTCCCTTTATTAACATTACTTAGTGCATTATTAAGCATTAATAAACTATTAAATAACGTATTAACAACTAATTAACCATATTAAGTAATATGGATTTTGGCCCTTTGTCCTTACCTTAAGGACACTTAATAGTCAACAGTACCTTAAATGTTAATAAAGGGATCCTTTCTTTATTAATGCTTAATAATGCACTAAGTAACATTAATAAAGGGACTCTTATTGTAAAGTGTTACCAATGCTACTTATATAATAATAATACTTCATAATTAAAAAGGTATTAACGTTAATCCTTTGGTGCCTATGTATTTAGAAAAAAAAAAAAATTGGAACACACAATAATCATGTCACAGATTATCTACTGGAGATTAGAAACACCATTTCTTTTTCTTTAACTGTAAATCTATTTTCTATTCCTTCTTGTTGGTGTGCCTGATGAGAGGGAGGTGGTGTCTATCTCCAGCTGTCACTGAGTGAGAGGCTGAGTAGATAACCAGGACCGTCCATGACAGGGACAAATATGGACACACACACACACACACACACACACACACACACACACACACACACACACACACACACACACACACACACACACACACACACACACACACACACCTGGGGGACAGTTTACCAGTTACTCTAACGTATTTGGAGTCTGTGGGGAAAAAATGTAAATGCCATGTAGGAAGTCCCAGCCAGGTGCTAAACCTTCAGCCTCCTTGTTGATGCTTATCTACTGTACCAGAGCACTGGTGGTTCCATGTTAAAAGGTTAGCCTATTATAGAAAAATGATGACTATTCATTATATGCATTCAGTCACTCCACTAACAGTGTGGGGCTCTAGTGGAGAGATGACACCACTGCAGAGGGTCAGTAAGGACTCATCCTGTTAGTGTTTAATGCATCAGTCAAACCTAACCTGTCATCTAAATACATGCTCTCTAAAACTAGTGTGTGTGTGTGTGTGTGTGTTTGCGTGTGCGTGCGTGCGTGCGTGTGTGTGTGTGTGTGTGTGTGTGAGACAACAGCGGTCCTGGGACTCATACACCAATATCATCTGTGACCTGAGTCTGGTCACGTTTGACTGAGACACGTCCAGACAGGACAGGACAGATGTCTCCCACAGACCCCACCGTGGCCACAGGAAATCCAGCTGCTGCAGAAAATGCTAATTTAGTTCTAACCTGCCCGCAGCTCAGCACAAGGATCGTTAGATGTTCTGAGACAGAGATGGAGATTTGTTCAACCCTGACTCGAGTGTTTTAGATTAAAAGCATTCCTACATACCGAGCACCACCGACACAACCGTGGCGATTAGAAGCCAATTCTTCCTCAGCAAGCTCTTGAAATTCACGCCTCGTCGCTCTTTGTTGCTCATCGTGTCAGTGCTGTTGCTCCACTTTTTATTCCTCCAAATTTAATGAAGAAATACGAAGAATTCACAGCGATCCCCGATGAGAGACGCAAGAGCCTCCAGCGGACAGACGAGTCAGAGTCAGAGGAGGAGGATGGAGGAGGAGAGGAGCTCCGCGTTGCTACAGGAGAGGCAGCGGTCCTCTGATGGCGGTGTGGGGAGGGAGGGAGGGGGGAGGGGGAGTCATTCCAGCTCCCCTTCTCTGCATGGAGGCTCAGGCACCTGTAAAGAGAATAAACACAGTAAAAACACGCACTGCTGTTTGACGGAACGTCAAAGAGTTAAAAAGAAGTCCATCATTGTGGGAAGGACCATGAAAACAAAAATATGATCAAAAAATTGAAAACAAAAAAACTAAAATGCCAACAGCATTTGTTCACCTGCAAGCTGACAATGAAACTGTCCCACTTTTCCAGTCTTTAGACGTCTTCTGAAAGAATTCAATCTGTCTGTTCTTTTCTGTGTTTATGGTTCCATCAGTTCTGGCTAGATCTCTATCTGACTGGGATGCAGCCTCCATGAAAGAACATCCACCGTGTTTACACAGATGAGTGTAGTGTTACATTTATACAGCTTAGATAACCTAGATACTTTCTTTTCATTTCTGACACCCTTTCACAGAAACCTGTTCTGGTTTGTTTTATTTTGAACAGTTAATTAACTCATTACTGGATGATGCGATAGAATTTTGCATGCTTTTATCCCCACAACTTCCACATCGTTTATTTAGGTCTGACATTTCTTTTTGTCCATTCTTTGTTTTCAACCCAGACTACACAATATCCTTAAATATGACATTGTAATCAACTCTAGACTTTTATTTGCTTAAATGACAAATAGGTTAGCCAGCATCCACCCCTAAAATAGATTTTGTTTTATATGAAATGTAAAGTGATTTTGAATCCTAATAGAAGTTTGTTTGGGCATCTTTCTTCGTCATTTTTATACCTGAACGTCTACTGCCATCTACTGGTTGTGTGTGTAAACAACAATCGCATATTTTTAGCTGCTTTATTTTGAAAGTGTAGACCGGATGCTGTCGTCTCCGTCCGCTCTGCTAGCTTGACTCTGGCATGTTTGACTGAACCAGTTTTTCAAGGGAACTGCCAGCCAGACCGCCACTGTTGACTGTCAGCTCGGACATGAGAGGGAGTCCGGTGTGTTAGCCTGGTGGTTCCCGGTGTTTCAGAGCGGGACTGTCCGACCGAACCGGCCGCTCGCTGCCGCTGCTCGATAGCTAGCTCCCGTTAACCCGCTAACTTCCCCAGGAGACCAGACGAGTGGGGCCTCCGGCTGGTGCGACGCGTTTCACGGAGATACCCAGACACCCCGGTTTGTTTTTCCGGAGTAACATCCTGCTGAAATGGGTGAGTAGTTAACCAGCTAACCAGCTCATTCAGAGGCGAGTTTTTCATTAGATTTACCAAAAACATGAGGCGTTAAAACCACCAGACGATGCAGGATGCAACGTTTATTTGTTAGTTGAAGTTGTGTCACACATTCGTGCCAGTAAACCCGTTCCCGATAGTTCCCGTTACTCGTTTCCGTTTTCATTCATTGTAACGTGAGTTTATAAAGGGCCGAGTGTGACCACATCGTGGGTGCATGCGCGTGCGTGTGCGCGCGCCCAGTCCTCGGGTGGGGTAGCCTCCCTGACTCCTTGCACGGTTCTCCTCCTCGGTTCTCCTGCCTACTGCATGCGGGCTCTTCACGAGTGGGCCTCCTGGTGCAAAGTGTCAGGGAGGTGGAGAAGATGCTGCTGCTGCTGATGCAGGGAAATGGCAGCGAGCTGCTGCTGATGGTGAAGATGGCACTCCTCCATCTACACAGCTGTTATGCAATAGGATCAGGCAGCCCACCTTCTGGTGCTGCTTAGACTGCTGCATGCTGATGGTGAATACAACAGATCACTTGAGCCCAGGCTGAGATTCCTGGACAGTCATCCTGATATGGGGAGAAAAAAGTCTCAATAGATTTGTGTGTGCGTATCTAGATTTGTGTGTGTGTAACTAAAGATTTGTGTGTGCGTATCTATATCTGTGTGTGTGTATAGATCTATGCATGTGTAACTCTTGATTTGTAACTTGTGTTTACTTTTTTGTGTGTAACTTCAGCTCCTACACATACAAATCATTAAATACAAACACTGGGTTAGAATTTGAGCTTTCTGTTCTCTGTATGCTAACATAGGGATGCTTTACTTTTTGTCCTAATAGACTTAAATATGTCGGCGCTAGCTTGCCTTCAGATCTACTTCCTCTAACAAAACATGAGATATTACCATTTCCAGGATTTAGTCCTGTAATCTTCAGTCTGTCTGTTGTCAGATGAGAATGAAACAGCTGATCTAAATTCATTTAAAACAAGTTTTTAATGACTTGGAGGAAAATATGTGAGTGTAGATGGGGACAGACGCGCCCAGAAGCGCCGGTCCGCACAGAGGCGCTGAAGATAGGCGCCAGTTCTATCTCAATCAGAAACAGTTTTATTTCAATTAACATTTTAATCAATCAGTTACTATTTATACTAGTTGTTAGGCTGGAAGCACCATCAGCAGGGTTATAGATGCATCTACACCCACATATTTTCCTCCAAGTCGTTAAAAACTTGTTTTAAATGAATTTAGATCAGCTGTGTCATTCTGCTCCTTTTCCATCTGACAACAGACAGACTGAAGATTACAGGACTAAATCCTGGAAACGGTAATATCTCATGTTTTGTTAGAGGAAGTAGATCTGAAGGCAAGCTAGCGCTGACATATTTAAGCCTATTAGGACAAAAAGTAAAGCATCCCTATGTTAGCACACAGAGAACAGAAAGCTCAAATTCTAACCCAGATCCTTACGTTGATGTGTATTATAAAAACAGTTATTTTTATACAATTATACGTATTTTAGCTAAATATGAACTGTACCCTAAATGTTTTCAACGTTGTGTTTGCAGTCTGGCTGCCCTGTAAAATATAAAAATGATAAATGTTCGTGCTGCACCAAAGGGAATTGCTTTGATAAAATACATAATCAGTGTAGTAATTAATACACATTATTGATCAATAATCACCAAAAAATCCATGTGGAGATGAGAAAGGGGTTGTTTTAGCATCCAGTCTTGCCAGAAGCCGCTCATATTGACTGGCAGCGCTGAGCTGTTTGGAACTATTCGGGGCTACATGAACCACGTGACCGCGTGTTCAAAGCGTGTCGCAACTTTCTCTTTTGACTTCAGAGGAAAGGTCACCAGAGCTGCTCCATCTTATCGTGCCTTCTCCCGGTTTGAAGCCTGCTTTTCCCAGTCAGAGAACCACTCTGCCATCTAGTGGTCATTTCTTACAACCATTTGACTACGTTTTCATGGCTCATAAACACATTTATGTCTAAATAAACTATTTTAGATTATTAAAAAGTAAATTTAGATTAATATTTTGTAACTACAGGATCATGACATATTCTATTTTTCCACAGAACAACATGTTTGCCAGAAACAGTTTTATTTCAATTAACATTTTAATCAATCAGTTACTATTTATACTAGTTGTTAGGCTGGAAGCACCATCAGCAGGGTTATAGATGCATCTACACCCACATATTTTCCTCCAAGTCGTTAAAAACTTGTTTTAAATGAATTTAGATCAGCTGTGTCATTCTGCTCCTTTTCCATCTGACAACAGACAGACTGAAGATTACAGGACTAAATCCTGGAAACGGTAATATCTCATGTTTTGTTAGAGGAAGTAGATCTGAAGGCAAGCTAGCGCTGACATATTTAAGCCTATTAGGACAAAAAGTAAAGCATCCCTATGTTAGCACACAGAGAACAGAAAGCTCGAATTCTAATCCAGATCCTTACGTTGATGAGTGTATTATATAAACAGTTATTTTTATACAATTATACGTATTTTAGCTAAATATGAACTGTACCCTAAATGTTTTCAACGTTGTGTTTGCATAAATGTTCATGCTGCTCCAAAGGGAATTGCTTTGATAAAATACATAATCAGTGTAGTAATTAATACACATTATTGATCAATAATCACCAAAAAATCCATGTGAAAATGAGAAAAGGGTCGTTTTAGCGTCCAGTCCTGCCAGAAGCTGCTCATACTGACTGGCAGTGCTGAGCTGTTTGGAACTATTCGGGGCTACTTGAACCACGTGACCGCGTGTCAGCGAGTTCAAAGCATGTCGCAACTTTCTCTTTTGACTTCAGAGGAAAGATCACCAGAGCTGCTCCATCTTATCGTGCCTTCTCCTGGTTTGAAGCCTGCTTTTCCCAGTCAGAGAACCACTCTGCCATCTAGTGGTCATTTCTTACAACCATTTGACTACGTTTTCATGGCTCATAAACACATTTATGTCTAAATAAACTATTTTACATTATTAAAAAGTAAATTTAGGTTAATATTTTGTAACTACAGGATCATGAGATATTCTATTTTTCCACAGAAAAACATGTTTGCCCCTTCAACAAGTTTAGACCAACTCCAAAGAAAATTCAGATTTCCCAGCTTTCACCCAGCATTGAATGCACCATCTACGCACAAATCAGTCAGGCGTGAAAAGAGTCTCAAAAGGGTTTTTGTACTTGTAAACTGATCTGTGTGTAATGTAGATTTGTCCGTGTGTACCAGTTGATTTGTGTGTTTGTATTTAATGATTTGTATGTGTAGGAGCTGAAGTTACACACAAAAATGTAAACACAAGTTACAAATCAAGAGTTACACATGCATAGATCTACACACACACACATAGATATAGATGCACACACACAAATCTTTAGTTACGCACACACAAATCTAGATACAAACACACAAATCTAGGTACTCACACACAAATCTAGATACGCACACACAAATCTAGATACGCACACACAAATCTAGATACACACACATAAATCTAGATACACACACATAAATCTAGATACACACACAAATCTAGATACACACACACAAATCTATTGAGACTTTATTCTCCCCATATCCTGACCAGTTTAATTCATTTGTACCAAAAAGTGTGTGAATTCTATGCTCATCTACCCCTCATACTAGCAGGCTTATAGGAAAGTGCTGATGGCCACAAGCCTGGAGCCGACGTCTATCCGCAATCCTTTTAAAAATCTGCTCTTAGGGTGTAGACACTTTTAAGGTCCGAGCTATCCTAATGTCGTAATGGTTAACCTGTTTTCCCACTGAATATTTACATCAACATGTTAGTGGTAACATGTTAATTATGACATTCAGTGTGTTCTGGCCCTAAACTGACTAACCAGTCTTTAAGGGGACATATCATACATAACTCACCTTCTGCATTCTTTTGGATAATTCAGATCTTTGAAAGAGAACAGTTAACAACTTACCTGTTGTAGATGGCTGTTTGTGTTACTTTAGATTTGGAGAAACATAGATTTGTTCTGATGTCTGACTGTCGAGCTAAGAGTTAATCCCAAACAGACCAGTAACAAAGTAAATCTCTAATCTCAAAATGTCATAGCGAGTGATGCTGAAAGTGTTTTATAAACCTTTGTTCTGCTATGAACAGTTATTTACATGAGTTATTTGCAGCAGAAATGAGTGGAAAAGCAGAACGCTGGTCAGGATTTCATATTTACCTCCTGAGTACAGAAACCTGAAAAATTAGAATTTTGTGCATTAATTTATTTCAGTAATTAAATTTAAAAGGTGAAACTAAGACATGAGAGACTCGTTACATCCAAAGCCAGATATTTCAGCCTTTATTTGTTATAATTGTGTTGATTATGATTTACAGCTGATGAAAACCCCACATTCAAATTCTCTGAAGATTAGAATAATCCATGAAATCAATAAATAAAGGACTTTAAATAGAGAAATGTTGGATATCTGAAAAAGCATAGTCATGCATATGTACTCACTCAGTACTTGGTTTGGGTCCCTGTTACTTTCACAGGAATAAATGAACTTTTGCACGATATTCTAATTTTTCAAGTTTCACCTGTAGCTGTGTAATGTGAAGTTGATAGTGTGGAGATTTAAAATTTAGACCTGCTAAAACCTTTTGAACAAATTTTTATTTTAAACTAAACAATTGAAGCATTAGAGGAGAACAGAACAAAAACGGAAATATTTTTCTCTTGATAATAAATCAAAATCTCTGCCTGTTTTAAATATAGTGTCTTTAAGAATAAGCAACAACATAGAAATATAAAGAGACAAAAAACAAAAACAATGTTTTAGATCAGGGAAATTTAAGCAGCTTCCAAAGAAAAAGAATCAAACAAAAACTAGACATCATCTGTGCTCGGAAAGAAAATAAATTTCAGTTATTTATATCCTCAGGCTGCATAAAAATGTAAAGCAGAAAGAGGCTAGTACTACTACAAGACACAATCTGGGATCTCAATTTGAGTTGTTTTTTGTATAAATTTGCTATTCAGCAACCTGTAGAACATTTAATTATTGACCAGGTGCATCCTCATGTATCCAAATGTGTTGTGTCTGGTCGTGTATAACTTGATGAAATGTTTGTTTTCAGACAACTTGAGTGAAGCTTTGGAGAAGCTGAAGCTGGC
>SSNS01000596.1:254150-296827 GCA_006937985.1 Aphyosemion australe
TGTTGACCAGAATTTCTCCTTGATGGCATGGAAGACTGATAAAGTCCATCAGAAGTTGTCACTGCTCAGTAGGAGTTTACATATTCTACACCCTTCATTTTCAGTCTGCTTGTCTTTGTTTGGTAACTCCTATGGTGTCCTTCAGTGAGTTTCCATCCGACTCATTTTGAAGTCAGATAAAGACCAAAGAAAACATTTTGAAGCATCATTTTGTTGTCCTGACTGTTGCTGAAACATAGAAGACTCTTTAACATAATAAAAATCTACCCCCCTTTCCCTCTCCTGAAGACACTGAGGCCAGTATGAAGATCCAGGAGATGGACATCCTTCCTCTGCTCCCCACCCTGCTCAACCCCCAGTCTTCCTGCACCCCTAAAGTAGCCAACATCATAGCTGAGGTAGCCAAAAATGGTGAGTTACACTTTTCACTCTAATCCCTCCTGGTTCCAGATTAGTTCCTTTGGGTTTTTGTTTACTTCCAGTCTTTTATTGTATTCCTAAAGGGATGGATTATTTGGAGGATAATAAAGAAACACCTGGCTAGGAATGGATAATCTAATTCATTTTATTTGACTGAATAATTCACAAACATCAAATAATAACTTATCTTTTAAACTCAGTCAGGCTCAGCTGAGTGATGAAGTCGGCCGGCCCGGGTTGAAATTGAGAACTCTAGTCAGAGGTAGGGTTGTCAAAAAATTCAATACCTAGATATAAATTGATACTAAAAGTGGTATCTAAATTAGATATTCCATCCCAGTGGTATTGATATTATGGAGCATATACACAGCCTTCTTCAAGTACACGGACACACACGACAGCCAGATGCCGTAAAGCAGCCTCCGCCTCCCGGACAAACAGAAGAAGAAGCCGCCGCGTGGCTACATTGCAATTTCCCTCCCGAGTTGTCTCCGATCAAAGTTTTGTTAACAATGGCAACAGTGAGTTCAGGAGGCGCTTCACAGCCCAACTTAATCGACAACACAAAGAGCTAATTTTTGCACTATAAATTGAGGAAGCTAGATAAAAGAAATGTTATTTTTTGAATAAACTTGCTCAATAAATTGGTGTTTTTAAATAGTTTTTTTTTTCAGTATCGAATTGAGTTTGAAATTTTAGTATCGTGACAACCCTAGTCAGAGGTAATAAATGGCCTACCTGTATGAATTTAAATGTGGACCAAATATATATTTTATTTGGATTATGCAGAATTTTGTTTATACTATCTGCTGTGTTACTGGGATTTTATAAATTAAATGTTTACAAATATTTTTTGGTAAACTCACTACCTCAGCACTGGCAAAATTGTGCTGTGATCCCCAGGACTCCAGGTTAGGAAGACGGGCTGAAATATACACAAATGATGATAAAGTGATTTGTTCTCCAACTAATTCAAGCGTAGTTGCCAGTAACTAAGCTAACTGTTGGCAACTTAAGGTATCTTTAACAGTCCTTCAATCCCACCCCATCTTTTCTAAATACTCTAAGTCCAGGCATGTTTTTCAAAGACTTCAGCTGATGGGTTTTAACCAGGTCTCAGAAAGACAGCAATCAATGTTGGAATTATTGACATGTTGAATAGAGTCTAAACATGTTAACAGCTGCAGCTTGGAAATCCCATAGGGCTTAAAGGAAATTTACAGTTAAATATCATCTACAAAAAGATGGAAGGAGATCCCTGTAAGAGCTCAGGATGGAGAAGGAGCAGATAAATGATGAACAATAGTGGCACTAACACAGAACCTTGTGGGACACCACAAGCGAGGGAGATGGAGGAGGACTGAGACTTGGAAACAGCCCTAGAAGGAGCACTCAGACGGATGAGAGGCAAACCACTCCAGAGCAGTTCCTGAAAGGCCTACCCAGTCTCTCAGCCTATCCAGTAGCAGGTGATGGTCAACAGTGTCAAAGGCTGTAGTCAGGTCCAGCAGAACCAGAAAAGCACAGTCCCCTGCATCACTGTGAGTCACAAGGTCAATAGAGACCCTGTGAAGAGCTGTTTCAGTAGAATGAGCTCTACAGAAACCTGACTGGAAACTATCATATATGTTATGTTCATCAAGAGCAGCTGTGAGTTGTTTAGCCACAACCTTTTCCAAGATTGGAGATGAACGGAAGTTTAGAGATGGGTCTGAAGCTGCTATGGAGAGATGGATCAAGATTGAGTTTTTATGAAAAGTGTGGATTACAGCGTTCTTAAAATAAGCAGGGACCTAACCAGAAAATAATTGAAGGGACTAACCTTGGTATTAGTAAAGCACGACATAAACGGTATACAGTAGAGATTATATAAATTTAGCCAACCGTAGAGACTTTGACTCTACCGGCCAACCTCGATTGTGTTAATGAATGTCGTCAATCTGGGTCTACTTTGGACAAAAGCTGCTGCTGCTTCAGCGTAAATGGCCTTGATACAGCCAGCGTGGAGATGGTGGATGAGGTTGTGCTTAAAAAGAAGATGGGGCACTGTCGGTTATACGGGCCAGGTTTGGGGTGTAAGGAGTCGGATGTTGAGCAGAAAAACATCCTTAGTAAAATATGCTGGGTCACAGTAATGTCTTAGTGGTTATTCCCTTAAACACTGTTCATTTTTTAACCCATGGTTAACACACAGGCTTCCAAACTTTGTGGACATCTCCTGTGATTTAGTTGGAACAATTTTCCCTCTGCAGTTTCAGCTGTTTATTCATTTATTAAAAAGGTCTGGTCAGAAAACAGCTCCTGTCTCTCATGCTGCCTGTGTGCACAGTAGTCAGACCTGCTGCTCAGCTGATCTGAGCGCTGCTGAACAAAAGGGAGAGAAATCGGTTAAACCTGCATCCTTATTTTACTTTTGTCAATAAAAACACAGCAAAGCATCATTTTACAGTTATTCACTGCTGAAGCAACACTTAACTACTATTAGAGCAGTGTAATGCGCGCACCCCTGGGGGGTATGGGGGCGGTCTCTGCGCTTCCGTGTATCTTGGACATAACTTGCTTTTTATTGCGATCGAAACCGCGCTCGTTAAGTTTTTATTTTCAGGAGCAGGTGTGTGTCATCCACCATCCCAGCTGTCAGATGGTCTGAGCTGCAGATCTAACGGAGAAGCTCCTGCAGCTCTGCATCTCTCCAGTTTATCATTTCAAACTTATGCCCGTGTTTACTTTCATTTTCAATATAGCTCCTGTCCGGAGCTCGGCATTAATTCATCACGTGGTCATGACACCGGCACGCGTGTCTTATAAAAAGGGCACAGTGTTTTTTCCCCACACAATACAGATGTGTATATTAGGGTTGGGCATACCGTGCAATCATGGAAAATATGGAGCTGCGGATGCGTTCTAAAGTATGACTTTAACGGCGTTACCTGCTGATCACCTGTCGCTCTTACTGCAGTCCGCAGAGACCCTGAGTGCAGCAGCGCGTCTCCCGCAGCCGCTTCCCCTCTCACTGTGCAGACGTGCAGCGGCAAAAATCAAACCCGTGTGCCGAACTAAATTAACTTGTTAATTGAAACTGCATCCTGCAACGAAAAATATCGCGTGGAGGAAGCTCGTTAAAACGCGTCATCACAGTGGATTTAATACAAGTTTTGAAGAACAAACTCCAGGCGGAGTGAGGTGAGTTTTATGGCTCACTGCAGAAATACAAACACACGGAGAATCAACATCAAACGCAGCTAATCTCCACTTCCACCCACTAGGAGCCGATGTGGCTAATAAATAAATAAATAAATATAATAATAATAATCAACACGCAAAGTTGTGACATTATTTATTTCTTCTCTGCATTATTTAGTCTGTTGAGAGTTTTAATTATTAAAATCTGTTATATGGTCACTGACAGCAGCTACATTTAAGTTTCACTTATAATCAGTCATCCTGGACACGATCATCCTGAGAGTTTTAGCTGAACACAGCTGCTGGACTTTTCTGGTTATCTTGAAGACATTTAGCCTCTCATCCTAGAGGCTCCTTCAGTTACCAGACTTTGTAGGAGGCTGTGAGTTGTGGTCAGAAACAAACACACTGATTGTGTTGCAAGTCTTTTTTTCTTTCTTTCTTGAAAACATGTTTTTGGGGGATGGGGGTGCATCAACACGGTCGGGACATAGAAGGGGGTGCGCGGCTAAATAAGTATTAGAGAATGAAAACATGAAAAATAAATCTACAATCAGGAAAGCAGGAAAGAATGTTAATTTTGTTTTTGCATTTTTCAGTTCATTTCAAATGTTTTAGAATTTTGTGTTTTCATCACATCTAGCTTGTGTTTTATCTAAAATCTCTTCATCTTTATTCATTTTATGAGGAGTTTTGTGTTGCATTGTTTGGAAAAATAATCAAAACACAACATAAAAAATTACTTGAAAGGTTTAGTATATATTTTTTTTATAAGTTTTGATTGTTAAATGTTCTTTAAATGGAATTATATACTCTGTAGAATCTGGTATGTAAGAATGTTCAAAAACAGTAGTTTTGACATATTTAAACAGAAAAATAGAATATATTGTGATATATGTGATTACACACATGCTTCCGAATTTATCACGTTTTAGATTTTTGGTCATATCGCCCATTGTTAAAGGTGTGGATCACTCCTTTCATCTAGGGATGCACCGATCCACTTTCGATACCAATATCAGAAGTTTAGTATCGGTCGATATTGATCTGATACCGATATGGAAACTCAGTATTAAACTGTATTACATAATGAACTATTTGTTACTATATGAAAAAGACTGGGATCATCCTTTCGTACAGGGGCCCAAAACTTCCAAATTGCCGATCCTTTTGCTCGCTCCATTTTGAAATCAACGTGAGCTTCTGCACAGCGTGGGACGTCGTCACTCACAGCACATAGAAATATACTGAATAGATCAATTCTTATGGATCGGGTCCATAGTCTCCGATACCCGATCTAGAATTTTCTTCTATATCTGTACCGATACAGATATTAAGATCGGATCGGTGCATCCCTACTTTAATCAGTACATTTGCAGTGGTCTCTAGTAGGATAATGCCTTGTAAGTCAAACTCGGGGTGGGGAGCTCAAATTCACCTGTTTCAGGAAGTCAGCTGGAGGAGAAAATAGCTTTAGACGACAGGATTTGGAGTCTTATTTCCTGATATTTAGACATCTCTCCTCTGATTGGATAGCAGCAAAGCTACTCTACCGCTGACTCTGTTTGCTCTGCAACGTTGATGTTTTGTCTCCACAAATAACACGAGCCTGCTGTGTGGTGGAGTTGCTAATGCTAATGGTTAGCTTCTGCTAGCCTAGACATTCTCTGTTGTTTCCTGGACGCTAAACCAACAACAGCCTTCCCCATCGTGAGTCTAGATGGGTGAGTCCATGAATGTTAAGTGACAGTGTGACGTAGATCTGTCAGGATTTTCACATCCTAGAGTTTTACCATTTATTTTCTATCAGAAGCTAATGCAGGAGATAGGGTTAGACTATTTTCATGTACAGCCTGCATGCTAAACTCAGAGTGATTGATTATAATCAGAAATTATAATAAAAATATTTTGTCTGTGATCCACACCTTTAATTGATAACTCTTTTCTGCACGCTGTAGTTAGCCTCCATGTGATCCTCCAGGAATATAGGTGCATATTCAGAGAGCATTTATTTTTCATGACTTCTTAGTGTGTGTACAAAAATGAATCTAAAGTAAAAGGAGATATGTGTAGACCTTGTGTAAGAAAAGGTTCTGAATTTACAAGACTGCAGCTAATGATCACTTGTCAGCAGTTGGCCGAGCCTGGCAGCACCCCCCTGGCGTTGATCTGTCACTGCTTCTAGAAATGTCTGTAATCAGCCAAGTGACTGCTGGTCTAAAGCAGCTCCTGCTTTTGCTGCTAGATTATATTATTTAAAGCTGCACACAGTAACATTTATATGTATGTTTTAAATGTTTGTCTCTTCATTTTTTAGAACATTACTCTTCCAAGAACCTTGACTAATGAGATTATTATTATTTTATTGTTGTTATTATATTATATATATATATATATATATATATATATATATATATATATATATATATATATATATATATTGTTTTTGAATAATGAGTAACAACATGTAGTTTCCCTCTGGGATCAAAAAAGTACTTTTGAACTTTGAATTATTTATTAAATATTTGTAAACGACTGGGAATGTTATTATGTGATTATTACTGTTTTATCACTGATATAGTTGTGGTAAAATTCAAGGTGTTCACATTTATCCTTTTAGTTATTCTGCTCTTCTGTTGATGGTAAATCACATGAATAGTGAATAAGGCAGCGTAAAATGCAGAGGCTTTGTAGGAGATATGTGTTTGTTATCATTCTACCAGCATATCGCTATACGTAGTATGATTTAAAATGGGTCATTTCTCTCAACATTTTTCACAATTTTTTAAATAAATGTGACTATTCATGATAGGGTGATGCTTAAAAGTCTGTGAGGAATTATCCTCAACTACAGCATGATGGCCCCGGTCTACAGTGTGACCCTGCCAGGACCAACACCCAGTCTAGGGGTCCTGGAAGGGTCAGAGCTAGACTTGTTGAAGAACATAAGCAATGGTGCAAATCTGTCCGAAAGATTTTTGTTTACTTAGGGATACTTTATTAGAATCAATTTTAATTTATTTTCAAATTAAAACAAATACAACACAGCCAAGGTACAGGCAGAGATGTTAAAAACAACAGAAGGACTTAAATTTAAGACTTGTACAGTTTTAGAATCTCTTAGTCTTCTTTAACGGGTCATTAATGCTCAGTTTAGGACAGTTTTATTAAATTCTGATTGGATGAAACCGATTTTGTCCTGATCTAACATATGAGCTGCTGTTAACCTTGACTGATGTGAACAAAGTGTCGGGGCTAATTTCTTCTTGCATGTTGTTGTGTCTAGAGTTCATGCGGAGCTCCTGTGTGGACGCGGGCCTCATCCCTCCTCTAGTTCAGCTGTTAAACTCCACCGACCAGGAGGTTTTACTGCAGACTGGACGAGCTCTTGGTAACATCTGTTATGACAGCCGTAAGTAGGAGTTTGGTTTACTTTGACAAAACTGAGTCAGACTTTTCATCGTAGGCAAAACACAGGATGGATACGAACAAGTTTTTATTAGAGGATTCTTCTGCTCAATTTGTTCAAGTTTCCTGTTTATTGATGTTTTTCCCCCTCATAACCCCACAGGGTTTTCATTACTGGTGATTTTAAATAAATGTGGTTTTATAGGATGAAATAAATAGAGTTACATAAATGAATATAGTTTTAAAAGAACTGAACCTTGCACACGACTCAGTGACAGGTTTGTGTTTCATGTTGCATAGCATGCATCACCGCTCAAAACTTGGGTTTTACATACAAAATCAATCAGTTCTTTGAATACGATCCTTTCAATCTGAGATGAATGACATTTATGACATGTTCCATAAATAATGTAGTAAAAACCAACTCACAGTTCAAAGACACACAATCCCATCCTTGCGGCTTCTATAAGAATTAATACCAGCTGGCTAATAAAAGTGATTTTCATGACGGCTAATCAGGAAGTAGAAATGAGGTCGGGGTGGACACAGATGGTTGTAGCTTTTGGTGTGGCTGGTCAGCCAGGGGTCGGGGTGCTGGTGCCTCTGCTTGTTCGTCTAGGCCGCTAAAGGCTTTACAAGTCAGAACAAAGGAAACACGGTTGTGGTAATGAATGCAAATGGATAGATAAGCTCTATATAACATTTTAATTATTATAATTATTTAGTAATTAACTTAGACATTAATGCATTTTCTATTTTTGGGGCTCATATTCTTTGTACTTTTTAAATTACTCACTTTATTGCTTTTACTATTTTCATTAATGACTTAGATCACTGCACCTACTGTCATTAGTAATTTATTCTAGTTATATAAAACTTGACAGACCATACATAAATCAGTAAGATGCCAGGAGTAACAAATAACTTCATATGCCTGGTTTTCGTCTTCCTTTCGCTTTGTTTTTTTCCTGCTCTTTAAACACTGATGCATAGTAAATATCATCACAGTGAAGTGAAAACCAACCTCTCGGCATGGCGCAAAAGATCTCTGCACAGAATTTAAAGAAAACTTTTTATCAAGCCCTAACGGGTCGTACAATCGAGAGTGAAGCATTTTCTTCACTAAATCCTCCTCTAAACGTACAAAACAATCGAATGATAGGCTAAATATGCTGTTTCTGTCCACACAATCCCATGATGCAATGAAAGAAACATAAACATTGACATCACGGAGGACTAGTCTATTCTACGTGTACCAAACACGTTATTTTTCCTTGTCTAGACTAGACTAAAGAAGTGATGGGGTTGTTGAAACTGATAAAATAAAAACCACTTGTTCAGCTTCAACCAAAAGTTAAATACTCACAATTTATCTGACAGTAGTCTGTTCATGGTACATTAATATAATATGGTTTTCTGGTGTCTGCTGTGTAAATGTTGGCCTGCTGCTGTAGGGTGATCTCAGGCATGAGTAGCAGAAGTTAATCCTGATTTTACAGGCAGCTTTAGAGGCTTTAATCACAGCTGTTAGCTGTGGTGCAGAGCTTCTTGTCTTATTGGAAGGATGGCTATCTGTGGAATGAGACATTTGTCAGAGTGAAGGGGGTCTCAGCAGCTTGACTTGCCATTATGGTATTCACATTAGGAGAGTGTCGAGAAGCAGCTGCTCTCTACCTTAAAGGCACAAACATGTTTTCTTATTTTGTGTTGCACTCTCTCTGTATAGACCACACATTCACTAACATAACAGGACATGGGAACCCCTCGTCTCCAATCTTTTTAAACTCTTGCTTCTTTTTTTCTATTTAAATTCATCTAGATATTCCTAATGTTTGACTAATTTTGGCCCTTGTTAAACGTAATGTTGAGTCAGTATAGCTGGTAGGTGAATCACCCATCAGATGGAACTAAAGCTTGCTTTTTAGTCTCCTAACATCTGTGCTGTTAGGATTTGATGCATCAGACCTACAGATGAGCAAAAATAGGGTTTGCTCTGACACCAAGCATGGGTCCAGCTTCTCCTTTAGTTTGCTGTCTTTTGATCAGTGAAGTAAAATTCATTGACCTCCGTAAATGTGTGCAGTACATGCATATTTTGGTGATCTTACGTTTGTGTTACATGTACTCTGGAGGGAAAACAATTTATATTTTATTATACGTTATATTTTGCACACATAACAAAGATCTTTAATAGATACACTCCTGAGTCTGAAGCCGTTTTCATGGAGTAGAGCCTGAATAATCTCTTAATTTACCTCTTCTTCCTGATTCCTGTCTGATACGGTCAGTATCTGAACTCCCAGTGGGACCTGCAATGTCTCCGTCTTTGATTTGTCTGTCTTGTGTCTGTCCTCTCTATCGTGTCTGACTGGGACCTAACCAGATGTTCACTAGGAGTGTCTTATAGCCGAGATCAACAGCAGACTACAATAAGACTTCAATTAGTGATGAGTTTTAAATAAATTATCTGTCAGGTGGAGGAGAGAGCCAGGAGCAGCTACTCCAACGCCAGTGTGTGTTAACCTTTTGACCTTTCTGAGCAGTGACGATGGCTACCGTCATCTCTGGAAGGGACAAAGCAGCATATCTGAGTTGCTAAAATAACAGTAAAAAATCATAGGCTTCATAGAAAACCTCAGTGTTCTAATCAAAAACGTCCTTGTCTTAATTTCTACTCATTTCTGAGGAAGCAGTCTGTGTCACTCGCTGCTGCAGACCCTCCCTCCCGGTCTGCCAGGCAACGCCTCCTTGTGGCGCATTTTTCAAACAGGAAATGTGGGTGGGGTAAGACTCTGGTCAGGAGGTGACCTACTCTTTAAGAGTTGTGATTGAAGAGCTAACAGCTAGTCTGGTTGGGTTCACACACCCAATTTATACCAAGAGCGGGAGCGGTGCATTACGCCAGCGTTGCAGTCTGCAGCTAGAGGAAGAAGCATAAGAATTTTTTTAACTAGCTGGAACTCACATGGCACTTTAAGGAATCATAGTCTGGTTAGTCACCGGTGGGAATTGATGCTGCAGAGGTCGCAATGAAACTGTGTCACTGCCGTAACGCGCCATTCATGCACCCTAACCCTAACCCTACATGGGGTAATTTATTCTAGAAACATTTAAACCAAAGTTAATCCCATGTTTACATTGTTAATCCAGCAGAAATATCTGACAGGAAGAGCCCTGTACCAGAGATTACTGCTGCTTTTTGAGCTGATAACTGTGGAGTTCATTTAAATAATGTAAAGGTTTATTAAATAATGTTTACATGAAACACCACGAGATGAGAGTTGTTATAAAACATGTTTAGAATCAGCTCTGACTCGGCTGATCTTATACTGGAAACACTTCTCCTGGGGATCTTGGGGGTTCTGATGGTTGTGAAACAGGCCTTAATGCTAACATAATAGATGCTCGGCTATGGTGTCAGCCTCAGCAGGTGTTAAACCAAAGTGCACCAGAGCTGTTCTCTGCTGATATATGAATGATTTGAACATCTTGGTGTTCTGGTGCTGTGGTGGAGATTCCATCATGCTGGTAGGTGCCAGCTCTGTCAGGTTCTCATCAGGGTAAGGGTGGGAGATCAATCTTCATATCAACTGCAGTACCAATTTGAAATTATACATATATATTATTTCTCCTTTAATTGAAACAAGATCTCTGATTTTTGCACACTGTTTCTGATAAAGGAGAAATGTCTTTTAGATTCAGAGTAGATTAAACTTTGTTGTTTGACAGATGGTCTATAGACACTCCTTAAAATTCCGATTAGATATGAAATATATTAGATATTCTTTTTCCTAATGTTAGAGTTAAGGTACCAGATGTAAAATCCTTCCTTGTTGTGACCTTCCCTCTAGCTAGGAGAGGTTGGGGGTGTCTGGATCTTTTCCTTAAGTTTAAATATGGAGTTTGTTTATATTTCCTGTTGCACCAAACCATGAGTCCCAAACTGAGGTACGTACCAGATTGTGATTTTACCATTACACCTTTGCTGTTTATATCTATAAAATATTAGAATACTACTTTAGGATAACAGCTATAAAGGTATTCATTTATTTATAGTATAGATTTAGATGCAAAGACACATAAAAGAGTTTACTCAGGTAAAAACGACTCTGAGTTTAACAGCAGGGAGCCTGTAGGTTTATTTGTTTTATCATGCTTTGTGACTCCACCCCCTTTTCATTTGTAGGATGTTGGTTTTATTCAGAATTGTTTTCATTTACTTTATCAGGTTGTAGTTATTTTTGCCTGACTTTTTTCTTTGCTTTGTGGTTGATTTTTGTCTTGGCCTCTTTGTTTTTCAGATGAGGGCAGGAGTGCCGTTCACCTGGCAGGAGGGGCTCAGATAGTAGCTGAACACATTAAATCCCTCTCCCAAAATACTGATGTGGAAAATGAGAAGCTGTTGACTGTCTTTTGTGGCATGCTGGTGAATTATAGCAATGATAATGGTAATAACCATCTTCCCCCAAGACCTATCGTTAACTGATCTCAACTAATCAGCTGATTTTCTTTTCCTTGTGCAAAGACAGAGGAGGTTTGAACTGAATCTGCGATTCTGGTTTAGACTGATCTGTCGTTTTTTTTCCTGTCATGTCTACTTCCTTTTCTAACTTAACTTTCAAGGTAATCAGACATTTCTAATGTTTGCTTTTGTCCTAGCAGTACTTTCCTCTTGTTGCTTTGTGATTTTGTATTGCACACTTTGACTCAGCTGGTTGGTTTTAATCATGGGCGGCGGTGGCAGAGGAGATAAGTGAAACTGAAACTGGAGGTTGCAGGTTCGAGCCCTGCTCAGTCTGTTGCAGTCATTGTGTCCTTGTGCAAGACATCTAAATATGTAAATATGTAAAAATGAAGTAAGGATGCCATCCTGTGGACAAATGTGGGTACTGCAGTCCATTTTCATAAGCAAAAGGTTACTTTCTGACTACCGTTCCGTGAGTTTCATGGCTGTTGCCAGTTACAAATCAGCACCAGAGCATTCTAGATGACAAGCAAAGACAAGTCATACACAGTAAGTTGATAAGTAGATAAATACATTATCATATCTGGTGTTAGCAGTCTTGGATGTTTTATGGTAGGGAGCACTTACTACACGTATTAAAGTATTTTGTCTCTGACATCAGAGGGAGTGAAGTTTTCCATCTTTCTGCTAGCTTGCTGTTTAGTTCTGAACTCATAAATCTCACAGCTCATACACTTTTGTTTGTTTTTCACGCACCACGACTAGATATATCAGAATTTAGAAACACATTTCACATTAAGTAAGTAAAGTTTATTTATATAGCACTTATCACAGAAAGAAAAATCACAAACGTCAACAAAACATGTCATAGAGTCATAAAATTATCATAAAACGAAAGATAATTAAAATCATTATACAGATGTAGAAAATTCAATAATAAATAATGTATATAAAATAAATAATTAGTAAAATAAATAAATAATTAGTAAAAGCAGTAGCAGCTTTTTAAGGCAGTAGAAATCTAGGAATTTGCTGAATACCCCTGCAGTATTCTGCAGTATTCCAAACAGCAGCAGTAAGGTATGGTTGTGAATGAGACTACATTTTGTTGGACTTGAACAAGTGCACAGCCGTCACAACTCTGCAGATTTGATAGTTTTGTTGTCAGGTAAATGCTAGCTGGTAACGATGGAAATGTCTCACTGATTATCTTAATGTTAATTGAAGGTGAAGCAGTCAGGTGTTAACATCTGCTGATGAACCACAGCGACAGTTAAAATAATTACATGATGCGTTAGAGCCAAGAAACATAAAAATAATTAATGTAATAAAATAATTTAATAGCTTAGATCACATATTAACCTGTAATTAAATATTTTAAATAAATGTATTTATTATAATAATGAATTGTTTTGTAGTTCAAACCCAGTAGAGACAACTACCCATGAGCATTTATTTACGTGGATTGGGGTACATTTGGCCCTTAATACGTGTCTTATTGTGCTGTTCTATAGAGCTGAGAGTAGAACCTTATGTTCTGGATTAAAACCCTTCAGATGTTTCCTACCTGCTGTTACTTTATGTCAGTTACAGTGGCACTCCTACAGCTAAATGCTGCAAACATAAATGGCAGAAGGACAACTAGACACCTGTTTTATGTGTAAAAATGATCAGAACTTTGTTGTTTTGTTATTGGGCACTCCTGTCTTGCTGTTGATTCTCTCTCTCTCTCTCTCTCTCTCTCTCTCTCTCTCTCTCTCTCTCTCTCTCACTCAAGCCCACCTCCGCGTTCATCATATAATCTCTCCAACACTGCGATCTTAAATGCCCCTTTGGAATTTTTTGCCCAAATCAGATTTTTTTCTTGTGTAGTTTACATAATTTAAATATTTCCACATTTTTGGGCTGGCCGTGGCTCCACGTAGAAGAGTATTGATTCACTGATCAAGAGGAGAGCAGTCCAGTCCCAAGTCCTGGCAGGCTGTGTCTGAAAGTGTCCTTGAGCCAGAAACTGAACCTCAATAGTTTCCCCCCTGGGTGTTGGACAAATGATGCCCCCCTGCTCCTCAGGGATGGGTCTAATGCAGAGAAATGATTTCCCCAAAGAGATCAATAGGAACATATGGACAACAGAAAACAGAAGTAATAGTAGATGCTACATAGGCCGCATGTGATTTCACTGTGTCCATTCTCTCCGGTGCCAAATTGCCGTCTCTCAGACTTCATTTACTACAGTTAGTCATAAAAATAATCTGATTTGAGACACTTGCCTGTAAAATGGCTGAAACAAATCCCGTACCTACGCAGATCTGACTGTAAATGTTGGAGCAAAACAACGGATCATCTCCTCCCTTGTAAATCTATTTGATAGGGTCTCTATAAACAGCAGCTCATGTGCTCATTTCCTTTATGCATCATGAATTATTCCAGTTGTAAGGCAAATACAGCAGAAGCCACAGAATGATTTTCTCTGCTGCTTTGTGCAGCATTTTAACTCGTTTTAACATTTCTTTGAGAATAAATGTTTAATCCTAAAGGACAAAATGTGAGAATTTATCTTGAGGAATTCCTAACCTGAATTACTTAGTTCAACTGGAGCCTGCTTTCTTCATGTTGAATCATTCTTCTGCTGTGGAACAAGTTTCAGGACTAACCTTAACCTTCACTCTAGCGATTTGTCTTTAGTTTGGGAAGAGTTGCCTTTTTCTGCTGCTATTCTCTAGCCTGGTAAGCCATATATGAATATATAGTCTGGCCACGGCCCACAGACAGAGCTCAGTTGTGGGGCAGAATCTACGGTTGTCTTTCTGACTGTCTATGCATGCTATTGGACAATGAACAACGTGATGTACTCATCGCTACGGATGTCCATCAATGGGGCAGTCCGCCATGCACCGTTGAAGAAGACGCAAATACATCCTTTGTCTAAATAAAGGACTTAAGTACCTCTATCTGCTCTTGACTCAAAGAAAAGCTCAAGTCTAAAGTCATGCCAAAGCCATTTCAAACGAGCCACTGCCACCTTCCACTGTCGCATCACCCCGCCCACCAAACCGATAAAGGCTCTCTGATAGAACTGATAGAGCTGCCCTGAAACACACTGACAGAGACGAGGCTGCCACACAATCAGTGCCACTGGTCCCTCTGACCATCACCACCAACTGGCAAGGAGGGTGACGTGTCCTACCCAAGGACACAATGACTGACAGAATAGGGGTTTGAACCGGCAACCTACTGGTTGATTTGAAGTAGGAGGGAAGGAAGAGACACACTCTGCTCCCGTCGGGGATGTCTTAGTGAAAGTTGGGTGATCTGTTTGGGTTTTGGTGACGAGAGTGTTGGCTTAGTTTGGGTGAATTATACCAGCATTCATGACTCCAAATAACAAACCGCTGCGTCAATTACAAAAACACACGACGTGAGTCGGGTTGTGTGAATGTGTCTGAAATAGCGTGTGCATGATGGTCATTGTGTTGGTGGTCCAGCCTTTGCTGCATTGATTGTTCGGCCTGAGCCTTTTACCTGTGGTGTTTGTTTTTTACAGGTAGATTTCACAGCGAGATAAAGCTTCCTGCTGCTCTGGTTGTGATCTAATCAGATTCAGCTGGCGATGTAACCCAGAGCAGAATAATATAGATATCAGCACCAGCAGAACAGACACGAGTACCAAAAAACAGATGAGACCAGTGGATCGGCAGCAGTTGGCCTTTAATGTTTGCTGAAATTAGCTGAAAGCTTTTTCAGTCTTTCTGCTTCATTATTTTATAGATAATGTTGTTTCAACAACCCTGGATTCTAATATAAAACGTGTTTATTAAATACTCTCACATAACAGCAGAGTATCAGCTGTTCCTACGGGAAACGTTCGGTACATTTCTGATTGTAAACTAAAGTTTTCTCCTCATTTCCTGTTTTCCTCGTCTGTCCTTCATCTGCTCTCGTTTCTGTTTGGTTCTAGTTTAGATAAAATAATTCCAACAGTTTTTTTATTCTAACCTGCTGCTTCTAATAAGTCCTCCACCGACGCATTTCTCACCACATCTTTCTTTGTCTTGGCCCGACTGGTCAGATGTTTTATTTTTCTGATTTCTGAAACATTTGGCATATCTAGTGTCTAAATGATTGTTGTTACTGTCTCACATTCTAGTATGACTGGCTGTGGTATAGCATACTATGGTTTGATCTGTTGATCTAAAATAAATCAACTATTTAGGAGATATTTCTCCTTCATTTCTGACCTGATTTCACAGTAAAAAGTCACACTGAAGTGTTCTGCTGTCATATGTGACCATAGCAGACAGAGGCGTCGTGGAGATAGAGCTGTAACTATGTTTAGTTACTCAATCACAGCTAAGCATTTGTCTTCATTTCCACTGACCTGTTTGATGTTTCCTCTGTTTGTGTTTTTATTTCTTTGTTTTGCAGATTCCCTACAAGCCCAGCTGATTAATATGGGCGTGATTCCTACTCTGGTGAAGCTCCTGGGCGTCCACTCCCACAACACCGCCCTGACTGAAATGTGTCTAATTGCTTTTGGGAACTTGGCGGAGCTTGGTAAGTATGTCAGCGCGGTTTCACGAAGAGTTTAAAATCTGAGGGAGTTTTGTTTCATCTTCTGATTAAAGAAGTTTTATCTTTCATGTGTTTATTTTCTGGAGGTAGAAGCTGAATCTGTCCTCTCAGACACATCTGTGATGTAAAACTTAAAATGAGTGACTACTAAAATAATTATGCCAAAGGAATATGAACAAAGAGCTGATTTAAACATTTGAAATCTAATAATTATCAGCGTGTATTGATTTGTTTACGAAAAGGGTAGGAAGGTGTAAGGTTGTGTTTTTGTTAGTTATGTTTGTATACGCAGGTAGCTTTAAATAAATGTGATTTAAAGTTCTGGACTTTATCTGAAGTAGAAAGAATTTCTTGGATGTGTAGAACAGAAATGGGACATCTTTATCAGAAGTGTGCCTCCGGGTTCATCTGAGCTGTCAGACTTTATATTAAACATGCGCCCTCTTTCAGTGGTAGAAGGTGATGGCTTCCAGAAGATGATATTTGCTCTTAATATCAGACACACTTGCTTCTAGGGCAGGGGTGCCAATCCTGGTCCTGGAGAGCCTCCATCCAGCATGTTTTAGTTTATTACCTGCTCTAAAACACCCGACTCAGCCTGGATTAGCTGATCAGCAGTTCATTAAGTTCTACAGTTAATCACCTGCTGATCAGGTGTGTTGGAGCAGTGAAATAACTCAAACATGCTGGATAGTGTCCCTCCAGGATTGGGCACCCCTGTTCTGGGATTCGTTTTCACACGGTTTGTTGTAGTTTAATGAAAGGAGACCTTTTGAGAAGGAGTGGATTTTTAAATACAAACTTATTAGAATTTTTCCCCGGCTTGAAGGATTATCAAATACATTATTCAGTTAATCGACAGAAGATTCAATAGAGTATTTGAATAGTAAAATATTCTATAGCTGTAGCCCTACTGTATTTAACTTCAACGTATCACATTTCTCCTCAAAAGTTTCATTAGTCAAACACGACTATTTTGAATAAATAACGTAGCCTAAATAAAGAATGGTGGAACTAATAATTGAGAATGCAGCACAGCATATCCAACTCCTAAGGAGATGACTTTTATTTAATTAATGAGTTCTGATTTTCATTGTTTATTGTTCAAGAGTCTCTCTACTCCCCATATTCCCAGCATGAAATAAGTAGCTAACATAAAAAACAACATGACCATTGTTAAAATGTTAATAAAACAACTTAACATTGTTGGGCAAACTTTCTCGTGGCCTGCTGAAATATTGATTTTTCACATAAAGGATGAGAAATAAATAAATGAACACAAGTTCAAGAATTTAGTTTTTCTTTGCCGTAGGGCGGTGAAATAGGGATTATGCTCGGTAGATACACATCACAAGTGGCTGTAGCACTGCTTCCACTGTCTGGTTGAGAATACGTCCAAACTGCAGACACGTGAGGCGACACGTTAGCTCTGCATTAGCCTGCTAGCTAACAGCTACATGTTATGGTGTCCGAATTCCCCGCCTGCCGTAAATTGTGTGATGTTGTGTTGTTGTCGTCCAAGAAACAAAGATTATTGATGTAGAGGAACTTGTTAAAATTAAAACGGAGCCATTGTTGTTCCGTTTGAAGATCTCTGTGTCAGTATGATCACGTGATCGGATCTGCGCATCGCTAGTTCTTACATCTAGCCACTGTGACAAGTGTGTATGCACCTCTCAAGAACAAGGCGTTGTTATGGTTACGTATCATCAATTGCCTTAGAGGCCTCTTGGTTTACATCACCTGAGTGCATAACGGACAGAAGGGAAGGAGTTGTGTGTCTGAATCCTTCCTGATAAATAAAGGGGCGGTGCTTTGTTTACCTGTCAGCACGTGTTGCTGTGACATCACCTGGGACTGTTGTGTAATGGATTAGGATGAAAGTGATCGCAGCATGAATGTGAACCAGGCCTATTCCCATGAAAGTGAAAACATGTTTTCCTATGGAGCCGTGGCAGCTGTGGATTAAAGCGAAGTGTCTTATTCCTTTAACCTCTCGTTCTTTCAGAGTCCAGCAAGGAGCAGTTTGCTTCCACCAACATTGCTGAGGAGCTGGTGCATCTTTTCCAGAAGCAGGCAGAGCACGAGAAGAAGGAAATGATTTTTGAAGTTCTGGCGCCACTTGCTGAAAATGGTAACATTTTTTTAATTGTTACAAACGAGCCAGGTCCAGTGAATTAGTCTGGCTTGTCTAATGCAGAGTGCAGCTTCGTGTCCACCTCCTACTGTACAGTAAATGATCCTTTCAGTGTGAGTCATGCCTCCCAGAATGACTGCACAGTCATGACAGACAGCTCCTGTGTTAGCTCAGCTGCTCTTTTATTTTAAACGTCTCTGATTATGTGTGTGTGTGTGTGCAGCAGAGACAGCATCTTGCTAAGTGTTCTCACACTGAGTCTCCAGGACAACGTCCCACTTAACTGTACTCCAGAGAAAACTCTCCTCTGCTTGTTGTTCATTAGGTTTCTAGAGCTGCAGCAGCTCTTTACAGAAGTCCTGGTGAAACGGGGCTAGATGCAGAACACTACAGGGTTTTTGTCTTTATGTTTGAGTCACTTTCGTTTTTCAGAACAGCTGATTGAAACTATCCCATTTATCGGCTTATTTGGTTTTTTGATTCCACGTGAAAATAAGAGGTACTTCCCACTACATCCAGTCCAATTTTAAACTGTCATCTTATTTAAGACGTCCAAAAATCTTGTTCTAACCACACATTTTACATTAATCTTCATGATTCCACCTTTAGAACATTTGCTGTTTCTTTAATAAAATGGGCAAAACCAAACAACTCCCTCTAGTCAGAAGGTTTTTGGTGAAATTTAAAATCTTACTATGAAAAGTTTTTTTTAAAAACTAAAAGTTGCTTTTAGTTTAAAATAATGTATTATTTTTTTAATTTCTCAGGACTTTTAATCAGGTTTCTTCAAAATGAAAACAAACTACTAAACAATTAGGTTGCTGATTAAACTGCAACGATACTCTTTTTATGACAGTGCCACAGCTGTTGTTTGTAATTGCATCATGCTGGCTGGTGTCACACTTGTTGTCCTTTTCCCTGTCAGATGTGATCAAGCTGCAGCTGGTGGAGGCAGGCCTGGTGGAGTGTCTGCTGGAGGTGGTGGCTCACACTGTGGACGGCGAGCGGGAAGAGGACATTGCCCAGCTCAAGACGGCCTCTGATCTCATGGTTTTACTGCTTCTTGGAGGTAAACTTCAGGGTTTAATGAATACAAACAGACTACTCTCTGCTTTGAACCAAACCAACACGTCTGATTGTTGATGTCAGATGTTTATCATCACAGACTGTTGAAGCTGCAGTGCTGCACACAGTTTCCCTGTCTGTGTGTTTGTCATATTTATCACTTTTATCCAGAATGACTGAACCATAGATGAAGTAGAACTACAGCACTGAATGACTTTTAAGGCTTTTAATGTAGAAAGTCTTAAAGAGCAAGTTCACTGAGAAACAATTTTTTTTTACTTATTTTTGAAAATAATCGGTCACTCTGAGTTTAACATGCAGGCTGAACATGAAAATAGTCTAACCCTATCTCCTGCATTAGCTTCTGACAAAAAATAGACAATGAAACTCTAGGATTTGAAAATCCTGACAGATCTACGTCACACTGTCATTTAACTCATTCACTGCCAGCCGTTTTCTGATCAGAAAGCCCCTGACTACCAGCGTTTTTGAGCGTTTTTACTGTTTTTTGAAGAGTCAGAACATTGTGCTCTATGATCATGTAAACGCCAAAACTACCAAAAGAAAGAGTAGACTCACTTCTTACATCAGGAAGAATCACTGTATTTCTCACGTTATCCGTTCTTTCACAATCTGTTGTTGATGTGTGAGCTGCAGAAGCATTTCTGGCTCGGCGCATCGTTTTTTCCACAGCAGCGGTCCAAAACAAACTCGTAATCCATTGATTTTCCGCTTCCTGATCACGTGATGTGTGACATACACGGATGAAGATCCGCTTTAGACATGTGATGTTTGTTCTCACGGTGCGGAGGCTCGCTCCGACGCCCACCCCGTAAAAAAAGGCAAATGACGACTATAGTCGTCAATGGCAGGGAATGAGTTAACATTCATGTACTCACCCATCTTGACTCACGACAGGGAAGGCTGTTGTTGGTTTAGCGTCCAGGAAACAGCAGAGAATGTCTCGGCTAGTTGAAGCTAACTGTTAGCATTAGCAACTCCACCACACAGCAGAACTCCTCCAGGCTTGTGTTATTTGTGGAGATAAAACATCAACGTTGCAGAGCAAACAGAGTCAGTGGTAGAGTCATGTTGCTGTTAGCCAATCAGAGGAGAGATGTCCAAATATCAGGAACTAAGATTCCAAATCCTGTCGGGTGCTGCCACTTTCTCCTCTAGCTGAATTCTACATCCTCAAACAGGTGCACCGGAGCATTTTCCCTCAGAGTACGGCTTACAAGGCATTCATTCCTACTAGAGACCACTGCAGATTTAATAAAAATATGAGTAAAGTTGACTTTTATCAATCTGAGATTGATCTGTACCTGCTGAGCTGATTAAACAACAAAACTACTTTATTATTCAAAGTCGGTGAATGTGTAGATGTATTTGTTAGTCATCCATATAAAATGCATTTCATTAGCACAAATGTGTGTTTCTGTCATTCACACCTACAGCGGCTGATTCAGTCACAACTCTGCACACAGTGTTCTAACTTGGCTCACTACCAAAACGAAGGATTTATTGTTGTTTGTTCTCTGTACTACTTTTACTTAAATGAAAAACTGAAAGAGGCATATTGCTTTAAGCCATGCTAAAGAATAATCTCTAGTAATCAGTCTCTCTAAAACACAACATGGCAGCTCCTGTAAACAGTCTTTAGGGGTTTCACTACTTTACCAACAGTTTATCCAGTATTATGTAACACTGGACGATGATGGGAAGAAAACATGTAAATCTGAATTCTCATGGAATCTATGGATTAATTAAATCCAAACAGTTTGTGTGACCCACGTCTGTAGTTCATGGTATGAGATTAAATTATCATTGCAAGGCAATGAAAATACCAAGACTTTATCTTTTAAACCAAGTTTAGTTTTGCTTTTATTGTAAAGAAACAGGATCATCTACTCTCTGGGTCTGCCTCGGGGTCGCAGTTCCTAGAAAACCTCCAGAGGGAGGCGACCAGGAGGACTCTTAATCATATGTCTGAACCACCTCAGCTGAGTCCTTCCAAGCACAGATGGTGGGTCTTTTCAGCTCAGATAAATAATTCATAACTTTATGTAAATATTTAATTGAAGCTGAATAGGTCTAAACTTAATGAGAGGTAAATATAAACACATGTCTCAGCAGATTACCAACGTGTTTTAAGTTCTTCATTCATTTCTGATGAGGCTGAGCTAAGCACATCCTAGCGGCTCAGCAGGTCTGGGAGCAGTTCTCAACGGTCCTTCTTCCTCTGTAGATGAGTCCATGCAGAAGTTGTTTGAGGGAGGAAAAGGCAGCGTCTTCCAGAGGGTCCTGTGTTGGATTCCGTCCCACAACCACCAGCTGCAGCTAGCCGGGGCTCTGGCCATCGCCAACTTTGCCCGCAACGGTAAATCACTCAGGTTCACCTTTGACCTACAGAAAAGCAGTCCTTCATCTGTGGAATCTTCCCAAATCAGGAATGTTTTCTCCTAAATCAGGCTCCATGTTTGTCACATCCAGGCAGGGCAATTGTTTCCGTTTTGTGTTTTTGAACAAGCTTTTTATTCCTGACCAACGAAATGCTTTTACTGGTTCAGTTAAACCAGCATAGATCAGCCTGCTTGATAACCTCTAGCTCTGGCTCTCTGTCGCTGTGTAGATGGGAACTGCATCCATATGGTGGACACTGGAATTGTGCAGAAGCTCCTGGAACTGTTGGACCGCCATGTGGAGGAGGGAAACGTGACCGTTCAACATGCAGCGCTCAGCGCCCTGAGGAATCTGGCTATACCCGGTGAGTGGCTACACCATCAGAAACTAAACCTTAAAGCTAAAGGTCAGATTTCAGAATCATTGAAAATTCAGTGTTGCTACAATTTACCATTTATATAAAAGTAAATGGATTTCAGTTTTCCTGAGGTCAGCCTTTATGCTGGTGAAGGTTCTCAGTCATCCAGGTCATAGTAATCCAAATTGGGTTCGAATGAAGGCAACTGGACTTTGGTTTCTTGAAGACATTTTGCTTCTCATCCGAGGAGCTTTGTCAATTCTGACTGGAATATGGGAGGGTCGATCTTATAAACTGTAGCTGTCTGTTGTTGCTTAACGAGCAGAAACTTCCTGTGAATACCCCTCCTCCCTACCCCCTGATGAGTCGTTACCATCGTTAACCTTCTATTGTGTGGGAGTCGTGTTGATTAGATGCAGGAGGGTGTGTTCGTAAGGCTAACGATGCTAATGACTCATCAGGAGATAGGGAGGAGGGGTTTTCACAGGCAGTTTCTGCTCGTTAAGCAACAACAGACAGCTACAGTTTATAAGATCGACCCTCTCATATTCCAGTCAGAATTGACAAAGCTCCTCGGATGAGAAGCGAAACGTCTTCATGAAACCAAAGAAGTCCAGTTTCCTTCATTCAAACTCAATTTGGGTCAGCCTTTATGAACACACTGGTCTCCATGGTTACAGATAATTTCATTCGTTATGGCTGCTGCAAAAGGTCTGAGCCTCATGTCCGAACCCAACACGCTTTTGCAACCAACGTACCAACATTGTTCATTGTCACGGACCTGCAGGGTCAAGCAAAGCTGCTACACAAATGACCGGGCCTGATCCATGTGATAGGCTCAGGGGCTGGATCTAAAAGATGATCTACAGTTCCAAAAATATATCCTCCTGGTACCAGTAGAACTACTGCATCCTTCTGGGCTACTTCCAAAAACAGCAGCCAAGCTAGCACACATAGCGCCACTTTAGAACCACCCATTAGCCATGCTAGCTCCGTGGAAAAAAGAAGGAATTCAGGTAGATGTTCTGGTGTTGCATCCATATGTGCATCCAGCAGTAAAAGTAGCAGCACCGTTATATTTTTTAATACTGACAGTGTAGCAGAGGGAATAAAACACTGATAAAAACAGGACTAGCATTAAAAGCACAAAGTTTCTGATAAAAGAGCACACACAGGTGTGCTTTCTTAAGCACAGACTCTACCAAAACTCAGTTCTTCATCATTTTAAAAGTCACTAACTACCAGGCCATGCTCCGTAGTTCATTATTTAAAAGAGACATAACAACAAACGTGATCATGTGTTTGTGGTGAGTATAAAATGTTTCCAAGGCACTGTATCTTAATGTTAGCAGGTGACCCATAGGTGGAGGTGTTGAGGTGTAGTAAATGTGTTTTTACAGGATGTTTTATCCGTCTCCTTCTCTGCAGTGGTCAACAAATCTAAGATGCTGTCAGCTGGAGTGGCAGATGTGGTGTTGAAGTTTTTGCAGTCAGAGATGCCTCCAGTCCAGTTCAAACTCCTGGGGACGTTACGTATGCTCATCGATACACAAGGTTGAAATTTTAGGTTTTGTATTAATCATTTTTTTAACAAGAAAGGAATATTTATGTTTTTTATTTCACCTTTAGTTTGTCATGTCGGCTTGACACAAGTCATACATACATATGTACATGTTGGTAATCTGCCTTCCTGCTTTGTGTGTCGATTCAGCCGAGGCTGCAGAGCAGCTGGGGACCAACGGGAAGCTGGTGGAGAGGCTAGTGGAGTGGTGTGAAGCCAAAGATCACGCGGGAGTGATGGGCGAGTCCAACAGGCTCCTATCGGCTCTGATTCGACACAGCAAGTCCAAGGTAAACTCCACTGGAGCACAAACCACAGCAGGCCGTGGAGAATCTGTGTCCTGATTGACAGGAAGCGTGGTGCCAACCACAGCTGTTAGCTAAGTCCTGATCTCATTGTGTCATCTTGTCCTCTACGTCACTCTGGATTATCTGTTCATCAGTAAAGCTGTAATAGTTTGTTAAGGGAAATAGTTTTCAAGGTTTTTGATAAAGGAAAAGAAGCAACAGCCTTCATATGTGCTGATTCTGTAGTTTGTGCCTGTGTGTTGCTGTACTTAGTGTGCCTTTAGTCTGTCTGAACATGATCATAACACAAAACAAAGTAACGAAGGCCTTCATTTGGTCTAAACGCAGACCCAGATACGATAAACGAGGCAGAGTTGGTGCTCTGTTGTTTTCTGGAACATAACTGTGGGTCCTTAACCTCTGATTATTTGTTTTCTTTTTGCTTTTAGGAAGTTGTCAGGACTGTTATCCAGGGAGGAGGAGTGAAGCACCTGGTTACCATGGCAACCAGTGAGCATATGATCATGCAGAATGAAGCGCTGGTGGCTCTGGGTCTCATAGCAGCTCTGGATTTGGGTAAGAACCCAGACAGATGGCTCCAAACAGATTGTCACCGTGTTTTATTCCTCTGAAGGCCCGTCAGGGATTTATTTGTTTTTTATATTAATCTGTGCTCGCCAACGTCACAATCGACTCATGAAGTAGAACAATAATATTTACCCCACCTTGGACCCTGAGCCTCCAAAAGGACATCAGCTTCATGCATTATAATACTTTATCATTATTAAGAGAGAGTGTTTTAGTATTTTATCTTTTTGTTTTAGTAAAATGTTACATTTTTATTATTTAATTTTACAGTACTAAATATTCAAAGGCAATGCTCGTCTATGAGGGCCCACTCGTCTGAAATAGCTCAGGGAAATTCCAAAAGCATAAAAATAAAAAGGCCTGGATCTTAGGACGGAGTTCAAACAGGTGCTTGGAGTTCTTCAAAATTCTTGAATAAAAAGGAAACTGCTTGAATCCCAACAAGGTTTGGAAAGTGCTTGATAGTCTAACAGCACAGTGTTGTCATAAAGATGAATCTAACAGATTAGCTCAGAGAGCCTCGCCGCCGCTCTGAGTGGGTCCGCTCCTTTTTGTTATCCTGGCTTGTGAGCAGTAGACGTCACGTGATGAAGAGACTCAAATGTTGCAGGAGTGTGCAGTCGTGCGACTGAAAAATAAACACAAACGCTTAAAGGTCTCTGACTTGTCCCACTCATGCCCAACGACAGCCAAGTGACGGACAGCTAAGCAAGCCAGTACAGCCCACAGTAGCATCCACACTGCAGAACCTCATTCTGTTACAAGGATGTTCTTTAGACTCTTTTCTTTCATTAAATCCAACAGGAGCTCATCAAGCCTCGTGCTGCTTAAAGACAAATGAATTTGTTTGATATTCATATTTTTTAGGATCATGTAAAACTGAAATAATAATTTTGAGTTGATATTTTGCTTTATAAATATGTATTTTGCACTTTAGAATCTTTACACAAAGTCAAGTGATTAACACAAACCCATTTTTCTAGAGAAGGGAACCAGCTCCCCGTGACCTACTGAGGAATAGGCAGCTAAGATGTGTTTGTTCATTGTGATGAATATATAAATTATTCCTAATGGCTCCATTAGTTATAGTTATCATTTACCTGTGGTATATTAAAGCAGCATTCCGCAACTTTGCAGTTATATGGTCTCTGTCGCCCTCTAGAGGCTTGCTGCGTAACGTCACTGTCGTAACATTAAATCTCTTTCGGGCATAAGAGGCATGTTTACATTCCTAATGTCAGGCAAAACAACGAAAAACAAACTTTTCCACCTCCACACATTGAATAAATAGTTTTATCAGGACTGTATAACAACTTTATGCCCGACCAAACACAATAACCCCGGTGAAATCATTTATTACTTACCTAGCCATTAGCAGCACGGCTAGGTTAGAGTCCGTAGTTCATGCCGTTCTTTCTAAAAGAGCTCTCCAGCGAGGAAAAGACGGCCCAATAATAACTTTGGTCTTTGCTCTTGCTCTATCACGTTCTCCTTTTCTTTACCTATATTCCTCTGATAAGGGATTTCTAGCTTTCTTTGGTGAATCTGCCGCTGCTACAGCGAGTCTACGTTATACAATTATGGCAAGCCAAAGGGATAAAAAAATGCGCGTTCTAAACTCGCATTATGTCCGCCAAAACGCTCGTTCAAGACGCGCATTTTGGAGGACATAATGCGCGTTTAGGATGCGCGCTTTTTTATCCCTTTGGCTTGCCATATTCTGCCGTAAAACAACACCCAGTCAGTACTTCCGTCGCTACCAGATGCACAAAAACTGTATAGCGCAGTAAACAGACGTGGGACCCCCCAACACTATCACAGGTATGAAAATGAACATAATAGATAATACTACGACGCAAAAACTTTACAAAAAAGCATAATTCTAAGGTGTAAAGGTTGCGGAATGTTGCTTTAAAGGTCTGGTTCACTGAGAAACACACGATCACTCTGAGTTTCACATGCATGCTGAACGTTCTGGTCAGCTGAGCGAAGAGAGCGCACAGGGGCATGCATCTGAAGCAACCCAGCCAGATATGGTGGAGCTTAAGTACCACCATGATCACCTCCTGAAGGTAACCCACTGGGTTTTTGTTTCCAGCTGCAGCTGAGAAGGACTTTGTTGGATCCAGCCTGGTGTCGGTTCTCCACAAGCTGCTTTCAGATGAAAGAAGTGCTCCTGAGATTAAATACAACTCCATGATCCTCATCTGTGCGGTCATGGGCTCAGGTCAGACTCTCATTATGGGCTAAAACGCCTTTTTGATTACAAATAATTTAGAAACAAAGTGTTTGTTTAAATTTTCCTACATATTTACATTGTTTTGCATTGATAAATTGATGTGGAGAACATTGATCGAGTCTCCTGTTAAGATCTGATCAATCATTCCATTTTCACACTAATGACTGGTAGCAGGGTGCAGTTAAACCTCACTAGAACAGAAGTCCTGTGTGTAGTTGAGCTCTATGACAGCAAACATAAACCACTCCTTTTCTGTGTGTCTCGTGTCCTGAGATGAGCTTTTTTCCTGTGAGCAGGATCTAACCTGACTGTTATTATTCACCTGCTGAATTCTTTGTATTCTCTTCCTTTTCTCGTCTTCCAGAGCCTCTCCACAAAGAGGTCCAGAGCCTAGCGTTTATTGATGTGGTGTCAAAGCTGAGAGCTCATGAAAACAAGACGGTGTCACATCAGGCCTCGCTCACAGAGCAGCGACTAACTGCTCAGAGCTAAATGACTGTATTCAATCACACACACACACACGATTGCTGACTCACCTAATTACCCAGCTGATATTTCATAACTGCTCTCCCTCGTGCTCCATCGTCATGTGCCAAGGTACCATGTCACAGTAACTGCCAGCCTCACCTCCATCCTCAACCTCCTCCCACATCAATAGACTTAGACTGACGTGCAATACTTTGTGCTCAATGCAAATCAGAAGATATGAAATCCACCATTTTTTCCTTTTTTCTTTTGTTATGGAAAAACATCTTTGAAAATTGAACAGCTGTTATGCTGTAAAAGCCACTGAACCTGTTTGAAACTCCAAGATGAAGGTGTTCGCCTTCTAAAAGCCATAAAGATGAGAGTTCTTCAGGTGGGTTAGCAGGTCCTCCGGGCAGGCTGAAAAAAACTTCATTTGGAGCTCTAAAGACTGGAATCCCTTCTATCAAACACAGTGGAGCGATTTGTGATCCTGGATGTTAACTAGACTGAGATGGAGTCCGTGGATCCCTGGGAGCCGAGGCACCGTCAACAGCCTGACGCAATAGTTGAAGTAATGACCATAGCTGTGACACCATCCACATAAAAAAGGATTTTATTCAGATTTTTATGACATTATTTAAACGCAACCATCAATGATGTACATAGTAATGTCCCATGTAGCTTGAGTATAACCTGACTAGAAGCTGTGCATGTTTTTGTCCTGTTGAAGCTGTGACGGTTTTCATGTTACCTCTCCGCTCCCGCCTGCCCAGTCCTCCACCAACACTCCTGCACACTCCTCTCCGGCTCTTGTTTTTAGGACTTGGATCAAGCAATTTTAGCATTTTGATTCCACAGTTTGATCCAACCGCTGTACGACAGCAGAGGCCCAGAGTTGGAGGAAGAGAGGCCAGCAATTAGTCTGTAACATAGGACTTAGTTTGAGTAGGAAACAAACCAGGAGGTGTGCCTTTCTCAGCTGGGACGATTTGCTGGATCTGTTAGCTCCCTCATGTGGTCTTGCATTGACTTGTCCTAGCAGTCTCTGTCAGTTTTAATGTGACTGAGCCAATCCTTTAACCAACTCACAAGGATGAGGAAAACAAACATGAATCAATCTGAACAAAATACAAAAGTCCATTAAAGCCGATAGACGGCACTGGGAGGATGAGATGAATCAGAGATGTCTGTGGCAGAATAAAAATCAGCATCCAGCTGGTGCAACATCTGTCTGACACAAACATCAGAGCCTGTGTGAAATGACTGTGGAGTTTTTATTTTTTAATCTTTTGTAGATGAGCTGGGAGGGCCGTGATCCCTCTGGCTGATGTTTCTGAGGGATTTCTGCTAACGTGCACATCTGAGCATGTCCGACACTGTGCCGTCACCCGATACGTTCCCTGGTCTGGGCCTAAACCTTTTATTTTTATGGTATGAATGGTTATTTATCAGATTTGTGATCTACTGTAGTCACATGCCAGTGGAGATGTATCCATAGTAACAACGTTAAATACTATAAGCATTTGTTGTAAATGTCATGAGTTGTACATTGGGAGGACTCGGCTATTAAAAGATGATACCTGAATGATGTTTGGTGTTTTTTTCTTTGTGTCTGTGAATTAAAGCTTATTTATACAGCACCTATCACAGGTCATAACATGATCCTAAAAACAAAACGGAGCGAATTTCATGTGAATAAACATTTGAGTCTTTTCAGGTGGAGTTTACAGGCAGCTAATGCCAAACCTCTGATGGTAGTTCTGGATTATAATCTGATATGGAGTCCCTTTACCTGTTCATATCCACCAGAGGAATCAGATGAAGCTGCTGTGTGTTGGTGGCTGTAATCAGCCTGTTTACATGAAAAAATACAATTTATTACAAAATGAAGGACTTAATCTCTGCCTACTTTTATTTTGGATTATTTCTGATTTTTGTTACTTCAGGCTGAGGTTGTCTGGATAAAACAGACTTCTCTGTATCAGCAGTGAGACGCTGAAGGTGTTTGTCCAGGAAGTGACAGATGGTGTGTGGGATGTGAAACGTGTCTGTGTGTGTGTGATAGCTTTTAGTGCCAGCAGAGCTACGTCTCGATCCACTTCACGCAAAAAAAAAAAAAACAGAAACAGGTTTGCCACCTTTTCCAGTTCATTTACTTTAAAATCAGCTTGAGCAGGAGATGAGACGGGGACATGAGGAGGTAGTTACATCACACACGTTTGTGGTATTTACACTGAAAGTTGTACAGGTAGTGATGAGTGAGAGGCAAGACTGCACAGCGCCTCTAGTTCAGTTTACAATCTTCAGAAGTTGCCTTTAGTGGTACTAAATGTGTTAAAAAAACAACAAAATACAATAAATATTTAGTATCAAAAACAGTGTTGATCCCTTCAGGTAGCGGAACACTTCCTCAGAATTTAACCCACTTTACAACAAAGACCACCGCTTGAAAAAATACCCAAAACTCTTTGCTACAAACACATGCTCAAGCATATTTCACCTCCAACATAGAAAATCTTTACAGGAACTGTTCGGTGTAAAGTGATGAGATCTGCATGAGAATACACAGAGTGAACAACAATCAGGGGTACAAGTTCCAGGTGTTTCATTTGAGTGCATACACTAGTGAACGCTGTCAGAAAGGCCCATTTCACAGTTAGAAAAGGTCAGAGCTGCACCCAACACCACCTGTCGACCTCCAACCTACCCCAAACCTGACACAGGACGTGAGACCACAGGGTGGATGGCTACATACAGTTGGAGGGCTTCAACACACTGTATATACATGTTTATAAAAATGGGAGGAAAACGGTCGACTTTCCAAACCTTCAGATTCCTAAAACTAGAACCTGACTAAGTTCTGTTAAACGTGGAGACTGGGATGCCGTTTCCTGGTGGGGTTTATGTAACATCTCATCCTAAAAGTGAAATTCTTAACTGAATTCTTTTTGATTACATCAGTTTGAGTCTGACTTTAACTGGCCGTGTGAGTTGTGTTCTGCTTGTGTGAAGGATAAAACCCTCAAGGTCTGATTTTCTCTGGCTGTACTTCCTGCTCAATTGGGATGGGAGAGTTTTCTAGCATTAGGTTGTTTTTTAGGATTCAGAACATAAAAATGAATCTCCAGAAGCAGCAGAGGAGGAAATCCTCAAGTCGCTGCATTCTGAAGGTTTTTTTTTAACCTTCTTGTCTAAGCCACCAGATATAATGAACATTAGGACATTTAGTTGTTTTTCAGGTGGTACTGAGAAGCTTGATAGGTGCTGAGGATGTAGTGGTGACATGTTAACACCCGGTCACCGTAGTAGTTGTTTTATCATTTCGTTTGCACACATAAAAAGATTCATCCGTTTGTCTTCTGTGAAATATTTCAGCAGTGCAAAATACTGAGCTAATGTTAAAAAGGTGTATTAAAACTCTGGTGTAGCTGTCAGAACTAGAACACTGCAGGTGTCCACACCGTTTATGGTAGACACACACACGCACGCACACACACACAGTGTTTATGTACAGAACGTTTCACATGTTAGTGCCTTAAAAAGGTGCTGGTTCAGTGTAGGACTGACGGTGATCAGTGATGTTTCCCAAGAGGCCTTCAAAGATGGAGCTGATGCAAAAAGACAAAACAACATGATCCTTAGAGACTGTGCTTTTGATTTTAATTCAAATGAATGAAAGAGAAGTTACCTTCCCAGAAGGGATGAATCCTTTTAGCATTAGGTGAAGAAACTGAAAGAGAAGAAAAGATTACATCATGTGACAACACAGCTGTTCTAGATGGAGGGAGAACGTTGTGACTGAACTTTCTGAAGAGTTAATCTAAATCTAAACTGAAGGACAGAACAGGCAGAGGAAGAAACGACCACATCAAGTCACACGACTCAGAGCTAAAACTACCCAAATGCTGAGGAACATGTAGAAGAGGTCCAGTGGAATTCAGAAATGTCTGGAAACTAATTTTCAAGTCTTTTGTCTTTTTTAAAATCTTGTTATATTTCAGGCCAGTACAGATTATCATGGATGAACTCTAAAAGAAGTGCTTGAGCCAACCAGCTTGTTACACTAGAATATAAACTGAAGCTATCAAATAGCCCACAATAGTTACAGGAGCTAACTCAGCCACGTACTAGACAAAAAGAAGAAATGCTGCATGGATAAGAACAAGCTGGTTGGTAAATGACCTGTTTCTTGTGTTTATGGATATAATTAAACTGAGTGACTCTATAGGCCAGCTGCTGGTTCACATGACTCCAGTTACAGGGCAAATACCCAGAAGTTCAGCGTTCCTATCTGTGGATCTGGTGTGGGACACAACACAGCACTCCTAAAGGACAAAGCATGGAGCCGTCACACCCACTAGCTACATACACTCATGAGCAGTAAGCCAGGGATTTCTTGCTGGAATGAAGTGGAAGTCGACGCATGGAGAGAGGTGAAGGTACCCTGATGAAGAATGAGGGAGGAAGAGCGGGAGTGCAGGTGAGATCTGCTGTTCTCATGGAAACCCTGATTCATTATTCTGGGTTTGTTCTGTAGTCAACAATATTTCTGTCATGTGAAAGTGGTTCTGATGAAATGATAAGAAGTGTTACTTGACAAACGATCATCATCACAATCATCACCACATGATGATTATGGTGGTGATGATTCACCACCATAATCATCATCATCACTACCATCATCATCACCATCATCATCACCACCACCATAATCATCATCCTCACCATCATCACTACCATCATCATCACCATCATTACCACCATAATCATCATCATCATCATCATCACCACCATCATCATTACCATCATCACCATCATCATCATCACCATCAACACCATAATCATCATCACCACCACCATCATCATCACCACCACCATCATCATCATCACCACCACCATCATCACCATCATCATCATCACCACCATCATCATCATCACCATCACCATCATCACCACCACCATCACCACCACCACCATCATCAACATCTTCACCATCACCATCTTCACCATCATCACTATCATCATCATCCCCATCTTCACCATCATCATCATCACCATCATCACTATCTTCACCATCATCACTTTCATCATCATCATCACCACCATCATCATTTTCACCATCAACACCATCATCATCTTCACCATCACCATCATCTTCACCATCATCACCACCACCACCACCACCATCATCACCATCATCATCATCATCACCATCACCACCATCATCTTCACCACCATCATCATCTTCACCATCATCATCTTCACCATCACCATCTTCACCATCATCACTATCATCATCATCACCACCATCATCATCATCATCATCACCATCATCACTATCATCATCATCAACATCATCATCACCACCACCATCATCACCACCATCACTATCATCATCACTACCATCATCATCAACATCATCATCATCACCACCACCATCATCACCACCATCACCATCACTATCATCATCGTCACCATCATCATCACCACCACCATCACCATCATCACTACCATAAACATCTTCACCACCACCACCACCATCATCATCATCATCACCATCACCACTACCATCATCACCATCACCACCACCATCATCACCATCTTCACCATCATCATCACCACATCATCATTTTCACCATCATCATCCTCACCTTCTTCACCATTATCATCATCAACATCTTCACCATTATCACTACCATCATCACCAACACCATCACCACCATCATCATCTTCACCATCACCATCTTCACCATCATCACTATCATCATCATTCTCACCATCATCACTATCATCATCATCTTCACCATCATTACCACGTCTGAGTATGGGTAACATCATGATCAGTTTTTCATTCATCAACAATCTGCTGCCATTTTCATAAATAATATTTACTTAAGCATATTTTAGACGATTATCTTATTATTTATAAAGTAATTAAATTATAAGCAAATTGTGCCTATTGTTGGACTCCAGGTGGTCTTTCAGAAAGTTCAAGTTCAGATTTGAATTGTACATTTTTTACATGTAACAATGACCTAAACAAAATGAAAAAGTAGTGCCAGAGGTCATCAGAGCACTTTAGAGCTGTGACCCCAAACTGGGAGAGTGGCTCCAACCAGTACCAACCTCAGAGGTCTCTGTCCAGAAGAGCACAGTTCTAGGGACAGTTGAGGAGCCTGAAGCTCCCAGACCTCTGGTAGAGGACCAGAGCATACATGCACAGGTTTACAGAGCTGTAATCAGTGACCCTTGTGGAATCTGATTTTTAACATGCAGAAGAAAAGGAATAAAGTGATCTTTTTAAGATAAGATGGGTGTCTTACCAGCTGTCCCTCACTGCCTCTATGTCACTCACTAAATTCTGGGCCAAACAAATTCCAAAAATCTGTAGATAAAAAACAACAGCATTAATTATAAAGAGGAATTGACTCTTCCCATCTTTTTCCCTCTGAGTGCATGAAGAGAGGTGACCTGCAGTAACGCCACTCCGATGAAGATCCCCGCCACCAAGGTGAGGTTGTCCTGCAGCCACTTCTCAAACTGAGGCACGCAGCCTTTCACGTTGATGTAGTCCTTCTGCTCCGAGTCCTGCAGCAACACGACTACAGGTTAGCTTAACACTTCCACTGGAGCCGCTCACGCTACGAAAGCTTTAACTCACTGTTTAATCGTTATTTTAGAAAAATACCATTGTATTTACGGTAAGTACAGCAGAAGCAGGAGACTTACTGGTTTGGCTCTAATGTCGTATCCACACTGAGTGTTAATCACATCCTCCTAGAGACAAAAACAACAGGTCTTACATCGTTTCTGTCTAGTGAGACAAAGCAAACAGCATCACGTCAGAGCTGAGCTCACTAACAGACAGGTGAGCCGTACCGCTGGGTCCTTGGTGCAGCAGGAGAAAGGAACGCCACATTTCTCCCGACTAGGGTTTCCATCAGTGCAGTTAAAATAGATGTTAAGATTCCAGTCGTCTGCTCCAAACGCGCCGCAGCACTCCCACTAACGTCAGACAGAGAAAAACAGTGACTACTAATACACCTGCAGACCTTTAAACCAACCTAAAGAGGTCACTAAAACATCTGGGTTCTTCAGAAATCCCTTTTATGATCACATTAGGGACAGACCTCTTTAGTAGAGATGATTTAATGTCAGGCACATCCATGGGCAGCCCGGTGCTGCAGCAGAATTTTATCTAGATGTTGATTTAAGCTCCTGGATGACAACTGCATAATAAATGCTCTAAAACATTATTGTTGGATGATATTTATTTTTATTTACATGTTTTAAATGTAATACTTGATCAGTTTAATCATTTGTTTTATTAAGTTGGTTAAATGTCTGATTTTACAGAATTAAGATTCAACAGATGGTTAAACTCAGGTTCAGAAACGTTGTGCCTCCACTGATGTTATTAGTGACATCACAGCATGCAGATGAGGCAGACATCGGCCATCGGCTGACCATGACCTCTACATATCGGTATCAGCAATAGAAAAACCCATACCACTCGATCTCTAGAACCCATCTGACAAAACTTTAATCCACATTTAAAAGTTAAACCCGAAACCAGCTCGCTTAACGTAATCACATCTGGGTCTGAGTCCGGCTGATCCAGAGGTGTTTAGTGCTGCTTTACACCATGGAGGAATTATAATGGGTCCACCTCTCCTCGACTGTGCTACCAGCCACACGTGTGCCCTTTGCCCATCAGCCCTACTCAGCACAACTCAAAATGTTTTAGTCGGGTTGGACGGCATTACCATCTGTAACTGGTCCGTGTTTGCCGTAGACCTTTTAGTACCTGCTTCCATGTGGTTCCAAGCGTGCCGCGCTGGGCTGAAAACGTGACGTAGCGACTGTCAGAGTTATCCGCCTGCTGCCTCGCAGCCATTTCCGGGTTCAGAGTCTAACAAAAAGTCCGCGACTGAGCAGAATGTTCAACATCACCATCATTGTTGTGCTGTGTTGTGTTTTTGTGTGACTTTCAGATCCCCTCACACTCGTGGGTGCCCGCCTCCCCCCTAGAGCCATGTTGGAAAGCAACCCACACCACGTAGAGCTGAGGTAAGTTCAGCCACATTCGGGGGCATTAAGGTCCATCTCTCTTTGCTATCCGAGTCCGGCTCGACCCGTAACTTCCATAAGTCGTACATCCAGCCAATCATCTAGTGTGACGTCATCAGCAGGCGCAGGACCCGCTCTTGCACATAAGGAAACATGGCGTCTAATATGGTGTCCCCTAGAGACTTGGACCCGCGCTCATGATTTTTATGGTTAAACATTATAAAAAAAACAATATTTTTCAATGACGACATCATTTTATTCATTTTCAACAACATTTCGATGGATAGTTCCAGAGATTAATGCTAAAAACTACACATTGTCACTTCAACTGTTTAATCTTTGTAGTCGTGTTTTAAAACCTGCTGCTGCCAGGTCTCCGTCTAAGAAGAGGTTTTTAATCTGAGTGGGATATTCCTGGTTACATAAAAAAATAAATGCATTTTATGCATCAGTAAGTGACTTACATATTCCTGAGTGAAATCGATAAGGTTCTGCAGGTCGATGTCGTCCCTGTAGGCCCGGATGTTGTTGTTGATGAACAGATTCAGCTGGTCTTTAATCCAGTCTTTGAAGACAAAAGCCAGAACTCCTGTTGTCAGCTCCAAGAAGAAGATGATTCCTAGGAATACAGAAAACTGAAGCGGCAGCAGAATTAGTGAAAACAGAAATGCTCCCATGGTTTTTCACTCCTGTGTGCAGAACAGGAACGTACAAACTTCAGTAAAAAGGTGTTTTCCCGAAGTGCTCCAATGCATCCAGCAAATCCCAGGATGAACATGACCCCTCCGACCACCATGAAGAGCCAGACAGGGTCCAAACCCCCCAGGTCTGTGATGGATGAAATGTTGGACAGAACTCCCTGTAGAACCGAGACAGCGGGTGAAAACAGTCAGTGAGTCAGGCAGCAGCATCCCATAATGATCTGTTACATCATCAAGACCTGGTCCATCCAATAAACACCCTTACTGGTCATACTGGTGAATAAGGAAAAGAAATCCCATAAGGAGGAGTGTGTACTCACCTTTTCACTCCACGCCCACAGTCCTATTCCAACCAGGGCCATTCCCAGCAGCTGTAAAACACCAGTTACATCTCGTTACTGGGAAGATGCAGAATGACGATCGCGGGCGTTCTGGTTAAACATTTTACTCATCAGTTCAAGTTATTAGTCGAGTGTCATTTCTGTCCAATAAAACTAGTAAATAAACTTTAACCCAAAGCTGTTAAGGTTCAAAAAGCCCTGCTTTATTACAGAGTGTGTGCTTTTGTCTCCAGCTTCATTATTCAGGCAGAACCAGCCTGAGCTGCAAGCTTTAGCCTCTTTGTGAGGCTGAAACTTCCTTTAACATTTAGAAAATTTCCTGTCACTGAAGATGCTTAAAAATAAAGACTTTCAGGTGCTTCGTCCCATTTTACTTCATATCAGAATCAAGACAGGGTCTTTTTATAATTCTTCACACATGCTGGGGACGGGACAGGACTTCAGGAGTGTTCGCTCTTCTTCCTCACTAATGAGAATGTGGTTTCACTTCATGAAACTCTAAATCCTCTGCTGGACATGAATACCACACAGCAAGCACTTTGGACTGTCTTTATGTCCCTTTTGGTCTGGACGAGTCTCTTTGTTCCGGCAAGGACCTGGAACGCTGACTGATCCAATCGTAGTCCAGGTTTCCTCCGTGATGGTTCGTCCCAAATGATTCTGACGTCACTGATGGACAAAGACTTCTTGTTGCAGTTGGTGAATAGAACATGCAGAGTTTGACAAAAGCCACATTTGCTCTGTTTCTGGGTTTATTTTGATTCTATCTGGGATAAAACAGATCACTGGGGTAGAAATTGATCCCAGAAAACAGCCCCGGCAGACAGGTAAGACTTAACCCTTTGGGTGGGGTCAACACTTCTGATTGGTTGGTTGTATCCAGCACTCCCAGCAACCATCCACCTTATGAAAGAACTGATGTAGCTGAGAGCCCAGTGTCTGACTGGGCTGCAACAGCTGGTGACAAACACCAGCTGGAATCTAAAGGGAGTTTCCAAATTCCAACTATTCACATTGTGTTGTGTTGCTTTCGGTCTGGCTTTAGGAGAGTTCAGTAACAATAAAATCCTTTTATTTTCATCTTTGAGTGTTCTCAAGCATGAGTTGTAGAGCCTCGTTTCCAAATCACTGAAATTTTAAACACGTTGAAACAATTTGTGTTTCTAATTTCCTGTCAAAATTGTCCCAGTTGTCTCCAGGGACTGGAGTCCATCTGGAAATCCTCAATAACTTTGAGAGGAGCTGGTGACCAATTTGTGAATCAAATTAGGAGGAAAATGGAAACAGCTTTTTTTTTTTTTTTTTACCAAAGCATGATCGCAGGATGACGGCTGTGTGCGTCAGTCTCACACCAGCTGACTGTGGAGTTACATCTACTCCAGTCAGGGGAACCTAGAACCAGAATCTGGGCCTGGTAGCCTGGTTATCTGTGTTCTATTGTGAAGGCTTTTAGTCATTTTGATTTTACTTTTTGTTTTAAGCACTTGTATTGTCTTGATGATGGCTAAATCAGTCAAATTTAAATTATACAAATTCTTCTAGAACATAAATCATGTATGCATGCAGTCAAGGCAGAAATCAGCCTGTTTTTGATTATCCCCACTTTAGTCTCACATTCACAACATGCTGAAACATTTTTGAAATAGGCCTATCGTGCTTTCTTCTGTAACCACTAATTACACATATTTTATCGGAGCTGCATCAGCTGATGGGAACTGGTCCATTTTATTTCCCAGTCCATGAACACACCACTTCCAAGCAGCAATAAAAGATCCGACATTTTTCCAGTCAGTAAAGTCACCACCACTAGGTCCACTAGCAATAACACCTCTGCTATGTTTTCACATTCAAGTTCAGAGGTCGCCACGTCTGACCCCACACATCCATTACTGTCCTAGTTAGCTTCATGTAAAATCCCGTTAGTTATAATAATCTGAGGCGTACAACACCGGAAGTGTTTACCAACAATATGAAGTTAAAAGGCTCATAAACAATCTGAGATCAGCGTGATTATTTGTTAAAAATGACGTCATACTGAAAGTGAAACAGCAGCGGAAACGCTCAGCTGTCGGTGAGATGAAAGGAGCCGCAGAGGCGCTCAGCCTCAATCCGATTATCCGCGTGTGCCTGTGACGCTACTCTACCGGGACATGAACCGACAACCACCCCAATAAAGAACTAAAATAAATGAATAAAAACATAAGACAGAAAGATTGTCTGAAGCATTCCCTAAGAAGGATATCCCCCACCCCCTCCCGCTAATGGACTTCGCGTAAACTAGCTGTGCTGAAGACAATGAGCGGAAGGCAGAGTAACGGGATTACCCAGAACAAGATGTTGAATCCAAAAATGAAGTATTTGATGCAGCAGCTGACTTCGTGGCCTTTGTAGTGATTCCCTGACATGTTGGAGCATCATCTGTTCGGCGGTTCGGCAGGAAAAACACGGCCTACTCCGCTGCTTCACGGGCTTTGTGCTGACGGGGGGACTGGTTCGGCGCTCCGGGAACACATTCCGTTCTGTCGGCCTCCGAACCGCTACTGGGACATGACGGAGCCGCTCCCACCGGCACCGAACCGAACCCAATACAGGAGTCTTTGTTGGCGAACTATAATAAAACCTCCTAGCGGTCCTTCGTTACCCAGCAGCAGGCGGGGAGGCTGAGGGGAATTACGTCAGAGATTGGCAGGTTGGAAAACCAATCAGATCAGAGCACCTGGAAACCACTTCCGGTGTCTAAAAGGCGCAAGCAGATAAATAACATAAATGTGCCTTTAATTGTTTTCTTGTATTACTCTTCATAATTACCCTTTCTTCTTTATTTTTACTCTTTTGTTGCTCCTGTTGTGCCTAACCCTAACCCTAACCCTGATTAATGCTGACACCAAAATGTCCCCACAGGGACATAAAGGGATGTTCTGTTCTACTTTACTATAGGACTATATTCCTCTACTACTACTATTCCTCATCTTGGTTACATCCCCCATGATGGCTGTTTCATCTGCAAATGTCAGAGTTGTAGCTGAAGTCTGAGGTGTATAGATGAAGACAACACACACTCCTTGTATCCTGTGCTGCTGATCAGTGTCACATCTGTGGTAGTTGGTCGGAGATCCTTCACTTTTATTTCATTAGATCAATAGAACACTGTAAAAATGTCTCTACTAGTCATTAGAGGACAAAAGGTTTATTTAGACTAACTTTTCCTTTTTATTATTAATAACGTGTCTTTGCTTTTGCTGTTGGACAAATATATCTTTCAGTTCATAAACCAGATGTATTTACAAAGGTAGAAACAGGGAAAGACAGGGGAGTTGATGCTGAGGATGCATGCATGATGGAGATTGGTGGAGGTTTACAGAGATTTTTTTGTTTTAGTTTAATTTTATTCCTAATGGTCAAAAGTAAAATTACAGTTAAAAAAATCCAACAAAACTGATGGAAAATATCAAATGAGCAGATGAAATAGGACTAAACTAAAAGCAAACAGAATAAGTCTTGAGTTTACTCTTATAAACATCAACACTCTCAGTCGTCCCCTTTCTGGTAAAAAGTGTTTAGTTCATCATTTATAATTATTTTAGGTATTTATTTAGTGTTTAAAGAGAAATAGAGAAATATCAACAAAAAATGTACTAATGATTAGAAACCTTCACCAGTCATGATCATGTAGAGATGGAACGTGACATCTAGGGGGCGGTCACCACAAACTTCCTGTGAAAACAGAGGCTACAAGAAGATTGTGTTCACATCCACAGTAAAACACACGTTAAAACCACGCAGGTAAACCCTTACTTTTATTCACAAACACTGAAAATATATAATGAGATAATAAAAATGTGTGTGTGTGTGTTTTGCAGAGGGGGGTAAAGAAAACTAGACTGGGATTAGGGAATGTTTATTCAGGACTCTAATGGTTTGTGGAAAGTGACTGTTAGGATGTAGCTGTATTCCAGCACTTCTTCAATATGGAAGTTTGACAACCAATGAAATACTTTCTATGAAGATGTGAGCTGTGTTTTCATGCTAACAGTTCATATTTAGGTTTATTTATTTGGCAGACAGACACTTTTATCTAAAGCAACAACTGAGAATGTAGTTAATGCAGTGAGTTAACCTGACATCCATGATTTTGGTCTGTATGAGGAAACCAGAGTTCCTTCCTGGAGAAAACCCCCACATTCACGGGGACAACATGCTAACTCCACACAGAAAGGCTGCAACTGGGATTCAGTACTGCAACCTTCTTTCTGCAAGGCAACAGAGTTACCAGCTGCTTCACCATGCAGCACATCTGTATTAGAAATACAGCTGTGATGTAGAAAACAGATGGTTTTTAAACTTATGCTTACCCCCTAAGTTTGTTCTCCACACACAAATATTCATGCATCAAAATTTTTAATTCAGAAATTCAAAAGTTTCATCAAGTTTCAAAATGTTGTTAAAAGTTACAGTAATTGACAACAATAAGAACAGTGTGGATGAATTTGAATTCAAACGGTCTTTTTCTGAACAAACTGTGTTAGAGTAACTTAGAGTAATCCATTTATACTATAGGCTACCGAGGTTTGTGGGATCAAATCCTGCTCAGTCTGTCACAGTCATTGTGTACTTGGGCAAGACACTTCACCTGCCTAGCCTGCTGGTGGCGGTCAGGGTGGTGCAAGCGTTCAGTAGCTTTGCTTCGATCAGGGCAGCTGTGGTAGCTCATCACCACCAGTGTGTGTGTGTGTGTGTGTGTGTGTGTGTGTGTGTGTGTGGATAGGTGGGTGGGTGAAAGTGTTGTGAAGTGCCTTGGGGAGTTGTAGAACCCTTGAAGGCCCTATATAAATACAAGACACTTCTACGGAGAAACCTTATATACACAAGAGCGTGAACACACACACACACACACACACGCTCATAAAGTTGTTCTCACAAGTATGAACTCAGGTATTTTCAGACACATTACCTTGGGCTGTGGTCGGCACTAAATACACCATGGATTAATTATTACTGTGTGCTTTTCTGTAACATTGTTGTTGTTTTATATCCGTGTGTTGTTTGGTGCTGTGGTATCTCTGTTCTTTTGTTTATTTGTGTGTATGTTTGTTTCTCTCTCTTTCTGCAGGTCTAGAAATTGATTCCTTGTAAATTTATGTTATTTCTTTTTGTGAACCCCCCACCACCTCTTTTCCTTTCTTCTTCCTCCTTTCTCTTTCATTTCCATCTCTGTGTCCATTGGGATTTAAAATAAACCAAAAGCAATTCTAATAAAGTTTATATTACAGACAGAGCGTCAGAGGTGAAGCTGTAATGCTCCACCTGTGAGAGTAAAACTGTAAAGCTTTTTTTGTACTTAGACAACAATTCTGATTGCTTTGCAGGTGGACAGGACATGAGGAAACAGAAAAGAGAATCTTCCAACTGTAGAACAAATGTTTCATTGGTTAAAAACAAGATGGCTTGTGCCATTGGTTACAAGAAAAAAAAGGACAAAAATTGAGCTTTTCTTGAGGGTTCAATGCATTAATAAAACAGAGGACACATCAAATGAAAATAAAAGTTCTAACAGTGTGATGGAGTTAATATTGGAGAGGGTGGTCCTGGTAGAACACCAGGATGGGTTCATTCAGACAACCTCTGTTCAGACAGTACAAACTCTGTGTTAGAGCCTCATGCAGGACCAGACTCCCGTTTTCATCCTTGTAGCGCAACTCGAAGCCCACCACCTTCAGGGACCTCACAGCCAGAAGAGCTGATACATTAAACACATCATATCCAGAGGAGGGTCTCTGGTCCAACGCCAGCTGTCGCTCCTCCAAGATGCAGGTTTCGTTCACTTTCTTCTGTGACGTGATGGCACTGTGCAGGGTGACTATGACGCTGAGGGGATGTGGGTGGAGGTTTTTCCTGAACAGGACCAGCTCTGCAATCACCATGGATGAGCTCAGGCTGCTGACATTAAACCAGATCCATCCTTGAGGAGCAGGACCTGGGCAACCCAAAGAAGAACAATTAGTTTCAACTAAAACTCACAGAATACCACTGATTTTGTTTCCTTATAATCTTGTCAGTCACATGATTCATTTCATCATTAGCAACACCTAAAGAGGAGGTGTAATGGTCTTCTGGTTGTTTTGGTCCAATTTCAGAATTTTCTTTTAGTTTCCTAAACCCCCATTCAGCTTATCTTCTGCTCAATCATCCTTATTCAGCTCATCTAGACCATGCTTACCTGGTCTTCCTGTCTCACCTGTGTACAGCATTTAGCTCCCTTCAGTCTCTGCCTCAATGTCAGTTTGCTCACAATGAGCTGCTGTATTGAACCCTGTTATTGAAACTACTTTGTTTCTCCTGGTTCATGTGTTCCTGACAATACATTTTCCCACCTGGCGGCACCCAACCAAACTGCTTCACCTGAGGAGCTCA